>CAMZMU010000048.1:21966172-22383727 GCA_947311845.1 Poa pratensis
ACCTCCTCGCTCAAGGGGTCATCCACCTCCGGGTGAAAACCCTGGAACGTCGTGCAGTAGCTGTCCACGGCCTCCTCGGTTCTGCCGTAGTACTCAGGAACCTGTGGCTGAGGCTTCGATGGATCGGGCTTCTTTTCCCTCATCTTCTTCCACGCACCGATGTGGGAGCTTACCGTCCCACTTTCGGCGTCCTGCATCACGAAAAGAAATGTTATTCATACCAAGTAGAAACATGCGGTAAAAATATATGCACGTCGTTCCATGTATATATATACCATCTTATCCTTAAAGAGGAAGTGGTTGCGGTTTCCCGCACTGTGTGTTCCCTCGGAGCCTCGGTTTGCCTTGTTCCGCTGGCTCACGGCGCCGAAATCCGCGTCTTCCCCGACCCACCTCCTAACCAACGCATCCCATGCGTCTTCTTTGCCGTCCACCCAGTCGGGCATAACCTGAAAATGCAATTCAAGAAGAGCTAAATGCAATGGCAACTTAGCAGCAATATAGAATTCCATTGACAATTTACTTACCGAAATGTACTCCTCCTTTGTCATCTCCGCTGCATTCTTGGCATTATCCGCCTTCTTGGCCCTCTTGCCCGTCTTCTCATACGTAAAGTCATTGGCGGATGTAAACTTTTGGTTGTAGAATTGCTGCCGTGTCAACCTCACACAATGAGCATGCAAAGTGCTATCCGCAGCTTGCTGGTCCAGCACACGATAAAACCGCTTCAACCATGCATAAAAAAATTGTGAGTCATGAGTTATCACGGTGGGGTCATTAACTATGAACGGAATTCGAAAAATATGTGTTACCCAAAAAGTGGTGATCACGGCGTGAGCAGCTGTCTCGAACGGTGGGGACGGTGCAGCCTCATAGTCCGCCCATTTCGTGGCTAACTTCAGCTCGGCGTCGGGCCTTGTAGTGTACAAGCCTGGCCAATATTTCCTAATCAGAGCTCCAAGCAAGCTCACAGGAGTGCGTGGAATCTTAGGGCCTGTCCATGTCCATGAACTGCACAATAAGTAAACATTAGTACATATGCCAAATTGTTATGACCAAAATGAAATTTCATGTTCACAATTACAAAACTAGTACACTTACTCAACGCCATGAGGCTCAATGAGGGTTTTCGCCTCCTCGGTCTTAGGCCAGTATTTTTCCTCGGGGACTCCTGCGTCGCCACGACTCTTCTTCCGCTTCGGCGCCGCCTCCACCTCGTCCTCCACCTCCACCTCCACCTCCACCTCCACCTCCACCTCCAGCTCCAGCTCCAGCTCCAGCTCCAGCTCCAGCTGGTTCTGGGAAGCCACGTCGCCTGAAGCGGAGGGCAACTCGGAATCCACGTCGCCAGAAGCGGAGGGTGGGTGCTCCACGTCTCCTCCACCTCGTCCTCCACCTCGCCCTCCACCTCGTCCTCCACCTTGCCGTCCACCTCGTCCTCCACCTCGTCCTCCACCTCGTCCTACTCGTGCACCCTCGTCCGCGGCGTAACGCGAGGTGGTAGGTCGTCCACTCCGTGTAAGGTTAGACTTCTGTGCCTTCAGCGTACTAAGCAAGGTAGCTGCGCTTTCCTTGCCCTGACTCATATTGTTCAATCAACTGCATTGAGAAACAATAAATATTAGCACACAAGTATGACAACATTAATATTGAAGCAATATAAGACTTTAGTGTCTAGGAAACGTTGAGATTTATATGCACTTTAATTTGGTTGTTCTAAGCAAAAGAAGTGCTAGTAAATTGTATGGTGGGTGAGCCATGAACTTGCAGAAAGAGAAAAGAAAATTCTATTATATAATGGTGGTGGAGAACAAACCAGTCACTCATTTCAAACTTTATAAATAGGAAAGATTAGCCATTAATTACCCATTAGACTTTAGTGTCTAGGAAAGACCTGGACTTATTTCGTTTTCACATAAACCACACTAGCCATGATACAAATGCTATATATAGGAAAAATGCGGCGCGACAGAAGGCGTGCATTACATTTTAGTGCATATAAAACTTTGAACATGTTATTGTTGAAAAGCGCACGGTTGGTTAATTTTCTCCTTCCTCAACATCTATGCATTTGAAACTACTTTCTCCACGAGTTTTGTCCCGCTTCCTCTCGGAATCATATGCGTAATAATTTATCTATGAGTGGCATATATTACTTTTATTATCTTCTTCACAGAGATTAATTATACCCAAATGTTAGTTCCACGCAATATTCTTCTCATTCAACTTGATTTGGCTTTAATCCCACAAAATAAAATTAGATATTCTGCTCTTTTTCTAACGATGCGATTAGAGTTGGAAAAAAGCTGAAGAAAAATGAGCTAGGAACCGATGCTGTCAGCCGACACTAATGCATGTGTAAGATTGCGGAATATGATTTTATTGTATTGATTCTAGATTGATTATAGGCTAGCTGGAGGAGAAGGGCGGGCCGGAGGTAGTACCTGTGCCGTGCGGGGTCGGTGGCAGGGTCGGGGGCGGCCGGTGTGCGTCGGGGAGGCGGCGGGGGCGGGGTCGGGGGCGAGGAAGCCGACGGGATCCACGGCACTGCCGCTGCTGACGCGGCCGGGCCGCTGCTCCGTGCGCTGCCGCGGCCTGGGCGAGCGCTCGCGAGGGCCGGACGAGTACGAGGGGGAGGAGGAGCAGCGGCAGGTCTGGCGACGGCGGAGGAGCAGGAGGAGGTCTGGCGGGGTCGGGGGCACTGGGGACGGCGGCGAGGATGGGTGGCGGTGCAGCGCGGCAGGGGAAAAATTTAGAGAAGGGGAAAAATTTGGGGAAGATGAGCCTCCCGCGCGCGGTCCCAAAAACATAACCTAGGCTAGGACCTGTGCCGACGGTAAAACCGTCGGCACAGGGTTCTAGTTATATATTTTTTTAGATTATATTTTAAAGGAAAACAAATTTTATTTTCTAAGTTAATTATTCATGAAAACTAAGTTAGGCCATGTGAACATAGCAAACCAACTTTGGGTGTGGTTCCGACGCTCCGGGACCCCGCTTCGGTGAAACCCTAGCCCCGCTGGGAAAACCCTAACATTTTCGTCTACCCCCATAGACGTGCGTCGAAAGGGGGTAGGCCAGTGGACTTTTTTGCTTGGATGTGTTAGGTTAGGCCATGGGAAGGTGAGAAACCAAAGTCTACCCCAAATCAACACAAGATTCCTTCCGGTTCGCCCGAAAGGGGAGTTTTCACCTCTAAGTGCAGGAACTCACTAGAGAGAAAGTGATGCCGGTGAACCCGGTCACACCCGGAGTAGGATATTGGAAATTTAAAACTCACAACACACTTGTATACACATGGTATGGCACAACCTAGGTTTGTTGTGGTTCCGACGCTCCGGGACCCCACTTCGGCGAAACCCTAGCCCCGCTGGGAAAACCCTAACGTTTTCGTCTACCCCATAGACGTGCGTCGAAAGGGGGTAGGCCAGTGGACTTTTTTGCTTGGATGTGTTAGGTTAGGCCATGGGAAGGTGAGAAACCAAAGTCTACCCCAAATCAACACAAGATTCCTTCCGGTTCGCCCGAAAGGGGAGTTTTCACTCTAAGTGCAGGAACTCACTAGAGAGAAAGTGATGCCGGTGAACCCGGTCACACCCCGGAGTAGGATATTGGAAATTTAAAACTCACAACACACTTGTATACACATGGTATGGCACAACCTAGGTTTGTGTGTGGTTCCGACGCTCCGGGACCCCACTTCGGCGAAACCCTAGCCCCGCTGGGAAAACCCTAACGTTTTCGTCTACCCCCATAGACGTGCGTCGAAAGGGGGTAGGCCAGTGGACTTTTTTGCTTGGATGTGTTAGGTTAGGCCATGGGAAGGTGAGAAACCAAAGTCTACCCCAAATCAACAAAGATTCCTTCCGGTTCGCCCGAAAGGGGAGTTTTCACCTCTAAGTGCAGGAACTCACTAGAGAGAAAGTGATGCCGGTGAACCCGGTCACACCCCGGAGTAGGATATTGGAAATTTAAAACTCACAACACACTTGTATACACATGGTATGGCACAACCTAGGTTTGTGTGTGGTTCCGACGCTCCGGGACCCCACTTCGGCGAAACCCTAGCCCCGCTGGGAAAACCCTAACGTTTTCGTCTACCCCATAGACGTGCGTCGAAAGGGGGTAGGCCAGTGGACTTTTTTGCTTGGATGTGTTAGGTTAGGCCATGGGAAGGTGAGAAACCAAAGTCTACCCCAAATCAACACAAGATTCCTTCCGGTTCGCCCGAAAGGGGAGTTTTCACCTCTAAGTGCAGGAACTCACTAGAGAGAAAGTGATGCCGGTGAACCCGGTCACACCCCGGAGTAGGATATTGGAAATTTAAAACTCACAACACACTTGTATACACATGGTATGGCACAACCTAGGTTTGTGTGTGGTTCCGACGCTCCGGGACCCCACTTCGGCGAAACCCTAGCCCCGCTGGGAAAACCCTAACGTTTTCGTCTACCCCCATAGACGTGCGTCGAAAGGGGTAGGCCAGTGGACTTTTTTGCTTGGATGTGTTAGGTTAGGCCATGGGAAGGTGAGAAACCAAAGTCTACCCCAAATCAACACAAGATTCCTTCCGGTTCGCCCGAAAGGGGAGTTTTCACCTCTAAGTGCAGGAACTCACTAGAGAGAAAGTGATGCCGGTGAACCCGGTCACACCCCGGAGTAGGATATTGGAAATTTAAAACTCACAACACACTTGTATACACATGGTATGGCACAACCTAGGTTTGTGTGTGGTTCCGACGCTCCGGGACCCCACTTCGGCGAAACCCTAGCCCCGCTGGGAAAACCCTAACGTTTTCGTCTACCCCATAGACGTGCGTCGAAAGGGGGTAGGCCAGTGGACTTTTTTGCTTGGATGTGTTAGGTTAGGCCATGGGAAGGTGAGAAACCAAAGTCTACCCCAAATCAACACAAGATTCCTTCCGGTTCGCCCGAAAGGGGAGTTTTCACCTCTAAGTGCAGGAACTCACTAGAGAGAAAGTGATGCCGGTGAACCCGGTCACACCCCGGAGTAGGATATTGGAAATTTAAAACTCACAACACACTTGTATACACATGGTATGGCACAACCTAGGTTTGTGTGTGGTTCCGACGCTCCGGGACCCCACTTCGGCGAAACCCTAGCCCCGCTGGGAAAACCCTAACGTTTTCGTCTACCCCCATAGACGTGCGTCGAAAGGGGGTAGGCCAGTGGACTTTTTTGCTTGGATGTGTTAGGTTAGGCCATGGGAAGGTGAGAAACCAAAGTCTACCCCAAATCAACAAAAGATTCCTTCCGGTTCGCCCGAAAGGGGAGTTTTCACCTCTAAGTGCAGGAACTCACTAGAGAGAAAGTGATGCCGGTGAACCCGGTCACACCCCGGAGTAGGATATTGGAAATTTAAAACTCACAACACACTTGTATACACATGGTATGGCACAACCTAGGTTTGTGTGTGGTTCCGACGCTCCGGGACCCCACTTCGGCGAAACCCTAGCCCCGCTGGGAAAACCCTAACGTTTTCGTCTACCCCCATAGACGTGCGTCGAAAGGGGTAGGCCAGTGGACTTTTTTGCTTGGATGTGTTAGGTTAGGCCATGGGAAGGTGAGAAACCAAAGTCTACCCCAAATCAACACAAGATTCCTTCCGGTTCGCCCGAAAGGGGAGTTTTGACCTCTAAGTGCAGGAACTCACTAGAGAGAAAGTGATGCCGGTGAACCCGGTCACACCCCGGAGTAGGATATTGGAAATTTAAAACTCACAACACACTTGTATACACATGGTATGGCACAACCTAGGTTTGTGTGTGGTTCCGACGCTCCGGGACCCCACTTTGGCGAAACCCTAGCCCCGTGGGAAAACCCTAACGTTTTCGTCTACCCCCATAGACGTGCGTCGAAAGGGGTAGGCCAGTGGACTTTTTTGCTTGGATGTGTTAGGTTAGGCCATGGGAAGGTGAGAAACCAAAGTCTACCCCAAATCAACACAAGATTCCTTCCGGTTCGCCCGAAAGGGGAGTTTTCACCTCTAAGTGCAGGAACTCACTAGAGAGAAAGTGATGCCGGTGAACCCGGTCACACCCCGGAGTAGGATATTGGAAATTTAAAACTCACAACACACTTGTATACACATGGTATGGCACAACCTAGGTTTGTGTGTGGTTCCGACGCTCCGGGACCCCACTTCGGCGAAACCCTAGCCCCGCTGGGAAAACCCTAACGTTTTCGTCTACCCCCATAGACGTGCGTCGAAAGGGGGTAGGCCAGTGGACTTTTTTGCTTGGATGTGTTAGGTTAGGCCATGGGAAGGTGAGAAACCAAAGTCTACCCCAAATCAACACAAGATTCCTTCCGGTTCGCCGAAAGGGGAGTTTTCACCTCTAAGTGCCATACCATGTGTATACAAGTGTGTTGTGAGTTTGGGTACATAGACGCATGACAACAAAAACTTGGGTACATAGACGAATGATAACAAACTTTGGGTACATAGACGAATGACAACAAACTTGGGTACATAGACGAATGACAACAAAAACTTGGGTACATAGACGAATGATAACAAACTTTGGGTACGTAGACGAATGACAACAAACTTGGGTACATAGACGAATGACAACAAACCATTTTGTCCTAACCAATGATGTGGCTCAGGTTAGTCATACTCTTGCCTAGGCCTATAATACTCGTGGGTGTAGTCGTCGTAGTTGCCATCGTCGTCGTCACTGTCGTCGGACGGCCGTGATGTAGTCGTTGACGGGGGTTGTCGCCTGGACTGTAATTGAGGGTAGCGCAGGCGGGGGTTATCGCCGGCCGTGATGTAGTCCATGACCCTCTTGAGAGTCCGGCCGGCCCACCACAGCCGACGGCCGGCCTCGTTGAAGTTCGAAGGACGCGGGCAGTCCTCCTCGTACCTGGCGAGCGCCTTCTCACGCCTTTCGATGAAGAAGGCGTCCCAAGTTGGGCGATAGTCTGGCTGCCAGCGGGAATCCATCCGCTGCTCCGGAGTGAGCTCGAGGTAGTAGTGGTTCGTGATGGCCGCCCGGCGCGCCAAACCTTGAGGGACAGGAGGGACCGGCACGCCTCCGGTGCTCAGCCTCCAGCCGGCGGGGACGTTGTAGCCGGGTGGGCAAGGGTAGTTCGAGGCACAAAGCGCCTCCGCCTCCGAGTAGGTTAGAGTGGGTACGGTGGAAGCCATGGGAGAGTGATGAGGTTGCAGATATGAGTTTAGATGTGCTATGCCAATGGAGGCCATGCATGACTACATATATATAGTGAGAATCCCACCAATAAGGAATAAGCACACGGATCGTGTGTTTCTTTCAAGCGCTTGTGAGCCGTTGGATCAGCGGTGTGTTTCTTTCGAGCGCTTGTGAGCCGTTGGATCAGCGGTGTGTGTTTCTTTTCAGGGCTTGTGAGCTGTAGTATGCCCAATCAGGAAGAAGCACACGGATCGTGTGTTTCCTTCGAGCGCTTGTGAGCCATTGGATCAGCGGTGTGTTTCTTTCGAGCGCTTGTGAGCCATTGGATCAGCGGTGTGTGTTTCTTTTCAGGACTTGTGAGCTGTAGTATGCCCAATCAGGAAGAAGCACACGGATCGTGTGTTTCCTTCGAGCGCTTGTGAGCCGTTGGATCAGCGGTGTATTTCTTTCGAGCGCTTGTGAGCCGTTGGATCAGCGGTGTGTGTTTCTTTTCAGGGCTTGTGAGCTGTAGTATGCCCAATCAGGAAGAAGCACACGGATCGTGTGTTTCCTTCGAGCGCTTGTGAGCCGTTGGATCAGCGGTGTGTGGATCCAAGCAGCGGCAAGGATCTCTGATGATTAGCAACATTCCCAACACACGTACCCTATACATAGCCCCCCTCCCAGAATTCCAGCGTCACTCACTCACTCACACAAAACATTCCAGCGTCACTCGGAGAGGCATCTTTGGGCAACCAGCGGCAATACGTCTCTGATGACCTGCGACCGTTCCAAACGGTTGCAGATCATCAGAGATGTGTTACCGGACGGTTGTAGATCATCAGAGATGTCTTGCCGAACGGTTGTAGATCATCAGAGGTGTTAGGTTAGGCCATAAGCACATGGGAAACCAAATTTTATCACAAGTTTTTACAAGATTGCCCCCGTTTCGTCCGAACTGGGAGTTTTCACCTCTAAGTGCAGAAACTCACTAGAGAGAAAGTGAAGTCGGTGAAGCCGGTCACACCCCGGAGTAGGATATTGCACATTTACGACACACAACACACTTGTATACATATGGTATGGCACAACCTAGGTTTTGGTTGGGGTTCCGACGCTCCGGGGCCCCGCTTCGGCGAAACCCTGAATCCGCTGGAAAAACCCTAACGTTTTCGTCTACCCCCATAGACGTGCGTCGAAAGGGGGTAGCCCAGTGGACTTTTTTGCTTGGTTGTGTTAGGTTAGGCCATAGGAACATCAGAAACCAAAGTCTACCCCAAATCGACACAAGATTCCATCCGGTTCGCCCGAAAACATACAACACACTTGTATACAACTTTCGGTTGCGGCCTTGCCGAAAATATACAACTAGAGATCTACGTTACAACTTCACTAGTTCTAAATACTGGATAGAACAAATTAAGGTACAACTTCAAATTACTCGGTGCCTTCTTGCCTTCTTGCCTTTGCCCTTTGACGAAGATTCTGCCTTCTTGCCTTTGCCCTTGGACGAAGCTTCAGCCTTCTTGCTCAGTGCTTCAACCCTCCTTTCCTTTGACGATGGCATGAAATCGTCGTCATCATCGCTGTAAACTACCCAGAGACAGGAACGACCGTACGAATCACGGTCAGCTTGAGTTCGGTAGAACAGACTATTCGTAACTTTCCTGTCAAACTTATCTGCAAGCCTGAGCATTTCTGCACGAATTTGAAGTGGGGTCCTATACGGAAACCCATCGCGGCATAGCATCGCCCCGAGCAAAGCGAGATGACTCTCAGTGTGCAAAATTTCTTCAATTTGAACTACCCTACCATCTACCTTCAAATTGCTCGAAAGCCTGGGAGATGCTCGGATGCGGAAATGTGAAACCCGGACACACACTTCTCGCAAGGACCAATACACACCATGCTTGCGCTCAAGTGAGTACCATGCCTACCTTCGACGGGTTTTATAGAACTACCGGTGGCGGCATTTGGCGGGAAACGGTGGCGGGAACGATCCGTGTACTTCTTCCTGATCCAAGGGCTCACAAGCGCTCGAAAGAAACACACCGCTGATCCAACGGCTCACAAACGCACGAAGGAAACACACGATCCGTGTGCTTCTTCCTGATCCAAGGGCTCACAAGCGCTCGAAAGAAACACACCGCTGATCCAACAGCTCACAAGCGCTGGAACGAAACACACGATCCGTGTGTTTCTTCCTGATCCAACGGCTCACAAGCGCTCGAAAGAAACACACCGCTGATCCAATGGCTCACAAGCGCACGAAGGAAATACACGATCCGTGTGCTTCTTCCTGATCCAAGGGCTCACAAGCGCTCAAAAGAAACACACCGCTGATCCAACGGCTCACAAGCGCTGGAACGAAACACACGATCCGTGTGCTTCTTCCTGATCCAACGGCTCACAAGCGCTCGAAAGAAACACACCGCTGATCCAACGACTCACAAGCCCACGAAGGAAACACACGATCCGTGTGCTTCTTCCTGATCCAAGGGCTCACAAGCGCTCGAAAGAAACACACCGCTTGATCCAACGGCTCCCAAGCTCTCGAAGGAAACACACAATCCGTGTGCTTGTTCCTGATTGGCTAGCTGGAGGGAGTCACTCGGAGAGGCGGGTCTATAAGAGAGGCAGGAGTACACTTCACATCCATCATTGGCAGTACACGGGTAGCAGAGAGCAAGATTTCTATCTAGAGTTCATCGACCGAATACAAATCATTCGGATTCCCTGCATACGTCCAACGGTGCATTTGATATGCAGGCACTCACGAGCCACCGTTGGGCTGTATGCAGGGGAAACCGTGTGTTCTATTCTATATATCTACATAATCCTTCAGTTCATCGACCGAATGCAAATCATTTGGATTCCCGTCATACAGCCCAACGGTGCATTTGATATGCAGGCACTCACGAGCCACCGTTGGGCTGTATGACGAGGAAACTGTGTGTTTTGTTCTATCTAGAAATCCTTCAGTTTCGGAAACCCTCCCCTCGGTCGGATCCAAGCAGCGGCAAGAATCTCTGATGATTAGCAACATTCCCAACACTTGTTCCGACGGCTGCAAATCATCAGAGACGTCTTGCCGCTCCGTGGATCGAAGGCCGATTAGCCGTCTCACGACCACGCGATGATTTGCCGATTTGCCGGTCAGAGTGGCCACTGGAGAAGGTAGGCAACTTCGATCCGACGTGGTTCTGAAAGGGGCATGGTTAATTTAGGTAGTCGAAGGACAAGGGTGATGCGTCGTCGAAGGGCAAGGGTGTTGCATCGTCGAAAGGCAGGAGTGATGCGGGAGGCTGCGTCGATGGTAGATGAATTTATGTTGTGTTCTCGCTACTACCGATATTTTCTTCTCTGTGTAATTTATGTTGTCAATGTAATTTCCAGGGTTTGTTTAATATCAATGTGAAAAGTTGTCGAAAGGGGGTAGCAAAATGAAATTTTTTGGTTGCTTGTGTAAGGTTAGCCAAAAGGTATGTTATGATACATTCTAGCCCATGCATGCGGCACCGAGGTGTCGACCCTGTTATCGAAACGCAACACACGGCCTTGTTGGATATTTAAAACACAAAACACACTTGTATACATATGGTATGGAACAACCTAGGTTTTGGTGGGGTTCCGACGCTCCGGTATAGACAATTATTCGCGACGTTATTTTATGTGGGTGGAAACCGCTATTCGGCGAAGCTATGTACATAGAATATGAATAAAACATATTAAACTTAATTGAGAGTAATAAATAGATACATAAAAAAGAAGATTAGGGTAAAAATGTTAAAAAATGTAGAGACCTGTGCCGACGGCTCGTCGGCACAGATTGCCGTCTACGTCACCTTAACCTCTGTGCCGACGGCTTCCTGTGTCCCGACGGTGCCGTCGGGATAGAACATCTGTGCCGACGGCCGTTTCTTTGCCGACGGCCTTGTGGACGGCTGATCCTCGTACGCCCCTGTGCCGACGGCCCCGATAAATAGCCGTCGGCACAGGTTCTGGCCGTCGGCACAGTTCGCCATTCCTGTAGTGAGAGTATAATAGAGTTGGTACTTGGTAGAGGGCATAAATTCGATTTATTATAACCATTCACCTAGTGGAACATGTGAAACTTCTACATATAGGCCATGACATGAGCGAGTTCACGTAGCACGTCTCTCTCACTTCTCACCACTCATGAGAATCCCTCGCCCAACACCTAGGTTCAAGTTTCCAAGGACGCGAATTTAGATTCCTATTTATACTTGAGCATCAGTCATTCCTGATACTCATGCAATTTATCCTGAGTATCAGGTTTGGTTATTAACCAAGATAAAAATCCTGATAGTCATGCTTAAAAGGCTGTGTGCATCCTAGTTGGTGAAGAGGCCGGGGAAGTGAAATTCTCGCCCCCACCCCCCCACCACAAATTTTAAGAGATATTTTTCCAACATTGATGGTCACTTAATCGGCGGATTGTTCCTCCATAGGCACTGGCGTTTTACTTATACATGATTGTAATTCGTCTACTGCTACGTTTTACTTCTTTTCATACTGTTTGGTTTGTGGCTCTGTACATTCTTATGCAGAGTCTGTGTGTAATGATTAAACATTTTAATTAATATAGCCCTTTATATAAAAAAAGAATCCCTCGCCTATCGTATTTGTTAGGAAATGGAAGCAATGTGCGCCTTTGCGCCATCTATAGATGGACAAAACAGAAATAATTAAGGACTTTTTCGCAACCAAATGCCACATCTATTGTTGGAATATATAAGATCAACTAGGAAACGAATAATCAATAGTATCATAAATTGCAATGATTGTCCATGCATGCACTTGTATGATTTTTCTAAATCGCACCGTACAAGATTCTTTAGACAACGGTGGACTTCGCTTGTTACGTGATTGTTCTTGGTGCCTATCGAGCATCTGAGCTAGCCCATTCTCGTTGTTGGTTTATCTTAGTCTAGCCACAGTCTGAAATAACATTTTCCCATGTGCATACTTGCGGCATCGGTTCATCGAGTTTAAATTATTTACAATATAGCAGGTATGCAATATTTCTATTTGCAAATTTCTGCTGTACTAATTGAATTAATGCTGTGTGTGATACCTTATAAATCTGTTACCGTTTTTATTGTAGAAAAATAAAATTACATCCACATTTGCATGGAATACGTGTCATACCGGGAGAAATACATGTGTAGTTTCCCCACAGAGCGTAAAATCTAGATCCGTCACTGCAGGCAAGACTCTCGACTTAGTTATATTAGTGTGTCTATCAAAGTGAGTTAAAAAAACAAAATACAGTGAAGAACACATGAACTACAAAATTTCATCGTAAGTTAGCGGCCGACAGAATTAGGAGAGAGAAAATATGGAAGCTACATAAAGAAGAAGAAGAAGAAGAAGAAGAGCTAGGAAAGAAATGGGACCCTCTGTCTCAGGAGTAGGCAACACGGAATTAGCTTACCATGGGTAAAAAAGAGACCCTACGTAAACTTTCTGTCCTTAGCAAATGAGGGGAGGCCCCAACGTTGCATTTTAATTAAAAAAAGACACCTTTGAAACTATAGGAGGAACATATAGCTGCTCTTTTACACACACCCGGATATCTCGTGCCAAATTTTCGCCAACGAAAATACGTACATGCCTTTTATCTCAAAGGATTTGACTTTGACCACACCGTCTTGATCAAAGAGCTCGGGTTACACAAATTTGAGTTAAAAGAGTTAGACGGGGGGAAATACACGGGGGCTGAGGGAACACTAAACCCATATCACACCCATAGAGACAAATAGATGCAAATCTATCTGGGATCCGAGTGTTCATTTAGCCAATTCCAAAGGCCTAGCTTCTCTTGGATGCAAATCTATCCAAGAGGAAATTGAAGCTCTGGCCCAAATAAGACACTCTAGAGTGAACTTGATGAAACTTGTTGTCCGCCCCGAACTTTTCGTGACAGATGTTTTCCTGAGGCCGCTCATTCCAATACATAACACACATGTTGCAACTCGTGGTGCTTCCCTACAGTACATGGGCTGGCCCAAGCATCAATGATGTAGATTTATGATGGATCATGGCGTGTGGCAATCTATATTCGTAAAGAATAACATGCATGCACTAGAACCATAGAGCTAAAGTAGCGCACCTTGTTTACATGTTACAATCACAAGGACGGCATGTAACAAACGAAGTGACGAGCAGTAGAATTTTGATGGTTATATATAGGGCCGGCAGACATGGAGAGAAACACACAGCTGGTGGATGCCATAAATTATGTTTATAAAACCACTCTCTCTCTCTCTCTCTGAAACATACTCCTTATAGGAGTAGACAAAATTTCATATAGGAGGACTGATTGGTCAGTTGTTATCGCGACCACGTGCTCACCTTATCCTCTACTAGGAGTGGAGTGGTGCTTACCCAGCCATTGTGGCAGGACATAAAACCGCTCCGCTGGCAAACCTCACCGCTCGTCGCCTTGTAGGCAGTCGCCAGAGCAAGCATAGTGAGAAGCTCACACACGCGGCTTCCCCTATTCCGGTGCCTGCATTCGCGCCATGCCATCCCGTCGTCTGTTGCGCATAGCTTCCGGGGATGTTCCGTTCGAATCCTTTGTCCGTCGCCATGGAATTATTTCACTAGTGGAATGGACCGACCAAATAAAGTCACTAGTTTTCGTGCTTGACCACCCTTTATCACATGGTTAGAGGATATTTTGATGAAGCTTATTTGTTTGAGAATTTTTGTTATTCTTCAATTAGCTCAGCTTTCCTTTCTAGAAAATACCCCTTTTGATGAGGCTTATTTGTTTGAGAATGTTTGTAATTCTTAAATTAGCTCCACTTTCTAGAAAATACCCCTTTCCCATACAGACCTTTATGCATGCTCTCCGGGGACAATTTGCTACCCTAAAAAAGATATTAGGGCCAACATTCTGCTTGTTCTAAAGGTGAAAGTACTTACTTGCTGGTAGTTTTTGCTTCAGGATATTCTTTGACAATACGCTGACAAAAGGTATGGAAATAGGTTTTGGTGAGTCAGCGCAATACAGTCGACTGGTCTTTATATAGATAAGGTTAGGTTACCGATAAGTACATATATTAACGGCTAACTAGGTAACAACTATAGTAAGGATACTAACTAAGCTATCCAATACCGTTACAACATGTCGTTTGACATAAGCTGCCGAGTTACATCATCTCGCTCCATTACATCCAAACAGCTGAGATGATTACTTAGAGGGACAATGTGTCTAGACTTATTTGAGCAGTTAGTAGTCGTGTTATACCAAACATAGTGGACATCAATAAAATAGCTAATCGTAGATAAAAAAGGGCCCTATCAGAGGAGAAAGTTTGATGATTAAAACTTTTGTCTAGCCCAAAAAGGACACTTTTTTTTCGAAATGGGATCCTCCCGGCCTCTGCATCGTGTAGATGCACATGTAGAGTGCAACAGGAGAAATTCGATGTCAAGGGCCAGCAGATTGCAGTACATGCTTCCCCGAGACCACTTATTCCAAGGCACTCTCTCCGTTCCAAATTAGATGAATTCTATTTGCCCACATGTGGATATATCTAGACATGTTACAAGTATTGATACATCCATATTTGGTCAAATGAAAGTAATCTAATATAGAACAGAGAGAGTACTTATAAGCAGAATAAGGTCAAGACGCATATTGCACCTTATGTTAACACTTAAGACATGGTGCTTCCTTATGCATGGCGCCGAAGATCAATGATGTTGATGTCATGATGGAGCATAAATGATTTATGGCGTGGCAATCTATCTCTAATGTAGCCCCTAGATACTTAAACCGTTGGACAATCACAAGGACAGACCTTCACATATGAAGTGATGAGCAGTAGTTTGATGGTTATATAGAGAAACACAACTGGTGGATGGCATAAATCAAATTTATTGCTCTCTCGGTGAAACCTACACAAAAACCTACACAAAATTTACACAAAATTTAGCGTATATCACAGTACCAATAATATAGATAAACAGAAAAGGCTGAATTTAAAGTTTTAAACATACATTAGCATGCAAGCTTAGCCAGCAAAGGGAGGTTGTACGGATACGTATATTAATTAATATTGGACCAAACAAAAGTACATATGACAAACTACGCTTTCTGCTCATCAGTACTTAGCATGCACAGTACGGTACGAATAGAACAAACAGATAGACAGGGATGGATTAATAACTTATAAGAGGGCCTCCTCTCGATCATATCAGACAACATCATATGATTCCAGGTCAATCAGGAACTCCTCGTCGGATTCGGTGTACTGGGGACGCCTGCTCTCACTCTTTGCCCATTGTTCCTCGGCCCACTCCTCATGCTCCGCCCACATGGCCAAGAACTCATCATCAATTACCCTGTAGATGATCTGGCCCTGAGGCTCCTCCTTGTGCTGAAGAAGACCCTGAGGCTCCTCCTTGTGCTGGTCCAGAAGAATCTTCAGCACCTCTTGCTCCAGAAACGATATGATGTCGTCGTCTGACTTCTCCTCCTCCTTGCCCTGCTCCAGGAACGCCACCGCCTCCTTTGGCATGCATGTGGTGGGGCATCGCTCTTTGCCCGTCTCGGCCTCCTTATGCTTGATGGCGAACTTCAGCGGACACTCCTCGCCGGTCACGGCCTCCTCCGTTGGCATACACTCGCCACTCGCCGACGCCGCCATGGTGCAGGCGATGATACAAGTCCGATCGATGGATTGTTGTGGGTTCTAGGCGGCGTTGGGGTGTTGATCTCGATCTATAAAGAGGATAGGCAGCGGCGAACCGTAGGCGTCTCTGCTACGATCCGAACTCGTGATCGAATCAGGAGACGGAGTCGGGCTTATTCCCCTGCAAGGCCCGTCTCACTAAGCCTCGTTAAGCCCATGTTGATTCCCACACAATTTTTCTTTTGTCATTCCCACGCTATTTTTTGCCTATTCAAGCATTTTTTTTTTTTGAAACTTCCCTAAAAAAGAAGGAATTCTTTTGAAACGCGTGTGTGTTGAATGTCTGTTGGCATAGATCGTTAAGACTTATGCATGACTCACTGAACATGCAAACATAATGTGTGTTAATATTCCCGATAATGTGATGCTAAAGAAAGACACATTTTTAATCAATATTTTCTACCATAGCTTTCCCTCACACACATATATAATCTAAAATATAGATTGGATTTTGTTGTAGAATGACTTCTTTGCCAGATTGTGCAAACGACATAAAATACATGGATAATATTTCCCATAACCAACTGATGTGCTTGGTGGAACCGTTCATACTAGCCATGATTTCAGTGAAATGGATTATGTAGTTTCTTGGTCACGACCCTAGGATTATAAGTAGAGGCGTACACTAGCATTGTGTGCTCCGGAAGGAAGAAGGACAGGACCTGGAGTCGTGGTCAGATTAGGGCAGAGCTTTGAGGGTGCGTGTGAGAGACTTAGAATACAACCTGCAAAATGAAGCTAGGTTGTTTCCGTACTCGAGGCTTAATATGGACGGTAGATGATATGAAAATTTTGGTGAGCTAATAAAGTTTATATTTGATGTTAAATGTTTTATTGCTTTGTCCTAATATCATATATCAACTAGAAATTTGCAAACATATCATCATGCGAGTCATTACAAATAAAAAGTATTGCAGCTCGAGTAATTCACTGCTACATGAAGGTGTGAATTCTACCTGTGCGGATATTTTTTGCATCTAAGTACCTAAAACGTTGCAAATATACACTTTAGTAGAACAAGTCGGGCAGAGAGACAACTGATCTCGAACAGAGAGAACATGATGTACCTTTTTAAATTTTAATTAGTAGATGGTCATAAAACTTAGCTCTTAAGAGAAAGAAAATTAGAACACACCTACCATGCGGTAGAACATAGAGGGATATGCACGTCGTGCTTCTATCTCACCATGCCTTCAACATGTACAACACTTGCACATCACCAGCACGCCCGATTGAACATCAGATCACACAACGCATATATGAGAAGGAGCGTAGCCAGTTCGACAAGTTGTGATGGATGTTTCCCGGAGGCCACTCATTCCAAGTAACTTACAAACTTAAAATAGTGTAATAACCTACACCATAATCAAAGAGCTTAAAGGAACATGTAGTTGAACCCTCAAATAGTCAGAATGGCCGAAGTGAGTAGAATTTGATGGATATATATACATATTAAAAAAATGTTCTTCTACATTTATGGATATACTATACTATAGTAAGTAGATGGCTTAAATTATATTTATTATAAGTGTTCCTCAGTGGGTCATGTCAAAGTTCTGCACATAGGTTATTGCATGAGCTAGTTGACTTTATACGTCTCTTGCATTCGTGGACGGTAATGAAAATGCCTCATATGTCTTCTTTGCTGCAAAATGGAAGCTATATATGTTACATGCGCCTTTGCATATTGTATAGATGGACACAACTAAACAATTACCATAAAGTCGCAACCAAATGGTCTACACACAAACTGAAGTAGGTCACATTATATTTAAATGCAACTATTGTAGGAATAAGATCAACTTGCAAACAAAAAATCAACGGGGTAAAAAATCGCAATGCATGTTCGACAAACTCATCATGCATGCATTAATATGACAATTATTTTATTAAATCCTAATTAAGGCATATTTATTTGTTTAGAAAAGACTAGGATTAAGTTTTCGATTTGAGTTTGCTAACCAACCAAGATTAAAATTTCGCGACAACTAATGAGTTTCCTTGCGGGGTGGTTGTCCTTGGTGTCTATGAGCTAGCCCATGTTGGTGCAACAAAAAGTAGGTGGTCATGTGTGGATGCCAAAATGTTTCCATGGGTCCATTTGCGCGGAGACGATAACGATAATGATGGCAAGCGGATCAGTAAGATCAAGGTTTGACATTTCTCACAATGCTTGCAAGTTGCTCATACGAGGCTCATAGCCAAAACAAGATATGCCATGTCTTTGATGTGCTGGCAGGTTGTGCCTTCATGTGCTTACTGAGGTGGTCGATGTAATAATGTTTGTTTTCAGTGAAGACAATGTCTGGGCTACGTATGATTTCGATTTGTACATGAGGATGACATCGACATATTTGTATTCTTAGCAGCATTCATTAAGTGATTTTCATATCTAGGTTTACCTGATGATACTTTTAGTTTACTTGTTATTGTTCGGTCTTGGCCTATTATATCTTAATTAACCGTGCAAGTCTCTTGACCTAATTAAATTGGTGTGTCGGTCGAAGAGACTTCAAATAAAAAAGACAAAGCAGAACATAGGAAGACATAAAGAAACACTCCATATAATTTCTGTGTACCGCATGGAGTTGGGTAGATAGTCTAGTTCAAGAGTAAAAGTGGAGGCGTGCCCTAGGATACTGTTTCCTTTTTAAGTTGGGTACAAACCACAGTGAAATTTTTCCACTAGTGGAATTGGACAAGACCAATAAAATCGTCAGTTATTTAGCTTAACCACCCTTTCTCATATGGTCGAGGGTTTCTGGATGAGGCTTAATTTTTTGAGGATATTTGGTGTTAAATAAGTTAAATTTGTGAACATCACAGGAAGAATTCTTAGTCCAAATACACCTTTGCAAATGCTATTCAGGACCAACTTGCTGCCCTACGAAAGAAATTAGGACCAAATTAGCTTACCTTGGGTAAAAAAGAGACCATATGAATACTTTCTTTCCTTAGCAAATTCGGGAGGGGAGGCCCCAACCTTGCATTTAATTAAAAGAGATAATTCCACTTATTATCTCGTAGATGTGCATTTGTGACACTTGTTTAGTTAAACAAAATCAGAATTACACCATAAATGCAGTTTTAAACGTGATTTTACCCCATTTTGACATTTGACATGCTTCGTTAAAATAGGCCTAGCTAGGTGGTGTGACAAAATATGTAAAGATTGGAGTGTGTAATTGACGATCATGTCAGCCTCAATTTCACCATATGTTCTATTTCTCATTGATGTCTTGATATTTTCGAGGCTGAACAATCACTTCGCATCTTGCCCAACAGGCATGCATAAGAAAAAATATCTAAAGTTTTAAAATGTGTAATCTTGGCGATTTTTTACTATATGGTGTAATTAGTGTCACAAATGCATAGTTAGAGGGTAAAAAGGGAAAATTCACTCTAATTAAAAAGACACCTTCAAAACTATCAGAGGGACATAAATATGAGTTTACAGAGTTACACATGGGGGAAATACGCGGGGGTGAAGAACGCTAAGTCCATATCACACCCATAGAGACAAATAGATGCAAATCTATCTGGGTTACGAGCGCTCATTTAGCCATTTCCTTGTGACTAGCTTCTCTTGGATGCAAATTTATCCAAGAGGAAACCGCATGTCTAGCCCAAAAGAGACACTCTAGAGTGTAGTTGAAGAAACTTGTTGTCCATCCCGAACAAACCGTGACAAATGTTTTCATGAGACCGCTCATTCCAAGTTGCATACGTTGCAACACACATATTGCAACTCGTGTTAAAACGTGATGCTTCCGTATGCATGGGCTGGCCCAAATATCAATGATGTAGATTTCATGATGGATCATGGCCGGCGTTGCAATCTACCTAAAGAATTACATGCAGTACTAGAACCATAGAGCCAAAGTGGTGTACCTAGTTTACCCGTTGCAATCACAAGGGTGGCCTGTCACATACGAAGTGAAGACCGACGAGTAGTACAACACCAAAATCGAAGATTCAAAGGAACATGCTGCTGAACCTTTAAACAATCGCAAGGGTAGTCATATATGAAGTGAGTAGTAATATGGTAGCTATATATAGATCCAACTAGATATTTTTACAGTTACAGATGGAGTATACTATAGTTGGTAGATGGCATAAATTAGAATTATTAAAATCATTCACTTAGTGGAACATGCCAAACTTCTACATATAGGTCATGGCATGAGCGAGATGACATAGCACGTCTCTCTCACTTCTCACCACTCATGAGAGTCCCTCGTCTATCGTATTGGTAAGGAATTGGAACCTATCTACGTCTTTGCACGCTATTACTAGTTTTTACTAGTAGTGTGATACTGGTAGCGTAGGACCCCACGCTGCCAACAATCGATTTTCACACGCTACTAATAGTGTTTTTCCTGTTAGTGAGAGGAGCATGCAAGCCAACAAATTAGGTACCAAACTAGTATTGGACCAAATGAAAATACATACTAACAAATTATGCTTACTTACTCATCAATACTTAGCATACATATTACCAATAGAACAAATAGACATGTTTTAGTGCTAGATATCTGATTCAGCGACAGTTAATATGAATTGGAGGGAGCAACACAATAACGACTACACTACATATGTAATAATAAGCAGATGAATAATACTCATAAGTGCTTAATTTAGCATAGATCACAGCAGTGTACCAATTGTATAGATAAAAATAAGTCTGAATTTAAATATAGAGGAGCGTGCAAGCCAACAAATTAGGCACCAAACTAATATTGGACCAAATGAAAATACATATAACAAATTATGCTTACTTGCTCATCAGTACTCCCTCCGTTCCAAATTAGATGACTTCCATTTGTCTACATATGGATGTATCTAGACATATTACAAGTATAGATACATCCATATTTATACAAATGGAAGTCATCTAATTTAGAACGGAGGAATACTTAGCATACACGGTACCAATAGAACAAACAGATAGACAGGGATGGATCAAAAACACATTAGAGGGCCTCCTCTCGATCAGATCAGATAACCTCATATGATACGAGGTCAATCAAGAACTCCTCATCGGATCTATACCTCTTATAAAGCAAAATCCCACTATAAGGTCATTTAAGTTGTCTATCTTGACATGCAGCCTATCCACATCATCACATATATTCACAACCGTCTGATTTGATTCATCTGTCCGTCCTTTTGTTTTTGGGGAAATCTATCCGCCTATTCTTTGACATGTAGCGCTGCAGATTTTCCCGTGGTATTCAATGAGTCAGCTAGGTGGTCTGGTCATCTTCTCCCGTTCGTCTTCTCTGTTCTCCTCTCCCTGCCATATCAATCTTAGTAACTCCTAATCATCTTTATTACTGAAAAACTGCCAATTAAGTGAGACACATGCCTTCCTTGCACCTTTATTTGGTTTAATGTGTGCCCCAGAAAGCCTTCTAGGCTTCAATCGCCCCTCCAGCTCCCACAATATATAGATCCCAGCCAGCGTATATATATATATGTAAATTAACAGGTGCTCCCTGGTGCCCGGGCACCTGGATAGAATACAGTACATTTTGGGTATGTACATGACACCTATAACTCAGGTATGCACATGTTGGGTATATAGGAGGTACACATACCTTGGGTATGTGTATTCGAGGTATCTACATGTTATATATACCTCGGGTATGTGTGTTCAATTGTACGTGTACAGATCAGGTATATATATAAATAACTTAGGTATGTGCACATTATTAGGTATGCATACCCCATAATGTGCATACCCTTTTTTTTTTTTTTTTTTTTTTTTTTTTTTTGCGAAACACAGTACAACGCAGACGTTCACATACACGCGCATACACTCACCCCTATGAACGCACACACGCACACCCTACCCCTATGAGCACCTCCGAAAGACTGAGCCGGCGGTTGGGTCTTGAGATTGACGAAGTCACCACGGGCGCCTCGCTGTCGACGGGAACGTCGCCTCCCACTGAAGAATATTCCGCCTAAATGAGAAACACCAGCGTCAAACCTAGGGTTTGAACTCTGGTGGGTTGGGGGTACAACCACCCTCCTAACCATCTTGCCACTTGTTGAGATTTGGGATTGGACATCACTCATCAAACTGGAGCAGTGAGAGCTAGCACCTACATATAGCATGACGGGTGAGCAAGATGCACTGGGCGGTGCTGATTCACCTATAAGTTGCACTCCGACTGATCCATTGAGGCGGTCAAGGATCTCTTGGCAAGTGGAGACCTCGCGGTGGACACGACGCCGGATAGGCGCCGGGCCGGCGACGCCGGGACTAAGGATGGGTGCTGTGAATCTGTGATGGTATATATATGTTAATTTACCTATATAGGAAGCTCAGATGGGGCACCTAGGAGCATGTGCACCAGGATGGAATACAAACAGTTTTAGGTATGTAGCCATATACATATACCTTGGGTATGTATACCTTAGCTATGTAGGAGGTACATATGAGATATAATTTTTTGTACACAAGGTGTTCTAGGGGGAAGTGATCAGTTTTTCTCTCCGCGCCTAAGAGGCTACAATATTGAACATCAGTGAATATTTTGTTAGAACAATTGAGGATTGTGGGATTTTCTACCTTCTTCCAAACCGCACAGTACGAGATAAGATGACATATTGTCGAGTATGCATGAGTTAGTTCTCTAACTCATCTGATCCGCCATCTATATTTTCTCTGTCAACTTTTAGGTATGATTATCTCAAATGGGTAATTGGATTTCTACCTAATTCTGTTCTTCAGTTTGACGAATTGCATGTATGTTCTACACATCCCTCCCCCTAATGTATTTATGTTGTATGGGTCTGGAGCATTGCCTTGATTACCTTTTGTTAGAACGTACGGATGTTGATGAATTAGATTGAACTCTTTTTAGACTGCCATCACTTGCAGATAAAATGGAAGTACCAGGTACTTCCATGCATTTTTCATTTTTCCACATTTCCTTCAATAATGGCTTTTGTAGTATGGGGCTGGAGCTAGCTTCTCAAAGACCCTTTTTATTCACGTTCAATACCACCATATCGTGATTTAGAGTTTATGGCCAGTGAATATTTAGTGCATTTGTCTTCAGGGTCTGCCTAGATTAATCCCAGGTGTACTTTACTTTTGCAGGTTGCTTGATTATCCAATTCGTTAGACCAGAACATGTCGGTCTAGCACCAAACAAGGGAGTTTTTTTTCCTCCAATTCGCAAAATGGTTCGCCACATTAACAATACATGTGCTTATCAAAATCTTTTTACACTAATTCTCAGTCTAGCAGTTTCTAATCCAAGAACCATTGCACTTAATGGTTGTGACCAAGGTAGATTCCAGGTAAGCATGCAACGAGTCACTAGGCTGGGGTTGAGAAGACCCACTCCAGTACCAGTCCAGAATTTCCATTTGTTAGCATTTTTTTATTCGGACTCTTAGTGTCAAATTCACATATATATTGTAACATCCCAAGTTTTTCGAAATTTTGAAAAAAAAAAAAAACTTTTGAAAACTATATATATTTTGATTTGAAAAATAAAATCATGCATGGCATGCATCATCTGCATTTGGTTGTGCATTTCTTTTAAAAGTGCATTAGTTTAAATCGAACAAACAATGTTTATGTACAATATAAGTATAAAACTATCTTCTATTATTTTTCACAAGCAAACTGTGCTAAGTATCGTTATCTTTTAAACTACAACTCACAGGAATTTTCCTGTATTTTAGTTTGCTCTTTTTGGAGTTGTTTTGATACTTCAAATAGAGGAAACAAATAAAACAGACCCAAAAAAAAAGTAGTAGAAACGAACCAGCCAGCCAGCCTCGGCCCAACAAGGTGGCCGGCCCAACATCTTGGTCACGTACGTGCAGGAATTTCCAGCACGAACAGGAGTTCGTTTCCAACTCGAGCTGTCCGCGAAATCCTCGATTTCTCCCGATTTACTTATCCGTTTTCCACGAGACTTCGTGCTATATAAACCACTAAACCCTAGCTATCTTTTCCCCGACTTTCCCCAAAAACCGGCCGCCAGGCTGCCCGAATTTTGGGTCGAGATCGATCTGCTGCCGCCGCCGCCATTGACGCACTTCGAAGGTTTTCATTATCGTCTCGCACGACTCTAGCATCTCTAGCCTTACCAATCCGTTAACCCTCGTTGTTACGCATCTCCTAATTTTTTCCTTTTTGGAAACGGAGCAGCAGGGAGCTCGTTCTCGTCGCCGGAGCGTCGCGGTACGAGAGCTCGAGAAGAGGTTGCTGCCGCCCTTTGGATCAACCGGAGACGTCTCCAAGTACACCAACGGGTTCGCCGTGATCAACTCTTCCGATTCCTTCCGTCTCCAAGCCTGAAGGAGCAGCAGTACGTCGTCTACGTTCGCAGCCAAGCCGCAGTTCATCTTCTCCGGTGAGCACCGTGGTCAGCCATGGCTGTTTCGTTCCCGTCCGTCGGATCGGCCATCAATGGCTTAGATTAGAACCAATAACTGAAGGGGTATCTGCGAATCAGACGCCGCCGTGTGGCAAGAGCCCAGTCAGCACCCAGTCAGCGCCCAGTCAAAGCAAACCGCCAGTCACGCTGTGACACGTGTCGCGATTTTCTGTAAACTCGTATTTTCGAAACAGAAAATATGTTTAGCTTGTAAAATCCATATCTTGAGTTTTACTCGTCCAAATTTAGTGTTCTTTATACCAAAATGTTCAGAAAATTGTGTAGAAGACCTTGGGCACAAAAGTTTGGATGTTTGCATCATGTTTAATAGCGTTCATTACAGATGTTTAAAAACTAGTATTTAGTTAATCAAAATTGTTTTATTTTATTAAACATATTAAAAATTGACATGAGCATCATGCATATAGTTTATACCAGAGAACTAAAATAATATTTGTTGCTTGACTTGAAATTGTGTCACCCCTGCATTTTGTCATGCATACATTATTTTTGTAATTCTATTTGTGAATTGTATTGAATTTGTGTTTGTTGTTTGTTTAGATTGTGAAGAGTGCCGATCGTGCTGTGAGTGCTGCAGCAACCCGAACTACTACGAAGGCAAGTGAATAACTTGCACAAGCATAAATGACCTACTATTTTTGTTTTATTGCATTTGTAGATATTTTAGTAGTATGCATGATAGGTACTACTATATTATATTATGCTATGCAAACCTTGTAGGATAGCCATATGACCACCTTGGTAGTGACCTATTATAATTTAGTGGAAGTACATGCTGCAAAAATGATTGTTTTATTGTAGATGTGATATTTGAAAACTCCACTAAATTAATTTACTGCCTGGGTGGATTGGTTTGATAGAGGATGATGTGAGTGGAGTGGCTATTCATGGGTCATGTCTATGGCTGTCTTGTTTACGCTCACTTGTGGATTGCCACCCAGGGTATCGAGATTTTAAGTCACTTCATGTTTGTTGCCGAAGCGTGCAACCACTAGTCATATGGGCTCTGTCTTGAGTTAGTAAGTTGAATGAACCCAATCCGTGCTTGACAAGCAGATGTAGGGGAATGTAGGTGGGAACGGGTCAAGCCAGTATGGAGAAGGGGATTTCTTCCGAAAAGTCTCTTCTTGACTTCCTCCTTTCCTGCTTACTAAATGATGTGAGTAGGAGCACTAGGGTTAGTCGAGTCTAGTGGTGAAAGTGCACCAACTCTGCAGAGTGTGTCAAACTAAGATCTTAGCCGTGTCCCCGGTTATGGACAATGCGTGTCTTCGAACATTGTAGTGTATGGAAAAATCTCATCATTCCAATTTCATAACAAAACTTGATGGGTGAACTCGGGTTAAATGAGACACTGGATGCGTCCAGGGTTGTGTCTCATATTGTTGCTGAGAATTAAAAATGCTTTATGAAAAGTAGGACAAAATTGGCTTTATGCAATAGCCTTGAACTCCACCAGCCATATAAGCATGTAGAAATAGTCTTTCCATTTTATATTCCACTAGTATTCACTTGCCAGCCAGTCGAACGGCATCTGACCCAAACATTCTGGGCTGCAACTTACATGTTGCAGGTTCGTCCGATCAGGAGTGACGTCGTCTGTCTTCGAGCTTACAACCAACATGTTCGCCAGTGGCGCATGGAGATGATGGAGCTCCGTGTTATATTTATTTTGCGTGTGAACTCTGAATAAATGTTGAACTTTATTTGTTTCAAGCTAGCCTTTGGCTATGCGCAGTTGTAATAACTTATTATATTTTTGGATCATTCGTGCGTGCGTTGTAATAATTTTGACATTTCGTGTGATACTACATTTTATTGGAAAGTGCAAGTCTTATATGATCCAAGTCTTCCGCACATTTCATGTACGCCTATGCTTTGTTAAGCGAGGGTGCTACATATATAGTCGTGTTTTGCATTGAAATGAAATTGATTCACACTTTTTTGGTACACGTGAATTCTAAGATTTTTCATGTTTGGTGTACCATTGGTACTACCTTTTGTTGTGCCACCATTGTTTGATGTACCATTGGTACCACATATTAGTCCAAATAAAGAAAGAATCACAATATCATGATAAATCCCGCTGCAACAAGCGCGGTATTGTCTAGTTCGGTATATTCGGGGCGCCTGCTCTTGCTCGGTTGCTCCTTGCCCGTTCTTCGTTGGCCCATTTCTCCCGAAGAACGCCCTTGGCCTTCTCCCAGTGATGCTTCAGAACAATCAGCTGCACCTCTTGCGCTAGAGACGACATAATCCGGTCGTCGTCTGTTTTCTCCGCCTCCTTTTCCTTCTCTAGATACTCCAAGTCCAAAGCCTTCATCGCCTCCCATATGGTGGGGTGTCGCTCGTCGCCGGTCACCGCCTGCTCTGTTGGCACACCCTCGCCACTCGCCGACGCCCTCATGGTGGATCGATTGTTGTGGGTTCTAGGCGGCGTACAAGTTGGATCGATTGTTGTGGGTTCTAGACGGCAGCGTTGGGGAGTCGATCTTCGATCTATAAAGAAGATATAGGCAGAGGCGAACCGTAGTCCGTAGGCGTCTCTGCTCCGATCGGAAGCAGGTAATCAACCCGACTCGGATCCAATCAGGGCACGAGACGGAGTCGGGCTTATTTCCCTGCAAGGCCCATCTGAACTAAGCCTCGTTCAGCCGTTTTCGAGTCCCGCACTATTTTTTTGTCTTGTAAGATTCCAACGCTGATTGTTTGCCTGCTCGAGCAATTCATGATCTACTACGGAGTAGTTGAAG
Source organism: Poa pratensis (assembly GCA_947311845.1). Classification (NCBI taxonomy): domain Eukaryota; kingdom Viridiplantae; phylum Streptophyta; class Magnoliopsida; order Poales; family Poaceae; genus Poa; species Poa pratensis. The sequence goes on from CAMZMU010000048.1 coordinate 21,993,242, forward strand.
GCCAATGTGTTGCCACGGATCGTTATGTTCGCCTCTCTATGCCTGTAAGCATCATTCGCGTTAATATTCCCGATAATGTGGAGGGTACATGAGGAAAGCTCACATTTTTAATCAATATTTTCTATAAGGTTATACTCCCTCCATATATATATATTTTTTTACATTAAAACCTTAACTTTATTACGAAATAACGTTGGGAATCTCGCCTGTTACAAGCACAGCGATATTCGCTGGGATATCACTCCCACACATTCATAAACCCAGGATTACATAGAGCACCTAACTTAGCAAATTCATGCGCCACCCCATTAACTCCACGCTTGCAGGCACCAACTGAACATTTAGATAACCATGTTCGACATTGTAACTTCATATCCTCTATAATAACAGCAGCAGGAGAGTGGTCCGGTCTCTGATTGTTCATTGCAAACATTAGCAGCTGCGCATCCGTTTCAAATATCACACGTATTGCTCCCAGACTAGATGCCAGATTAATTGCAGCTTCCAACGCTTTCAGTTCTGCCATGAAAGCATCCTTCACACCTGATACACATCGTGCTGCAGCTGATACCACTGTTCCTTTATCATCTCGTACAACCACTCCCCATCCTCCCTTATTTTCTCCAGGGCTGAAAGCTTCGTCGACATTCAGCTTTAGTGTCCCATCTTCAGGTGGACTCCATTGTGTAACTGATGCTACCTTTGACAGATGCTCAGGCTGGCAGAATTTCAATCTGTCAATAGCTAGACACCGGGCACGGTAAACTAAATCTGCAGCTGTCATTTTTTCACCACCTTCCCGAATACTATTTCTTTGATTCCACCACGTCCACCACATTTCAAAGATTTCTATCCTCTTCTTTTCATCTAGAGACCACAATTTATCAAAAACTTCATCAATACCATTCCCCTGAATTAGATCCTCTCTAATCTCCATCATATTCATTTCTCGCCATAACTCTTTAACTGCCTTACACTTCAGAAAAAATGTGGCAGCCATCTTCATCTATCCTTCGACATAACAAGCATTTTGTGTCCTCCAGAGCCATGCCTCGACGCACTAGGTTTGATCGCACAGCAATGGAATTATGTGCTAATCGCCATGCAAACATGCGTAATTTATTTGGACAGGGCATTTGCCACAAACGCAGCCATCTACGATCACCATTACCACCCATGGACTCTGGCATGCTAGAACTCGACTCACCTCCTCTTCCACTATCTCTTATCACAATATCCCGATGCAGTTTATATGCTTGCTTGACAGAATGCGTACCTTTTGGATCAAAATGCCAAGCTCTAAAATCTTCAGTCCCCTCACGCAGCGGAATGTTAAGAATAAGAGCAGCATCTTCTGATCTAAAAGTATCATTAACGAGTTGCTCGTCCCACTGTCCATTAATTGGACTGATTAGTTCGCTCACCCTCGACAGCAAACTTTCATTTCGCGGTGTTGATATCTTCCTGCACCAAAGCTTTGGGACCCATGGATCATCCCAAATCTTGATCTGTGTTCCGTCCCCAACACGCCAAATGACACCTTGCTTAACCAGATCAATGCCTTGTAAGATACTACGCCACGCATACGATATCCCTGGTTCAGCTTGTGCTTCCAAAACATCTCCATTTGGATAATATCGAGCACGAAGGACTTGGGCACATAGACTATCCGGATATTGTACCAATCTCCAAGCTTGTCTGGATAGCATGGCAATATTGAAACTATGGAGATCTCGAAAACCCAGCCCTCCCTTTCCTTTCGGCAAAATCATCTTAGGCCACCCAATCCAATGGATCTTATTCTCCTTGTCCTGTTGGCTCCACCAGAACCTAGCAATCATCGAGCTCAACTCATCGTATCTTAATAAAGGACGTTTTGGTAGCTCAAATGTAAAATAAAGGATCTTATTCTCCCTCCCTGTTCCTCTCTCTCATCTCCACCAATCCCCTCTTTCTCTCCTTGTACAAGCTTCTCTCTCGTGCTTGCTGCCAACGTGTTTGATGAAATGGCTCTGATAAAACTGCTATCTCTGGATTCCAGTGGAGAGTTGGGTTGCTGCTGGCACTGCAAATATTGCCGACCTTGGGATTCTACTAGGCAAAAATGGTGCGGCGTCACGCCGCACTCGTGCAGTTGGAACGTAAATTATGTAAATAGATCAATTGTCAATAAAATTGTAAGTTTAGTGGCAGTGAGAGAGGGCGGAGAAAAAGATAAAAGAATAGGAAAAATAAAAGCATGTAAAGGAAATAAGCAATTCGCCATTTCGAGTATGTTTAGATATGTAGGAAATTGGAAATGTTGGATATATTTGTAGTATGCCATAAATATTTATTTGAACTCCATAGTTAGGGAGAATGCAATTTGTGAGATATATTTTAGAGTGTCTCCAATTATTCAGCAATTCGAAATGGTCTAGTGTGTTGCACTCGTGCAGTTGAAATGTAAAATTTGTAAATAGGCTAATTATTAATAAATTTGTAAGGTTGGGGGCAATGGGAGAAGACGGAGAAAATGTTAAAATAATAGGAAAAATGAAAACATGTAAAGGAAATAAGCAATTTGCCATTTCGAGTGTTTTCAGATGTTTAGCAAATTGGAATGGTTGGATGCATTTGTAGTATACCATAAATATTTATTTGAACTCCATACCGCGCCCTTGCTGAGAATATTTTGTGTTAGTTTGTATATATTTTTTTTGGTTGCGTTATATATATTGTGAGGAAAGGCTATAGTTATAGTTTGTATAGTGTACTTAGATGAAATTCAACTTGAAATCAATACGTAATTAGAGGGAATGATTTGCATTTTCTCGAAATATTCATGTAGTCAAGCATTTTTTTAAATTGTGAGTACGTAATATGTTAGTTAAGTTGAAATGGTGGAATATAGTTCCATTTTGCCATAATTTTCTTATGTAGCAGCACATTTAGAGGGAATATATCATGGTTATGACTAAATTTTATGTTTGTATTTCGTCGTAAATATGTAATTTAGTTTTTCGGGTTAGAGGAAATATACTGCGTTATGAGCTATTAATTTTAATCCATCTTTAGAGAAAAAGAATTTGAGATTTCTTGAAATGTGCATGTAATAAAGCATTATTTAAATTTAAGTACATAGTTAGGGAGAGTTAAGTTCAATTTGAGCATTTAGTAAATTGAAATGCATATTTGGAGCGAGTTTAGTTATATTATTTGTAAATGTTGACCTAGTCGTTTTGATAGGTTATGTTTGTGTTTTATCTTAAATATTTAATTTAACTCAGTAACCGGAGGATATACATTAGTTGAGCATTTTGTAAATTAAATATAAACTCAATTCGTAATTTGAGGAAATATTCATTTAAGTAAAAAAAATTTAAGTGTGACTGCAGAATTGGAGGAATATAAGTTAAATTCCTTATAAATATGTTAGCTAAACTGAAATTGTCAAATATGGTTTCGTTTTGCTATAATTTTCTTATTTAGCACCATAATAAGAGGAAACATATTATAGTTATGTCAAAATATTGGTTATTTTTTAGTATTTATTAAATTTGTATGCATAATTGTAGAGATTTAAGTTAAATTAGACTCAATCTGTAATTAGAGGAGCCGAATTCGGATTATTTCGAAATATTCAACTGTTTAAGTTTCTGATTTTGTAGCATTTAGTAGTTTTCCGAAATTGATTAAATACCGTAAAATAGTTTCTGTGAAGTGTTTTAAAAATTTTGAAGCATTTTTTGATTGGAATATTTTTTTTTTGGAAAATAAGATTTGATTTTTTTTGGAGAAGGTCCCAAAGCATTTGAAATGACTATTATTTTTTTTCCAAATTGGGTTGAACTGATTTGGAGTTGTATTTGAAAAGTTTCGGAAGTGTTGTCAAATATAAAAAAAGAACAAAAAGGGGGAAAAATAGAGAGGGCCGAGGATGTTTTGAAGCAATTTTTTTTAATTTTGTTTTTTGGCTGAAATATTTTTGTTTGGGAAATAGGATTTGAAATATTTTGGAGAAGGTTTCAAAACATTTGAAATGGCTTTTTTGTTTTCACATTTTTTTTAGAAGTTGGTTTAAGTTTCTGATTTTGTAGCATTTAGTAGTTTTCCGAAATTGATTAAATACCGTAAAATAGTTTCTGTGAAGTGTTTTAAATTTTTTGAAGCATTTTTTGATTGGAATATATTTTTTTTGGAAAATAAGATTTGATTTTTTTTGGAGAATGTCCGAAAGCATTTGAAATGACTATTTTTTTTTCCAAATTGGGTTGAACTGATTTGGAGTTGTATTTGAAAAGTTTCAGAAGTGTTGTCAAATATAAAAAAAGAACAAAAAGAGGTAAAAAAAATAGAGAGGGACGAGGATGTTTTGAAGCAAATTTTTTTTAATTTTGTTTTTTGGCTGAAATATTTTTGTTTGGGAAATAGGATTTGAAATATTTTGGAGAAGGTTTCAAAACATTTGAAATGGCTTTTTTGTTTTCACATTTTTTTAGAAGTTGGTTGCAATTGATTTAGAGTTGTATTTCAAAAGTTTGGAAAGTTGTGAAAAAATGAAAAAAGAACAAAAAGAGGGGAAAAAATAGAGAGGGCTGAGGCAGGCCCGCAGCAAGCAGGCCAGCCCAGGAAGCGGCCCATTGCCCAGCCGCCCGTCGTGACGTCACAATGACGTAACGGTGGGCGCACCTGCGGCGGAGCTGCCGCGGCGGCGATGCGGACGCCGGCGGCGAAGCACTTCGAGCCAGGATGCGTGGATGCGCGCACTGGACGCGCCGCGATGCGGGCAACCCGGAACTGGCGCCGCCACCGCCTGTAGGTCGTCGGAGCGGCCGCTGCGGCGTGCGCACGCAGCCGCGGACGCGCGGCGGGGCGTCGACGATTCCGACGCCGACGCGGCGTCCCGGCAGGCGGCGCTCCACGAGGATGGAGGGGAGGCGACGGCGGAGCATGCTGTGTGCGTAGATCTGGACGGGGAGGGGCGGAGAGGCGGTACAGCGCGGCGGCGGCGCCGGCGACCTCCGCGTCGCGCGTGAGGGAGAGAGGGGGGGGGGGGATCTGCGGATGTTTTTGCTCAAAGGCCCATGAGGTTTCCACAATTTGCGAATAGATATATTGCTTCATAAAATCGTGGACCACAGAGCAAGCGCTGGATTTGTGAGGGATTTTTTTGGAAAAGCGTCACGGAGATGCGCGTGGACCGTCCGATCACCGAGCGACGGCGCGGATCGCGTCACTGTTCAACACTGGACACGGGTAATAAGGACTACCAAATTACGTCGAAACTGCATGACAACCTGATAAAAAGTTATATTTTAGTAACACAATAACAACTACACTACAATTGTAATAGAAAGTAGACGAATTATACTCATCAACGCTTAATTTAGCATATATCACAGTTCCAACAATATAGATAAATAGATAATTTTAAACATAGAGGAGCATGCAAGCCATCAAAGGTAGGATGTACGGGTACATATATTAATAGTGGACCAAACAAAAGTACAGATGACAAATTATGCTTTCTGGTCATCCGTAAAAAAACTTAGCATACACAGTAACAATAGAACAAATAGATAGACGTGGATGGATCAAAAACACATCAGACGGCCTCCTCTCGATCAGATAACATCATATATCAGGAACTCCTCGTCGGATTCGGGTCGCCTCCTCTCGCTCCTTGGCCCATTTTTTACGAAGAACACCCTTCGCCTCCTCCCAGTGCTGCTTCAGAACAATCAGCTGCACCGCTTGCGCTAGAGACGACATGATCCTGTCGTCGTCTCTTTTCTCCGCCTCCTTTTCCTTCTCTAGATACTCCAAGTCCAAAGCCTTCATCGCCTCCCATATGGTGGGGGATCGCTTGTCGCCGGTCACCGCCTCCTCCGTTGGCATACACTCGCAACACGCCGACGCCCTCATGGTGATCAATGATAGAGGTCGGATCGTACAAGGCTGGATCGATTGATTGTTGTTGGTTCTAGGCGGCGTTGGGGTGTCGATCTCGATCTATAAATAGGAAAGGTATAGGCGAACCGTAGGCGTCTCTGGTCCGATCGGAAGCAGGTAATCAACCAGACTCGGGATCCAATCAGGGCAGGAGACGGAGTCAGGCTTATTTCCATGCGAGGCCCATCTGAACTAAGCCTCGTTCGGCCCTTCTTGAGTCCCGCACTATTTTTTTGTCTTGCTCGAGCAATTCATGATCTACTAGGTGGAAATTTTTCTGTTCAACTTCCGGCTATACGTTTACACCTAAATTTGCAAATATACACAAGTTAGGGCAAGTAGCACAATGTGACTGCTGATCTGGAAGAGAGAACATGATCCACATATTCGTTACCAGAAGATGATCTCTTAGCTTAAGAGCTTAAAAGAAAACATTGTTCTGTTGAATGCACCTACGTCACGAGCAAGCACTATGGGAAGTGCGCGTTCTGCTGCCACCTCGCCATGATGTCAACTTGTACAACATTTACAAGATACGCGCGTGGTTGAACCGTGGATCACACGACACACTTGGGAGAGAAGCGTAGTTAGGTTGGATAAACATGTAGTAAAGCAGTACTCGGTTGCGATACATGTTTTCCAGAGACCACTCATTCCGACTAATTTACAAGCTAAAAGAGGTGTTTAAACAAACTAATCCACAACAATATCAAAGATTTGAAAGGAACATGTTGCTGAACCGTTAAAACAGTCACAAGGGTGGTCTTGTATGAAGTGAGTAGTAATATGATAGCTATATATAGATTCAAATAGATATTTTCACGCACATATAGAGTACAATATAGTTGGTAGATAGCATAAATTAGATTTATTAAAATCATCCATTAAGTGGAACTTGGCTAAGTTATGCATAAAGGTTATGGCATGAGCGAGGTGAGGCAGCACATCTCTCTCTCTCTCTCTCTCTCTCTCTCTCTCTCTCTCTCTCATGAGAATCCCTTATGCTTGATGGTGCACTTCATCTAACCTTCCTCCCCGGTCGCTGCCTCCAGCAGAATGTGGTCATTGATAGGTGGAATCTCGATAGAAATAATAATTTAGAGTAATAAATGGCAGTGAGAACTGGTATATGGATAATAAGGAAAACAAGAAAATTAGAATGACCAAATCAGCTCCAAATTCCATGAAAACCTGGTCAAAATCAAACTTTAGTAACACGGTACTGTAATAGAAAGCGGATGAATTATACTCATCCGTGATTAATTTAGCATAGACCACAGTATCGATAATATAGATAAATAGAAAAGGCTGAGTTTAAACATAGAGAAGCACATCTAATTTTGAAGTAAGCCTGCAAAGGGACGTTTTACATATACATAGTATTGAGCCAAATGATAGCACATATATGACAAATTATGATTGCTGCTCATCAGTGCTTAACTAGCATAAATAACACCAACCAAACAAATAGATAGACAGGGATGGATCAATAACATATATAAGAGCACTTCCTGTAGATTAGTAGCTTCAGTACGCATCAGATGGGAAAAGGCTGAATGAGCTGCCGTTGGAGATGAATCAGAGGGATCATATGCAGTGGCGGCGCCAGGAACCAATGGCTGGGTATTCAGCCAATTTTTCTATGCATGCAGAAGTTTTTAGACATCAGAAACATATGGAAAACTTAGAGGGTGATATTTTAGATCAAGTCACTGGCGAAGCTTGGATCAATTGCGTGTGGTGGGGGGGGGGGTGCAAATGGGCTGAATGGAACATCGTAAGCCTATTTTTTTAAATATGGGGTGAAAACGGCCCACATATGAGCCATTTCCTTGGTAAAAGTCCATGGGCTTGGGGGGGGTCCGCTATAGAAAAAAAAGAGTTAAATTAGGCCGTTCATTTTGTGTTTCTATTGTCCGCATGCGTACCACTGTATTGCCATAATACTGTGTGAAAATTGTGTATTATATTATTTTGTCACGCTTATACAACCATGGATTTACAACCGACATAAGGAATTAGGTAATTTGTAAAGGTTGCATGTGTATTGTTATGCTACATAGAGTTGCCAAAGTGAAATTCATTAATTGTATTATTTACTCTCTTTTGTTACACAGAAGTATGTACAATTCAATTTTATCTTAACTTGAAAAAGATGTTAATAATATAGCGTGTGGCAAAAGATGTTAGTAATTCGACGGAACGTGGAGAGACGCACACGTATTAAAAAGAACTTTATGGTGAAATATATAGACAAAATGTAATTACAATTAGATTTATTAAAAGAACTCTCCTGGTGAAATATAGACATGTATCGTGTCGCATGTGCACTCCTTATCCTCTGGGAGTGGAGGGCTGTGTACCTAAACTATGTGGCAGGGCCTGAAACCGATTCCCCGGCAAAATCGACGCTCCAGCTTAGAGGCCTAGCCTCACAACTCGTCGTTGTGGAGGCAGTCGCCGGAGCAAGCGTAGCAAGAAGCTCACACGCGCGACTTCCCCTATGCCGCCGCCTGCAGCAAGGCCACGCCGTCCCATCGACCGCTTCGCCGTGCTGCGCGTCGTCTATGGAGACATTTAGTCCTCTGCACGGCCACCTCTTCGATGCCGCCAAGCTCAGGGTAATAAGGGCCCTACGTTCTCCAGTTCGATAGTATTCATGACGGTGGGCTTAATTAATTAGAATGTTGAGACTCTCGTGTATTCTATTGCATTCAGATGGATGTGTTCGTCAAGAGCGGCAAGGTGGCCGGGCTCGGCTCCGGCGCCGCTTCGGGGATCGCCGTCCCATGGGTGGAGCTAGCCAGCTAGGGGTGTACCAGGGCACACCCAAAATTTCTGCACACGAAAATCAGGACGATCAATTCAGCATTCACTAACCTGTCAAGGCGAAATGTGACAAAAATAAAAATTGTACGTAATTACAAAGACTCAAATGAACCGGTCCATTAAGGCTATATCGCTCCCGATCGGATGCTTATCCCTCGTCGAGCTCGTCACCTGGTCGCCAATGCGCAGGCGCAGTCGCACATTCGCAACTCCCGGTTCCTCGATCACTAATTTCCTTCCCTCCTCATTCTTCAACTCCGCGGCCGGCGGCAAGAGAGAATCATGAAGGAAGCCATGGAGCAGCGGAGGCAATCCAGCAGCCCGTGCGCGACACGTACATTACACGTGCACTTTTAGTAGTAGATGCAAATGCATCTGAGATCTGACAGTCTAGCCCCTAAAAAAATTCTAGCTTCTCTTGGATGCAAATATACCCAGGAGGAAAACTTAGGGCATCTCCAGCCGGCCCCTCCAGGGCCGATTTTGGCGCCGTTTTGGCCTGGGAGCGCCGTTTTTCGCCCAGTCGGCCCCCCCAGGAGCCCAAAAAGCGCCGGATCGGCGGAAACTAGCGCCGGCGTTCCCAGGCCAAACCCAGCCCACCGGGTTCGGCCTGGGGGAGCGAATTGGCGCGAAACAGAGTGTGGGCCAGCGCTGTCAGCGTGATAGGCGAAATGGCGCGGAATCACGGGCGGAAAAACGTTTCGTCGTCATCTCCTCGGCTCCCGCGCTGGTCAAAAGCCTGCCGGAATAATGGCCTCCGACTGCCGCGCCGTTCAGCGGCGGCCGATGCGTCCAATCGGCTGCCACGCGCCGGAGTAATGACGCGCCACCGTATCGCCTGCCTGGGCCTATTTATCTCCCCATCTCGCCGTGGCAAGGCACACCATCTCCCATCTCTCTCCCCCTCTCTCTCTCTCCCTCCCCGAGCAGCAGCAATGGCCGAGCGATTCCCCGGCGACGAAGCTGCGGCGAACGGCTTCGGCCGGCGTTTCTTGCACGAGGACGAGGCCCGCCTGCTGTACGAGGCGGGGTACCCTGCGCCGCCGGACATGCGGGTCCCGGCGAATGGCGCCTGAGCGCCGGCGGCGTCCCTGTTCCGCCGCCGCCAGAAGGAGCGGATCGCGTCTACGCGATCCAGGAGGTCCTCGCCGACCTCACCGAAGAGCAGGCGGCGGGCCCGCGCTGGGATCCGGCGAACGCCCCCTTCTGGACGGCGTACTTCGTCGAGCGCCACCGCCGCGAGCTGGAGGACACCAACAACAACGGACCCGTCTCCGGCCGGAAGAACGCCGGCGGGCGGAAGCAGTGGTGGAGCGGTCGAGGGCGTACGCTCACGTACGTCCTCGAGCACATCGCCGGCGGGAACCAGCCCCGGCTCACCATGCCGCCGCGCAAGCCGCCGACGCCTCGACGCCGCTTCACCTCCTGGCTGCCGAGGAGGATGGGGACGGTGTCTTCGTCGTCTTCCTCTGGCCCGCCCTCCAGCGGGTCCCCGCAGACGCCGGCGTTCGCTCGGGTCAAGCCCGAGCCGGAGGACACGCCGCGCGGCGTCGTCCTCAACTCCGGGCGCCGCGCCCGGTCGCCGCCAAGAAGGCCCAGCGGCGGCATTCGCATCAGCGAGCGCCGCGCGCCGTCGCCTCCCCGAGGCCACCTTCGCCTCGTCAGGCCCAAGCAGGAGCCTGGCACGGGCGGCGCCACCTCCAAGAAGAAGAAGGCGTCGGTGGATTGGGCGGCGCCGCCGGAGTACGTCCGGGCGGCCATCAAGGCGGAGGCGCCGGACGACGACGAGGAGTTCCCCGGCGAGCAGAACGCCGTCACCGCCTCCCTGCAGGACGCCGCGCCGCCCGTCGCCGCTGAGGAGCTGCCGGACGAGTTCATCTTCGCCTGGTCGCGCAGCCAGCACGCCCAGGAGGAGATTGCGCGCCAGCAGCGCCTCCTCGACGAGGCAGCGGCCAACTGCCGTCGCCAGGCCGCCGCACGCCGGCCTCCTACTCCACCTCGTCAGGCGAGCGGCGAGGTGATCGTCCTCGACGACAGCGACGACGACGGAGGGTGGTTCGGCGCCGGCGCCAACAACGACGAGGCGGGGCCGAGCACCTTCGGCGGCGGCGCGCCGAGCGACGACGACGACGACGGCGGCGACTACACGGCGTTCTACAGCCAGCTGGGCATGTAGATCGCCGTGTTTTAGTTTAAATTTAAGTTTTATGTTTGTATTATGTAATGAACAATGCGGAATTCGCCTATATAGTATGAATTTCGCCTAAGTTTAACGTGTTCGATGAATTTCGCCCAATTGGTTTTTTTTTTGAATTTATCGGCCCAAGTCTGGGTTTGGGGACGGCTGGGAAAACGCCGAACCCAGGAGCCCGAATTGCGCCGGCGCTCCCCCAGGCCGTCCAAAAAGGCGCCGTTTTTCGGCCTGGGGGGGCCGAACGGCTGGAGATGCCCTTAAGTCTAGCCCAAAAGAGATATTATAGAGTGGAGTAGGAAAAATTTGTTGTCTGTCAGAGACAATTCGTAATATATGTTTTCCTGAGGCCACTCATTCCAAGTCGTGGACGTCGCAGCACGCATTGAACTCGTGTTAAAACGTGGTGCTCCCTTATAGTACATGATCTGGCCCAAACATCAATGATGTAGATTTCATGTTGGTAAATGGCGTGTCAATCTATTCCTAAGGAATAACATGCACTAGAAACATAGAGCTAGTTAAAGTGGCACCTTGTTTAACCGTTCAACAATCACAAGAACGGCCCGTCACATATGAAGTGATGAGAAGAAGTCCGATGGTTATATATAGCGGCGGGCCAGCGGCACACATGGAGAGAAACTCGCAGCTGGTGGATGGCATTAATCAGATTTATTAAAAGCACTCACGGTGAAAAATAGACAAAATTTACATATAGGAGGTGTGACTGGTGGCTGTTATCGCGTCGCACGTGCACTCCTTATCCTCTAGGATTGGGGTGCTGCTTACCCAGACTGTGTGCCAGGACTCGAAACCGCTCCGCCGGCGAAAATGACCCTCCAACAGAGGTCTAGCCTCACCGCGCTCATCGCGCTGTAGGAAGTCGCCACAGCAAGCATAGTGAGAAGCTCGCACATGCGGCTTCCCCTGTGTCGTTGCCTGCACCCGCGCTGTTATCAATAAAGGAGGAGGAAAAACTACGGGCGCCAGCCAGCAATATTTTACTATATCGAGTGAGGTTACAAACACCGGAGATTTACAACATGCGACTTATTCCAGCCGGTGTCTTCAAGAGGTATATATGGTGGTGCAAAACCCTAATTCGGTTGCAGTCCGACTCGGAAATGATCCGTACCGTACCGCTACGCTACGGCCCAAACCTCCCGGCAACGGGGCTCCGCTCCGCTTCGAAGTTAGTATTTATCTTTATATGAATTTGAATCAACATAAAACAACACACGCCACGTCGTCCGGTCGTCCATTGCGCGTCGGTTCGAGTCATTTTTCCGTTGCCATGGAATTCTTTCACTAGTGGAATGGACTTACCGAATAAAGTCGCTAGTTTTCGTGCTTGACCACCCTTTCTCACGGGCTAGTCTAGTCTGCGCGCGCGCGACGAATCCTTAATGATCGAGCGGTTTCCGACAGCGTGTTTTTACAAAATACGGTAAGGTGAGGCTGACGCTCGTTTCCCTTTTCGGAGAGCTGCTGACCATGTACGTACGTGTACGATTAGGACAAGGACTATTCCCTTTAGTCGCGTCCCTTTAGTCGCGTACGTGCACGAGAGATAGAGCTTGCCTGTATTATTCCTTTTATCGCCCGTCCGCACTGTATTGCGCCAAATTTTTGAAAATTTATTGATCAAAACTATTCCCTTTTTGTGAAAAATGAAGAAAAATACTAGGTTTTTTTTAGTTATTGTGAAACCAGCAAGGTCTATTCCCTTTCCTCCACGGGTTGCGGGCCGCTCCTAACAAAAATTACGCCAAGCCGTAGAAAATGTACAAAAACAATACGACTCGCGCCGACGTCCACTCCCGACTCGGCTTACTCTAAGCCGCTGCTTCCTTGAGACGCACGGCTCGTCTTCGACTCGCCAACCATAACCGTTGTGGGGACCTGGCGTCACGGGCTCGTCTCCTTGGCCGCGTCGCTATCGCGCCGACGTCCAATTCCGACACGCCCACGGCTCGTCTCCGTGTCCGTCGTCGCGGTAAACCGCGCCGACGTCCACTCCCGACTCGTCTTACCCTAAGCCGCTGCTTCCTTGAGACGCACGGCTCGTCTTCGACTCGCCAACCATAACCGTTGTGGGGACCTGGCGTCACAGGCTCGTCTCCTTGGCGGCGTCGCTATCGCGCCGACTTCCAATTACGACTCGCCCACGGCTCGTCTCCGTGTCCGTCGTCGCGGTAAACCGCGCCGACGTCCACTCCCGACTCGGCTTACCCTAAGCCGCTGCTTCCTTGAGACGCACGGCTCGTCTTCGACTCGCCAACCATAACCGCTGTGGGGACCTAGCGTCACGAATCCATTTTATTCAATACTGATCTATAAAAAAGGGTAATAGGTCAGCTAAAAATACATATTCACGCAAAAAAAAGAGAAAAAGGAAAAGAGAAGATAGATATAAGCGTTTTATGCATGTGCATGGCCAGTTAAAAGAAGTTCACGTCACATGGATGCGTGTAGAAATTGTAAAAATAGAGATCCGTGCATGCAGCGAGGTCGTTAGCAGTAAAGAATAAAAAAGCGAGAATGTACGGCAATTAATACATCGCGATAATTAATTGGACAGAATTGAAAGGGAATAGAGACGCGCTGTGCGCACGACGTGGAAGGAAAAGCGAGCGAGCGCTCGCGCGCTCGAAGGAAAGACAATCCGCTTTCTCACATGGTTAGAGGATGTTTGGATGAGGCTTATTTGTTTGAGAATGTTCGTTATTCCTAGCTTAGCTCTCTAGAAAATACCCTTTTTCCAAACACACCTTTATGCATGCTCTTCAGCGCCAAGTTGCTACCCTACAAAAGAAATTAGGAACGGCATTGTACTTGTTCTAAAGGTGAAAATAATTTATGGGTGGTTGTTGTTGTTGCATTCAGGATAATATTTTGATAACACGCTGAGAAAAGGTATGGAAATAGGTTTTGGTTAGTCACACAGCGCAATACGGCCGACTGGTCTTTGTATTGATCAGGTTACGTTACAGATAAGTACATATATTAACAGCTAAGCTATTAGCTAACAACAATAGTTAGGATACTAACTAAGGGCATGTACAGCGGTGTTGCGTCAGCCGTCTGTAGCAGATTCCACCTAGGATTTTTTGTCAGTTATAGGAGAGAGAGGGTGGAGAGAGAGGGAGTCCGTCGGTAATTTTCCAGACGGTCTGGTTCCGCTTAATTCGCTCGCTACAGACGCATCTTTCTCCATTGTATGGCTATCGACGCATCTCCCTCCAGATTTAATTGCCTAATAAATATTCTTTTAACTGCTACCGATGAATCTTTACAGACGACCAAAAAGATAGCCCACTGTATTAGCTGTCTTTAGGGCCATCTACAGGTGACATGGATGCGTATTACAGACGGTCACCGTCTAGACTATTGTACATGCCCTAAGATATCCAATACTGTTACAACGACCTGTCGTTCGACATACGCTGTTGAGTTGCATCATCTCTCTCCGTTACATCCAAACAACTGAGTGTGCCGGTTACTGGAAGCCACAATCAGGCTAGCCTTATTTGAGCAGTTCGTACTCGTCTTGTATCAAGCATGGAGAGTGGCCAGCAACAAACTAGCCGGTCGGGGAAAAGAAGGGCTTTATCAGAGGAGAAAGTTTGATGAGAATAATTTATGAGTAGCCCAAAAGAGACACTCTAGAGTTCAGCTGCGGAAAATGGTTGTCAAGCGCGACCTGATTGAGGTCGATGTTTCCCCGAGGCCACTCATTCCAACCTACTTATAAACGGAATAAGCTCAGCCGTAGCACGATTCTGTTAAGACAATCACAAAGGGAGGCCCGTCACATATGAAGTGATGAGCAGTAGTTTAGTGGTTATATATAGCGGCAGATATGGAGAGAAACGCAGCTGGTAGATGGCATAATCAGATTTATTAAAAGCGGTATCTCGGTGAAACATGGACAAAAATTACATATGGGAGCAGTGATTGGTCAGTTGTTAACTTGTTATGGAGTGCACTCCTTATCCTCTAGGAGTGGAGGAGTGGAGTGATGCTTACCCAGACTGTGTGGCAGGACTCGAAACCGCTTCGCCGGAAAAACCGACACTCGAGCACAGAGGTCCAGCCTCACCGCTCGTCGCCATGGAGGTAGTCGCCAGACCTAGCGTAGCAAGAAGCTCACACGCGCGGGTTCCCCTATGCTGGCGCCTGCAGCCGCGCCACGCCGTCCCGTCGTCCGTTGCGCGTCGTCCCCGGGGACGCGCTGTCGCCTGCGCGGCCGCCGCCGACGCTGATGTCGTCCGCCTCTTCGACGCCGCCAAGCTCACGGTAACAAGGGAGGCTCGCCGACGCTCCGTGTTCCGCGTTCTGTGACATTCCTTTGAATGCTGAGGGAGGCACTCTGTTCTGTGACATTCAGGTGGACGAGTTCGTCAAGAGCGGCATGGTGGTCGGGCTCGGCTCCGGCGCAGCGTCCGGGCTCGCCGTCCAGTACCTCGGCACGCGCCTCCGGCGAGGGTCGCTATCTGGCATCGTCGGGGTACCCTCGTAAGTGTTGTTCCAGTTGCTTCAGTTCCCATGGTCCACATTCTGCACAGCTCCAATTCGCATTGTTTGCTTGCTCTGATCCGTTGCGTCTAATGGGTTTTTGCGATCGATCAGCCAGGTCTGCGATCTGCGCAAGTGAGGCAGAGAAAGCAGGGATACAGGTTAGCAGCAACGAGGAAGACCCTCAAGTACGCCCAATTCTATCACCATTGTAAATCGTGCAGGCAAGAAAGAAGAGAATTTTGGCTGAAACCATGCTCACTGACTTCTAGATTGACTTTGCTTTCACTGATGCTGATGTAATTGAAGAGGGCACACTGGCCGCCGTCATTGGGCGCCGAAAGATCGAGACTGGAGAGCCTTCTTTCATTCGGGAGAAGGTGAGCAGAGATCTTCAGAAACTTGTTAACCCTTTCATTCAGGCTCCCTCACTTGTGTATAAATGATCACTTCTCATTTCTTTTCTAATGAATCGAACATGAATTCATCATAGCAGTAAGAATATAAGATCATCAAAATTGAATTGTCGCTGTTTTTCTGACAAAAAAATAAATAATGTTTGCTTGTGTTCACTACTGCTATTTTGTTATATCAGTTATGCTAATCTTATATCCTTATATGCAACTCTTGGTTGGTCTTGGTCCACAGGGTATTGTTAAATCGGCTGGCAAGGTTGCCTTTATCATTGACAACGACAAATATGTGAAAGGTGTCGAGGGTTCCATTCCAGTTTTGATCAAAAGTGTAAGCAATCTCTTATCTTCTGCCACCAAAGACCATTATCAGATTTCTGTTATGTTCATTAAGAGAGGAGCAGCTCATTTCAGGGAAACTGGATTGACACTGCTGAAGAGATTGATGATTTGTTCCTAGGCGACGCAGAGGTGCACCACTTATCAATTGACAACTACATATTAAATTTCATACTCTCAACAACTAGTACTAGATTTCTGAATCTGAAACCTGTCCACTGTTTGTGCCGACTCACAAAAAAGAAAATCCTTTCCACTGATCTCCATTTCCTGATATCTGAAGGTTTGGAGGAGGCCATCAATTGGAACTGCCAGTCCATCGGGAGGCGATTTCCCATTGGTTACCAAGGAGGGCTATCACATACTTGATGTTATCTTCACAACCCCCATCGATGATCTTGGTATGTACGACAACGGAGGCCTGTTATCTTTCGAACATCTAAAATTTGAACACAATTAGAAACTGTTTCTCCAATGGGTTTTTAGCTGGTTGCTTTGGTCACTTTGCAGGAAAGGTAGCAGAAGGCTTGGAGGAAATCGTTGGCGTTGTGGACCATGGGATTATTTGCAACACTACGTAAATTTCTCAACCTAGAAAGAACTATAGAGTAAAATCCAGTCATTGCCCGACATGTTTCAAAAGCCAAAAGTAGCTATTAGACCAAGAAAACAACTCTTGACGCCGAATTTTTCAGTGGTTCAGTCGTTACTAGCCTATATCTATACAATGCACTTTCTAAGACATTGCAATCTGTTATATGCAGGCCGTATGCTGTCATTGCGTCGAAGGGGGAAGTGCAGGTCTTGGATCAGAAGTCTTCAGTGATACCAAACACATAAGTCTACCACTTAAATTGCAGAGACACCATTCCAACACATTTCGACAGCAGAGTCTATTGCCATGCAACGAGTCAATCGTGCCATGATTACTTTCTTTGTTACATGTCCAATGTATGAAGATATTAACAGATCTGGATTTGCTGACTCTGTTGGCAGTTTGGTACCCTTAAAATTGTTCTGCGATTCCCAATCAAATGTTTATACAAGTTTGCCATGTGATGCATATTTTGTGATTGGTGGGCATTAAGAGATGGGCTGGGCAGTGAGCGCATGGCATACAAAATGCGTACATGTCTTCAGAATTCAAACTATATACCTCTGCGCCCGCGCTGTACGTAATTATTCCCAGCTGGAAAACTTTTAAGAAGATTGCAACAAGAGGTCACCGATGTGTGGATCAAAAAGATCTCATGCACAAATACTTTAGATCATTAGAGGAGTTTTTATCTTTAGGATACATCATGTCATTTAAGCCGTTCATACAAAAGGAAGGAATAAATATTTTGATTCACATCTGTAACGAGCTTTTTTTTTAGAGTGAGAAGAATTACTACCATATCTAGTAAAGACCGAGACAATCTCGTGATCACAGCGATGAGAGCAAGCGAGCAAGGGAGAGTCGAGTGTGGAATGGGAGAGAAAGAGAGCCTAGTTTTATTTGGTATATGTGTACTTGAGGGTATTTATCCTTGTATTTGAAAGATGTTTCCAAAATACCAATATTTAAGTGCAACTGCACTACTAAAAGGTACAAATACAACATTTGTAATGTATACAAAAAAGTACAATTGCAGCAAATGCAATACAGCAATAATAATAAATTCCCAAAGCAACTGCAACAAAAACAAGTGCAGTTGAACAAATAAAAGTGCAATACAGCAAAACAAGGCAAGCACAAACAAAACATAAAATAAAATAATCACATAAAAGTGATTTGTTCTTCGCTAAAATGTGTAAAACTTCAGAAAAGCCGTTAAAACTTCGCACATAAGTGATTAAAGCACTAAGATAAAAAAAGTGAATGAAACATCAACATAATTCAAGATTATAGATTTATGAATTATCTATTCTGAACCATACATGGTGTAAATATTTTTCGACAATAGACTACGAACATTCTACCTCACTGAATCAGATCAGCTCGGGTTCTTATTTTGTTGCCCTGACAAGGATATCTGTTGGTAACCCCAACATCGAGCCTAGAACTTTGTTTCAGAGAGAGGCCAAGGAGCCTTCAAGGCCATGTGAACCAAATGTTCCATAAGAAACATAAAACCATTGTTTGATACTTTGCCGTGGAGAACTGGTGGGAGATTGTTTCCCGATGCCACTCATTCTGAACTCATGCATACACCGAACAAAAGAACCTAAAGTAGTGTGGATTTGGATCACAAAAAATACTAATCGGAAGAACTAAGGTGCCACTTATGGTTCCTGGGAAACAAAATGGCGCCACTTGTGCGAACATAGCACGGACTGCAAAAGGTGTTAAGGTGATATATATTACTGATCAAGGACTCGAGGTTAGGCGCACATGGTGGAGTTATTTTCTAGTGTCTCCCTGCCACATTGATAGCTTTGACTATGCGTGCAATTAAGATGGAATGGGGATATGCAAGTAAAAATGTCCAATCCAATTACCCGTGTACAATGTTGTGTGAAGTAATGTCATGACTAACACAAAGTAACAGCACACGATGGTCCTTGCAGCATATCGTTCCGGCATTGTAAGAGCAAGCAGGTCGGAGAGCTGTGAGGACCAGCTCTTCGTCGTCCTCACCGTAGCTGAGCCGAAACACGGTGACGCGGAGCACATACTTGTCGCTGGCCACGTGCTCCCCCCTCATGTACAGGAGCTGGACTTTGACGTGCCACCAGCCCGGCCGGTCCTCCGAGGAGAGCTTCTCCATGCTTACCTTCTTCCACTCCGGTGGCTGACTAGCAGCACGGCCGACGTGACACGGGACGCGCACAGGTAGCCGACGCCTCGTGTGGCTCTATATTTGAAACCAAACATGGTGTAAATATATTTTTGACACACATTCCTATTATGACATAGGCTACCAACACTCTAGGATACACAAAGCCGAAATGTTCGAGTGCTATTATGCCGCCCCCATTAGGATATCTTTCGGTAACCCCAACAACGAGCCTTAGAACTCTTTCTTCGAGTGGGGCGAAGGGGCTTTCAAGACCATGTGAACCAAATCATGTTCGCTAAGAAACTGTTGGATTCCATACTCAAACGAATTTGGGGAAATCAGACTACAGGTAGAAGATGAACTGGAGGCTCAAAACAGCCGAACCATCTCGATTTCTCTTCTTCTCTGTACATATACAACTTGACCCATATGTCACTTTTACACCACAACCCTTCTAATATTTCCTATTATCCTACAGGGCCAACCACACACCAACACTCCCCCTCAAGATGGGGCGAAAATGTCTAAGAGCCCCATCTTGTCACATAGCTTCAAAAAGGATACAACACTCACACCCTTTGTTAATACATCAGCGAGTTGATCTACAGTTTTGACAAAGCCTACTTGGAGTTCTCCCTCATCAAGCTTCTCCTTAATGAAATGTCTGTCAATTTCAATATGTTTAGTTCTATCATGCTGAACTGGATTGTTCACAATATTGATGGTGGCCTGATTATCACAGTATAGCCTGAGAGATCCTCCTCGGAACAACCGAAGTTCAGTCAACAATAATCGAAGCCAAAGTAACTCACATAGACCTGAAGCCATGGATCGCAGTTCTGCTTCTGCTGTGGACCTTGCAACAACACTTTGCTTTTTACTTCTCCAACTAACTAGATTTCCACCCACAAAGGTGCAATAACCTGACGTGGATCTCCTGTCATCCAAGCAGCCAACCCAATCAGCATCCGTATATCCTTCTACCTCTAAATGTCCATGGTTTGAGAAGAGAATTCCTTTTCCAGGACAACCCTTGAGATACCGCAGAATTCTGTTTACAATTTCTAGATGATTTGATCGAGGATCATGCATATATCTACTCACTAGGCTTACAGCATATGCAATGTCAGGTCTTGTGTGGGATAGATATATTAATCTCCCCACAAGTCTCTGATATCTCCCCCTATCAACAGGTTCCCCTGAATTGGCCGTGATGCGGAGATTTGGTTCAATTGGCATGGCAGCAGGTTTACTTCCAAGCATCCCAGTTTCAGCAAGAAGGTCCAGTACATATTTCCTTTGAGAGAGATAGATACCTTGAGCTCCGTAAGCTACTTCAATTCCCAGGAAGAAGTGAAGAAAGCCAAGATCTTTGACCTCAAAAGATTTCGCCAACATTTTCTTCAAGTTCCTAATCTCCTCATCATCATTCCCTGTAATCACAATGTCATCCACATATATGACCAAAATGACAATTTTGTCTCGGTGATGCTTGAAGAAGAGGGAATGGTCAGCATTGCTTTGTTGAAAACCCAAATAGCAGACTTCCTTGCGAAACCGCCCAAACCATGCCCTTGGCGATTGTTTAAGTCCATAAAGTGATTTCTTCAGTCGGCACACTTTACCCTCTGTCTCAGGCCCATTGAACCCTGGTGGAATTTCCATATAAACTTCTTCATCCAGATTTCCATGAAGAAATGCATTCTTTACATCTAGCTGAAATAAATTCCAGTTGTTATTTGCTGCCACTGAAATTAAAGTTCTGATGGTGCTCATTTTTGCAACTGGGGCGAAGGTTTCATCATAGTCCACCCCATAGGTTTGGCTATATCCTTTTGCAACAAGTCTCGCCTTATATCTTTCCACTTTCCCTTCTGGTGTTTGTTTTATGGTGAATACCCATTTGCAGCCAACTACCTTCTTATTAGCAGGAAGTGGAGTGATTACCCATGTATTATTCTTGTCAAGAGCAGCCATCTCCTCTAGCATTGCTGCCCTCCACCTTGGATTCAATTTGGCCTCCCGCCAGTCCCGTGGTAGAGGTCCTATAGAGTCCAGCGCTGCAATAAAGGCCTTATAAGATGAACCAACAGTGTCATACGTGACATAGTTAGAAACATTATAAGGATCAAATTTGGAGGGCAACTTTCCAGCATTAGGGCGTGGTTGCTTTCTGTGAGCTATAGGCACATCAAGATCATCATGCTGAGGAGAGGTGTTACCATTATCTGAGGGCAGTCTAGTATCTTCAGTTTGACCTTGAGTATCATCTCTTTGGTCAATCTGTTGCCCCTCATGCTCCTGATGCTGTCCATATGCCTCACCTTCGGGTTCTACTACTTGTGTCAGCTCTTCGGTACGCCGTCTTCGTGCATATACCCGAACCTCTTGCTCTTCATTTGGTTTTGGCCAATGTATCACCTCATCTAGAGCATCTTGTTGCTCCCCTTGCATTTGCTCATGTCCTTCTTCGGTAGAACCCACATCTCTATCATCATGACTATCTTCTCGTGGTATTACTCCAACGACCACTTCTCTTGATGTTGTAGAGTTGCTCTCTTCTCCTTTCTCTCCCCCGTCTCGCTGTCCAGATCTGAAACATCACTAGGAAATGAATCAGGAAAAACATCACTCAAGTCAACAGGTTCACCATAATATGGTTCATGTTCCTTGAATACAACATCCATGCTCACAAACATACGTTTCTCCGATGGGCACCAACATTTATAGCCCTTTTGTTTTCCGGAATATCCCACAAATACACACTTCACTGCTCTACGGTCTGCTTCCCAACTGAAGGTTTGTAATCCCTCACGAAACAAACACATCCAAATACCTTTGGTGGCACAACATAAGTAGTCTCACCAGTTAAACACTCAATTGGCGTCTTGTTGTTAAGCACCCGAGAAGGCATTCTATTCATCAAATAAGCAGCCGTCATCACGGCTTCACCCCATAGATATTTAGGAATATTCATGGCTGACATGATACACCGAGTGATTTCTAAGAGATGTCTATTTTTTCTTTCAGCCAGCCCATTCTGCTCGGAAGTCCCTGGACAGCTAGTTTGATGGATAATTCCAAAGCTTGAGAGGTATTCATCAAATTGTTTATTTACATATTCTGTGCCATTGTCTGTTCGAAATATCTTCACCCGTGCATCATATTGATTCATGATTAAACTATGAAAATCCTTAAAACATTCAAACACATCACTTTTACTTCTCAGCACATACACCCATGTAGTCCTGGTGCAGCAGTCAATAAATATAACAAATGAACGATATCCGTAAAGAGACCACACTCCACTAGGACCCCACACGTCTGAGTGGATGGTTTGAAATGGCACAACACTTCTATGATCAGATGAAATGTAAGAACTACGAGTTATCTTTCCGTACTGGCAGGCATCACATACTAGACTTTCCTTGCAAATTTTACCATAAAGGTTGGGATAAAGCTGACCTAGAGTGTTAAAGGACATGTGTCCCAGCCTGCGATGATGAAGAATAAATTCCTGCAATGATGCCTAAGACAGAACAGCAGCAGCCACAGGTGACCTCTTATCATCTAGGTAATATAGACCATCACGCATGATCCCTGTCCCAAGCCTTTTTCCACTATAAAGTTCCTGGAATAAGCACCACGTCGGAAAGAAAACAACAGCACAATTAAGCTCCTTTGTAATACAACTGATGGATAACAGATTTATAGGGAACGAGGGGACATGTAATACTGATAGAAGAGGCATGTTAGGTCCACACATGATTGTTCCCGACCCTAGAACAGTTTGAGAAGAGCCATCAGCTAGCCTTACACTTTGCCTCTTTAAATCAGGAACATAGTCAACAAAATTTTCATAAGAGCCGGACATATGTCTAGAGGCCCCTGAATCTATTAGCCATGGTGTATCAACCATTTTATAGTAACTCATGGTATGATACGTGTCGCCACCATAGTTCGTAGATGCAACGGATTCGGGTGCATTGGAAGTCCTAGTCACTTGCTTGTCCTCCATATCCATCTTCTTAAATTGACACCACTTCTTCTAGTCATCAAATGACATCTTCACTCTCACGGTTTGAGAACCCCTTTTAACATCCGCATTATTCCCACCTCCAGGTCGCATACCACTGCCTCGACCACCATTACCAGCACCTGTTCCACTAATGCAAGCAGGTTGTGTAGCTTGGTGGCTCTAGGTTAATAGTGCCAGAAACAATTGCTTGTACGTCACACGTCAGTTGGGAACCCCAAGAGGAAGGTATGATGAGTGCAGCAGTAAGTTTTCCCTCAGTATGAAACCAAGGTTTAATCGGACCAGTAGGAAAACGAGGTTTGCTTCGAAGGTGTTGGTGAGGAGTGTAGTGCGGCGCAACACCAGGGATTCCGGTGCCAACGTGGAACCTGCACAACACAATCAAATTACTTTGCCCCAACTTAACAGTGAGGTTGTCAATCTCACCGGCTTGCTGAAAACAAAGGGTTAAACGTATCGAATGGAAATGATGTTTGTTTGCATAAAACAGTAGAGAACAATGATTGCAGTAGATTGTATTTCAGATGTAAAAGAATGGACCGGGGTCCACAGTTCACTAGTGGTGTCTCTCCAATAAGATAACTAACATGCTGGGTAAACAAATTACAGCTGGGCAATTGACAATTGATAAGTGCATATAACATGCATGTGTGAGCTGTGGTGTCTACTATGAGATTCATTTGGGCATTACGACAAAGTACATAGACCGCTATCCAGCATGCATCTATGCCTAAATAGTCCACTTTCCGGTTAACATCCGTACCCCTTCCAGTATTAAGTTGCAAGCAACAGACAATTGCATTAAGTAATGTGCGTAATGTAAACAATACATTCATCCTTGAATAAAGCATTGCTGTTTTACCCCTAGTGGCAACAACACATCTACAACCTTAGAACTTGCTGTCACTATCCCAGGTTAAATAGAGGTTGAACCCAACTATCATGCATAAATACCCCCTCTTGGAGTTACAAGTATTCACGTGGCCAAGGCTTCAACAAGTAACGGAGAGCATGCAAGATCACAAATGACATAGACATGATAATATAATATTCAGCTCCACATAGGTATCAATATAAGTCAGATCCCAGCAAACACAACATGTAGCATTACAATAAGATGATCTTGATCATGATAGGCAGCTCACAAGATCTAAACATGATGGCACAAGTGGAGAAGACAACCATCTAGCTACTGCTATGGACCCATAGTCCAAGGATGAACTACTCACGCATCACTCCGGAGGCGGGCATGGCGATGTAGAGCCCTCCGGTGATGATTCCCCTCTCCGGCAGGGTGCCGGGAAGAGCTTCAGAACCCCCCGAGTTAGGGTTGACGACGGCGGCGGCAGCGAATATGTTCTGGATGAAAGGCTCGGTGTTTTAGGGTTTTCGCGTCTCGGGGAATAAATAGGCGAAGGGGCGATGTCGGCGGACCCCCGAGGGGCCCAAACCACCTGCAGGCGCGGTGGGCCCCTGCCGCGCCTGTGGTTTGGCCACCTCGTGGCTCTTCGTCTCTCCTTCGGACTCCGTGTACGTGCTGGAAAAATAGGGACTGGCCTTTTGTTTCGTGCAATTCCGAGAATATTTCCAGAAGTAACTTTCTGAAACCAAAAACAGCAGAAAACAGGGAACTGGCACTGTGGCATCTTGTTAATAGGTTAGTCCCAGAAAATGCATAAAAGTGATACGAAGTGTATATAAAACATGTAGCAAATGGTATAATATAAGCATGGAACAGCAGAAATTATGGATACGTTGGAGACGTATCAAGCATCCCCAAGCTTAGTTCTACTCGTCCTCGAGTAGGTAAAACGATAACAACAAATAATTTCTGAGGAGACATGCTTTCACACAATCTTGATCAATATATTGCAAGGCTCATGTCATGAATGAAGTGACTCAAAGCAATGATCTATAGTTTGCTAACAAATAGATAAAGAGTAAACAATGAATCATATAAGCAAAAACTTTTCATGAATAGTACTTTCAAGACAAGCATCAAAAAGTTTTGCATAAGAGGTAACTCATAAAGCAATAGATTCAAAGTAAAAGGCATTGAAGCAACACAAAGGATGATTAAGTTTCAGCATTTGCTTTCAACTTGTAACATGTATATCTCATGGATAGTTGTCAACATAAAGCAATATAACAAGTGCAATAAGTAAATATGTAAGAATCAATGCACACAAAGTTGACACAAGTGTTTGCTTCTAAGATAGAAAGGAGTAGGTAAACTGACTCAACATAAAGTAAAAGATAGGCCCTTCGCAGAGGGAAGCAGGGATTAAATCATGTGCTAGAGCTTTTTAAGTTTTCGAAAGCATATAGAGAGCACAAAATAAGTATTTGAGAGGTGTTTGTTGTTGTCAACGAATGGTAGTGGGCACTCTAACCCCCTTGTCAACCAGACTTTCAAAGAGCGGCTCCCATGAAGGACGTTATTCTACCAGCAAGGTAGATCATCCCTCTTCTCTTTTGTTTACACATGTATTTTAGTTTCTTTATAGATGACACTCCTCCCAACCTTTTGCTTACACAAGCCATGGCTAACCGAATCCTCGGGTGCCTTCCAACATTCACATACCATGGAGGAGTGTCTATTGCAAAATTAAGTTGCTTACTGATAAATCAGGGCAAAACATGTGAAGAGAATTATTAATGAAAGTTGTAATTAATTGGGGCTGGGCACCCCGTTGCCAGCTCTTTTTGCAAATTATTGGATAAGCGGATGTATATGCCACTAGTCCAGGTGAAAGTCTGTCAGAAGTAAATGACAAGATTGAAAGATAAAACACCACATACTTCCTCATGAGCTATAAAACATTGACACAAATAAGGAGTAATAAAGTTTTGAATAGTTTAAAGGTAGCACATGAAATATTTACTTGGAATGGCAGGAAATACCACATAGTAGGTAGGTATGGTGGACACAAATGGCATGGGTTTTGGCTCAAGTTTTGGATGCACGAGAAGCATTCCCTCTCAGTACAGAGTTTAGGCTAGCAAGGTTGTTTGAAGCAAACACAAGTATAAACCGGTACAGCAAGAATCACATAAAAACATATTGCAAGTATTATAAGACTCTACACTGTCTTCCTTGTTGCTCAAACATTTTACCAGAAAATATCTAGACCTTAGAGAGAACAAATATGCATCCCAAGTCTCAACAAGCTCTACGGTAGTTCTCCACTACTAGGCTTTAACTACATGATGCAAGAGCTTAAACATGATCTACTTGAGAGCTCAAAACAATTGCAAAGCATCAAATCAAAACAAGACAATGATCTACAAGAATGCATATGTCTTTTCCAATACCAACTACTACATGTAGCATTTTCTTTCTTCCAAACAAACACCAATAATTTATTTAAACATAAACTCTCCAAATGATAATATAATGCAGCAAGAGAGTATTTATAAACAAGTGCTAACAGCTCGAAGAGATGCATGAAAAACAGGAGCTAAAAGCACTGCAGTAGCTAGTTAAGAATACTCAACAAATATAAGTGAAGAACATGAGTATTCACATGAAAAAGCGGAGCGTGTCTCTCTCCCACACAAGGATTGCTAGGATCCGAATTTATTCAAACAAAAACAAAAATAAAAACACACAGACGCTCCAAGTAAAGCGCATAAGATGTGAAAGAATTAAAATATAGTTTCACTAGAGATGACCTGATAAGTTTGTTGATGAAGAAGGGGATGCCTTGGGCATCCCCAAGCTTAGACGCTTGAGTCTCTCTGAATATGGTTGGGATGAACCACGGGGGCATCCCCAAGCTTAGGCTTTTCACTCTTCTTGATCACATAATATCACCCTTCTCGCTTGATCCTTGAAAACTTCCTTCACACCAAACTCAAGACAGTTCTCATTAGAGGGTTAGTGCATAATCAAAAATTCTCATATTCTGTAATGATACAATCAATCCCAAAGCTTCTGGACATTAGCTACAGCCACCAATGCTTTGTGGAGCAAAGAAATCCACACAAACACAGTAAAAGAGCGAATGCAAAACAAAAGGCAGAATCTGTCAAAAACAGAACAGTCTGGAATGACGAATTTTTTCGAGGCACTTAAGTTGCTCAGATGGATCTGGCCTAAAATAATGAAAGTTGCGTACATATCTCAGGAATATGCGTGATTTTTCTCAGAATTTTTTGAATTTTCTACAGGGAGATAAGCTCAAATCCGTGACAGCTAAAAATCTGTCACTGCGCAGAAATCCAAATCTTGCATCAACTTTCAATATAGAACTTTACTTGGCACAACATTGCGATAAAATAAAGATACAAAGGAGTTGCTACAGAAGTAACAAAACTTGACTCAAAGAAAACAAAAATAACAGCAAATAAAAACGATGGGTTGTCTCCCATAAGCGCTTTTCTTTAACGCCTTTCAGCTAGGCGCAGAAAGTGAAAATCAAGTGTTGTCAAGAGAAGAAGCATCAACATCATAACTTGCTCTAACAATAGAGTCAAAAGGTAACTTCATTCTCTTCCTAGGGAAGTGTTCCATACCTTTCTTGAGAGGAAATTGGTACCTTATATTACCTTCTTTCATATCAATGATGGCACCAACAGTTCGAAGAAAAGGTCTTCCCAAAACAATAGGACAAGATGCATTGCATTCAATATCCATAACAATAAAATCAACGGGGACAAGGTTATCTTTTACGTAATAAAAACATCATTAACTCGCCCCAAAGGTTTCTTCATAGCATTATCAGCGAGAAAAACATCCAAATAACAATGTTCCAAAGGTGGCAAATCAAGAATATCATAAAGCTTCTTGGGCAAAACTGAAACACTTGCACCAAGATCACACAAGGCATTGCAATAAAAATCATTCACCTTTACCTTAATGATGGGTTCCCAACCATCTTCTAATTTCCTAGGAATAGAAGCTTTAAGTTTCAACTTCTCCTCCCTAGCTTGCAAAAGAGCATTTGTAATATGCTTTGTAAAAGCCAAATTAATAGTGCTAGCATTGGGACTTCTAGCTAATTTTTGCAAGAACATAATAACTTCAGAGATGTTACAATCATCAAAATCAAAATCATTATTGTCAATGGTGGTGGAACCATTGTCTCCAATAGTTTGAAAAATTTCAGCACTTTTATCAGAAAAAGTTTCAGCAGTTTTAGGCAATTTCAAACGCTTGCAGAAGTAGTAGAGACATTATCAACACCAATAACATTACCATCAATAGTAGGAGGTTTACTAGCATGTGAAACATTAGCATTACTAGTGGTGGTGATAGTACAAACTCTAACTATACTATTCTCTTTTTCAAGTTCTTCCTCTTTTTCCCACCTAGCATGCAATTCAGCCAACATCCTAATATTATTATCAATTCGAACTTGGATGGCATTTGCTGTAGCAAATGACTTAATATCTTTAACTTCATTAGGCATAACTTTCAGTTTTAGAATTTCAACATCATGAGCAAGACTATCAACTTTAGAGACAAGATCATCAATTTTTTCAAACTTTTCCTCAACAGTTTTATTGAAAGCTTTTTGTGTGCTAATAAATTCTTTAAGCATAGCTTCAAGATCAGAGGACACACTTCTATTGTTGCTGTAGGAATTACCATAAGAATTGCCATAACCATTTGAAGGATAAGGCTTATAATTGTTGCTACCAAAATTATTCCTATAAGCATTGTTGTTGAAGTTGTTGTTTTTAATGAAGTTTACATCAACATGCTCTTCTTGAGCAACCAATGAAGCTAAAGGAATATTATTAGGATCAACATGAGATCTACCATTCACAAGCATAGACATAATAGCATCAATCTTATCACTCAAAGAGGAGGTTTCTTCAACAGAATTTACCTTCTTACCTTGAGGAGCTCTTTCGGTGTGCCATTCGGAATAGTTGATCATCATATCATCAAGTAGCTTTGTTGCTGCACCTAAAGTGATGGACATAAAGGTTCCTCCAGAGGCTGAATCCAATAAGTTCCTTGAGGAAAAATTTAATCCTGCATAAAAGGTTTGGATGATCATCCAAGTAGTCAGTCCATGAGTGGGACAATTCTTCACCAAAGATTTCATTCTTTCCCAAGCTTGAGCAACATGTTCATTATCAAGTTGTTTAAAATTCATAATGCTACTTCTCAAGGATATAATCTTAGCAGGAGGATAATATTTCCCTATGAAAGCATCTTTGCATTTTGTCCAAGAATTAATACTATTTCTAGGCAAAGAAAGCAACCATTCTTTAGCTCTTCCTCTCAAGGAGAAAGGAAAAAGTTTCAGTTTTATAATATCCCCATCCATATCCTTATACTTTTGCATTTCACAAAGTTCAACAAAGTTATTAAGATGGGCAGCAGCATCATCAGTACTAACACCAGAAAATTGCTCTTTCATAACAAGATTTAATAGAGCAGGTTTAATTTCATAAAATTCTGCTGTAGAAGCAGGTGGAGCAATAGGAGTGCATATGAAATCATTGTTGTTTGTGCTAGTGAAGTCACACAACTTAGTGTTCTCAGGAGTACTCATTTTGAAAAACAAAATCAAACGAATTAAACAAGTAACTAATTTTTTTGTGTTTTTGATAAAGAAGCAAACAAACTAAATAAAAATAAACTAAGCAAGACAAATAACAAAGTAAAGAGATTGGGTGTGAGAGACTCCCCTTGCAGAAGCAATTCTGTTTTCCCCGGCAACGGCGCCAGAAAACGTGTTGGTGGCTCTAGGTTAATAGTGCCAGAAACAATGCTTGTACGTCACACGTCAGTTGGGAACCCCAAGAGGAAGGTATGATGAGTGCAGCAGTAAGTTTTCCCTCAGTATGAAACCAAGGTTTAATCGACCAGTAGGAAAACGAGGTTTGCTTCGAAGGTGTTGGTGAGGAGTGTAGTGCGGCGCAACACCAGGGATTCCGGTGCCAACGTGGAACCTGCACAACACAATCAAATTACTTTGCCCCAACTTAACAGTGAGGTTGTCAATCTCACCGGCTTGCTGAAAACAAAGGGTTAAACGTATCGAATGGAAATGATGTTTGTTTGCATAAAACAGTAGAGAACAATGATTGCAGTAGATTGTATTTCAGATGTAAAAGAATGGACCGGGGTCCACAGTTCACTAGTGGTGTCTCTCCAATAAGATAACTAACATGCTGGGTAAACAAATTACAGCTGGGCAATTGACAATTGATAAGTGCATATAACATGCATGTGTGAGCTGTGGTGTCTACTATGAGATTCATTTGGGCATTACGACAAAGTACATAGACCGCTATCCAGCATGCATCTATGCCTAAATAGTCCACTTTCCGGTTAACATCCGTACCCCTTCCAGTATTAAGTTGCAAGCAACAGACAATTGCATTAAGTAATGTGCGTAATGTAAACAATACATTCATCCTTGAATAAAGCATTGCTGTTTTACCCCTAGTGGCAACAACACATCTACAACCTTAGAACTTGCTGTCACTATCCCAGGTTAAATAGAGGTTGAACCCAACTATCATGCATAAATACCCCCTCTTGGAGTTACAAGTATTCACGTGGCCAAGGCTTCAACAAGTAACGGAGAGCATGCAAGATCACAAATGACATAGACATGATAATATAATATTCAGCTCCACATAGGTATCAATATAAGTCAGATCCCAGCAAACACAACATGTAGCATTACAATAAGATGATCTTGATCATGATAGGCAGCTCACAAGATCTAAACATGATGGCACAAGTGGAGAAGACAACCATCTAGCTACTGCTATGGACCCATAGTCCAAGGATGAACTACTCACGCATCACTCCGGAGGCG
The DNA here is from genome assembly GCA_947311845.1 of Poa pratensis. Lineage (NCBI taxonomy): Eukaryota > Viridiplantae > Streptophyta > Magnoliopsida > Poales > Poaceae > Poa > Poa pratensis. The sequence goes on from CAMZMU010000048.1 coordinate 22,024,057, forward strand.
GGCATGGCGATGTAGAGCCCTCCGGTGATGATTCCCCTCTCCGGCAGGGTGCCGGGAAGAGCTTCAGAACCCCCCGAGTTAGGGTTGACGACGGCGGCGGCAGCGAATATGTTCTGGATGAAAGGCTCGGTGTTTTAGGGTTTTCGCGTCTCGGGGAATAAATAGGCGAAGGGGCGATGTCGGCGGACCCCCGAGGGGCCCAAACCACCTGCAGGCGCGGTGGGCCCGCCGCGCCTAGTGTGGTTTGGCCACCTCGTGGCTCTTCGTCTCTCCTTCGGACTCCGTGTACGTGCTGGAAAAATAGGGACCTGGCCTTTTGTTTCGTGCAATTCCGAGAATATTTCCAGAAGTAACTTTCTGAAACCAAAAACAGCAGAAAACAGGGAACTGGCACTGTGGCATCTTGTTAATAGGTTAGTCCCAGAAAATGCATAAAAGTGATACGAAGTGTATATAAAACATGTAGCAAATGGTATAATATAAGCATGGAACAGCAGAAATTATGGATACGTTGGAGACGTATCATAGCTCCGCAGCGATTACATACACCACGAAATGCAAAATTTACATTTCGACAACCTGTATTTGGGCATAGCCAATCCCTATCTCGCTGCCAAGATTTTGCAGCACCATCATCATGTCCTTTACCTCTACCTGATCCATTATCCAATTCATATTGGTTCTACCTCTTGTATTTCTGCTCTCCCACTTTTACCAATCCCAGCAAGCAGCTCGGTAATTTGCAGCCATAGCTTGCACCAAGTAGTCACCAAAAACACCACAAACTTTGCACTACCCACAGCAGATGCTATGGCGCAGATCAAGTACCAATTCGCCGGCGTTACCTATTAGCACTGTCACCTCCTGTTCTGCTTCACGACACAAGACAGAGCAGATTCAGCTTCAACACCGTGTCAAAACTCTTTGCCTTTGACTAAGCTGCAATAACCGGCCTAATCCCAGCCTGCAAAGCTCTGTTGCCTTCTCCAGGTCGCCACCTACTGAATCCACCAGTGCCAGACCCCAATCACTGCCTGTGAGCTTCACGGACTTCGCTGCAGTCACGCCCAATCCTCCCAATTCCTGTAGCAGCTCCACACCTCAATGCGCTGCTTGATGCTCCAACAAATCTCCTCCTATGGATGAGCAGGAGCCTCTACCTCACCCTTCTCTCGACTCCTCTGCTTCACTCGCGAGTAAATCACGCCACCAGACACCGCCGCAAACTTCCGGCGCCTCCGCAACACCCTGAGGCAGTCAGCTCCAGCCCGGCCGCCTCCGCAACACCCTGAGGCAGTCAGCTCCAGCGGCCACTGCACATCCTCTCCCGGTGCTCTGATACCTGTTGGATTCCATACTCAAACGAATTTGGGGAAATCAGACTACACGTAGAAGATGAACTGGAGGCTCAAAACAGCCGAACCATCTCGATTTCTCTTCTTCTCTGTACATATACAACATGACCCATATGTCACTTTTACACCACAACCCTTCTAATATTTCCTATTATCCTACAGGGCCAACCACACACCAACAGAAACATAAACCATTAATGGATTCATGTCAGTAGGAATCTCGTCGGCAATTGTTTCACGATGCCACTCATTCCGAAACTCATGGACACACACCAAACAAATAACCTAAGTGGTGTGGTTTAGGATGACAAATAATACTAATTGTGAATCGCAAGAACTAAGGTGCCACTTGTATTTTCCTCAGAAACAAAATGGTGGCACTTGAGTGAACTCAGCTCGAACCGCAAAGAGAATATATATATTAGTGATCAAGGACTCAAGGTTATAACGGCGCACATGGTGAAAGTTATTTCCTAGTAGCGTGCACATTGATAGCTCGGACTAGGGGTGCAATTATGATCGAATGGCGATATGCAAGTAAAAATGTCTAGTCCAAGTACCCTTGTCAAATGTTGTGTTAAGTAATGTCATGACTAACACAAGGTAAGACCACACGGTTTACTTGGAGCACCAATCCTTTTCAATTATGCAAATTAACAAAGCAGGGGAACTTGAAAGCTGACAGGCGGGTGGGATTACATCCAGAAGGCTTGAGCAGCAAAACCCTCATAAAAAAGTTCATTGTTGGTGAGCATCTTGTAAGAGCGAGTAGGTCCGTGAGCCGTGACGACGAGCTCTCCGTCCTCACCGTAGCTGAGCCGGAACACTGTGAGGCGGAGCACATGCTTTTTCACTGGCATGGTGCTCCGAGGCACTACTCGCATCGCTCCCTCGTGTACAAGAGCTAGACTTTGACGTGCCACCAGCCCGGCCGGTCCTCCAAGGAGAGCTTCTTCCACTCCAGCGGCTGACTAGCATCACAGGCAGGCGTGGCCCGAGACGCACCGGTAGCCAACTCTAGTCTCCAGACTCCAGGTTCTCCAAGGGGAGCGTCTTTGTTATGAGGGTTGAGGTCGTCGTCGTAGTAGTCCCAAACGGCAGCACCCAATTGCTGCGGCGCGTCCACCTGCCACTCTTCGTTGCCGTAGTAGACTTGCCCCGTGGCGCTTTCCACTCGCTGGAGGTACACGAAGATGGGGGTTCCTGCGGGTGTGGGTGTAGGGCGTGCGCCGTGACGCTCTCGACGTCAAACGGGAGCTCAAGAGGGAAGGTGTTGCAGCTCTGGAGGAGTGGTGAGGAGGGTAGGAGTACTCGGGGAAAGGCTGGAGGCACGCCATTCCCGCCAACATCGCCTTGTATGAAAAACAATTTATGTCGTTCGGATGTCCTATATTGAGAGGCTAGATATTATATTGAGCTCAATGTCCAATACCCAGGGTATTGATATTGAGATGAATGTCAGTTTTTCTGTTTGGTGTGTTAGATATTCGGAGCTAGACAAGATATTGAGTTTGAATGTCAAATGCTGTTTGGATGTTAGTTTTTGTGTTAGATATTCGGACCTAGACAAGATATTGAGTTTGAATGTCAAATTCTGTTTGGATGTTAGTTTTTCGAGATATTGATCATTTATATGCCAAAATGTGCAAAACAGCCACATATTATGACACATACATCAACTAGACAAATACATAAAATTCTCCAATATTTCAATAACAACATTATATCAAATTGAATGCATAATCCATCATAAACGACCATTTTAACGAAGTCTCAAACAAATCTTTACTATTAAATGACAGTTAGTCGTTCGTACGTCGTCGGAATGGTCTGCCAGACCGTCGCTACCCGAATCGCCCGCTCGCTCTATCGCTAAACCTGGCCCGGCCCAATAAGACAACCATCGCGTACGCCACGTACGCTCGCACTCGCCTAACCACACTCCTATCGCTAACCTAGGGTCCGTCGCCATCCGCCAATGGAGGCGGCGGCGAATCGATGTGATGGAAACCAATTGCAGTGACCTAAATCTGACGAATGGCAGTGGGGAGACCTAGAGTTTTGCTCTGGCAGTGAAGGAGGCGGCGGAGAGCTGCGCACACACCGCGGCGGGCGATGCAGGTGGAGGTGGGGCGGAGGGAGTCTTCGTCACCGCAAGCCCGCAGGGTAACCCAATGTCCCAGCTTCTTCTCTACAAAGTTAAGCCGCACTAGCGAAATGATGTTGACTGTCTCATCCGCTGCTTAGTCGGTAGCCACTTCTTCTTCCTTGCCTCCCTTTCTGGCCGCCCCCTCTTTAATCCCCCTGCACATCTCAACTCATTTGTGATCAATTAACTCAAATCCTTTTTTTTTGCAGGAAATGAGATGATCCTGCCATTTGCATCCAGCTGATCTTATATACACGATACATGGGATGGGATAATGTAGCTCCAGTTTTGGCACGAATAGTGATTCCTCCATATTGAAACTGGGAGCTAACAATTTCACAACCACATTTGGACTATGCGACTGTTGGAGATGTTTATGTCTGACGTGGGCAAGTGGCTGGCAAGAACCTACAAGAAAGTTCTCGGATGCTACTTGAAGATCAAATCGATTGCACCTGGACCATTCCATATATACTTAGCTCGTTTAATTCATCTTTAGCTCTAATCAATTCCCACGTGAAATTATTTTGTCTGTCAAAAACAACATATTTGCTATTTTGTTGAGCTATGGTCTATTGGCTTGTCTATGTCAAAACCATTAGAAAGGCTTGACCAGTGCGTACGATTATTAATGCATCTCTCTACTAGAAAATGACTCTTATCCTTTTCTTTTTTTAGTGGTGTCACTGCTTCATAGATGTTTGTCTTGACAAAGCACATGGCATGTTTCAAGGTTCCCTTGTTGTTATCAAATGCAGTGTTCCACAAAAGGCTGCACTTCAGGTTTGATCTTCTTTCTTTTCATACTTCAGTAATGTGCTATACATTCGCTTGTATTCTCTTGCTAAACCGATAATTTTATATATCGAATAAACCAATCCAACTCCCATGCTCCTTCTTGGTGAAAGGCTCAAGTTTTCCACTACTTACTTTTTTACCAGTATGCTAATGTATCAGTTGGGCATTACCGTCCCACTGTTGTATCTGAATTTGTTAGTAAGAAGCCTCAGTGTTGCTAAAGTTTCTTCCCATCAAGCTATCGCTTTAGAGGTGACCCTTCCACATTGCATGATGTAACCCACCTGGGAACTTTTCTTGTGTGTGGATCGGGGCAGCAGCTATGTGGACCCTCTGGAATATTAGAAATAAACTATTTTTTGAAAAAAAAAGTTCTTAAGAAACCGACTGATGCAATCTTTCGTGTCCTATCTTCTTTACAGACCTGGCGGATTCTGTCGGATGGCTAGACCCAAGAGTTGCTCGACTGGGTGCCTGAAGAACGCAGAAGAAAAATGAGGCATCTAAATCGGCCTGGGTGAGATATGGGCGTAAAAAATGATCTGTATGTGAGCTGTGGGAGTTTCCTGGGAGCTTTGGTATTCTTTTCCTGTGGGATTTGGAGTTACTTTCGAATGCAGGCCTGCTGGATCGAGATATTTTGTGCTGAGAAATTGCTGCGAGCTGATGGAAGTAGCCTATTTGATGCTTTATCTTTAGTTTTGTCTAGGTTCTGGACGTTGGTCCTCTGTTTCCTGTTTGTTTCATCGAAGTTTGTCTGTGCTGATAGGTTGCCATATCTGTTAAGTGAGTTCTTCTGGTTGGTTAGTTTGGCTGGTTAGCAGTAGTATCCTAGCAGAGCGAGTTAGCTTTGTGAATGTAATGATTTGGCTAAACATTGTACTCCTCCGTACACAAAAGGATGTCTCAACCTAGCCCAAATCTGCATGTATCTAGACATGATTTAGTGTGTAGATACATGTAAATTTGGGTTAGGTTGAGACATCCTTTTGTGGACGGAGGAAGTATGTTGTTGCGTGCGATATAAAGCAGGGCCCTGGTGCTTTTCTTCTAAAAACATTGCATGATGTAGAGGCCGGAAGGGTGACCCATTCCAATGTATAAAATATGCTAATTTTAAATGTTCATATTTATTTATGTGAGCGCAAGTTGAAAAAAAAGGTAAAATTCAGGTTAACGAGACCAAGGAATGTCAGGAGTATGTTATACATGTTTTACAGACGCCATGCTCATGATTTAGACTCGGATTATTGTTCTGATTAAATAGGGTTCTGGGAAAGTGCTCACATCAACAACAATGAAGGAGCTTCTCGATGGGTTAGAGCGTTTGCGATACAATGTGTCTTATTTTTTTTAGGATCTTCCACGCTTATATTACATCACCAAAGATTTTTTTTACCCTTCGTTTTGAAACTTTTTTCTTAGATGCCGGGTTATTGGTGTCCTCAATATTGACAGGTTCTTCTGCATGAGTTCAAAGTAAAGCATTTTACTATTTCTTGAGTTCGTTGCAACTCCTTCTAGCAAAAAAGGGGCAAGTTAGTGTCAATTAGAGATCTTGCACAAAGGGGCCGACGGAAGAGAAAATATGCCTTCTTTGTTGTCATGTTAAGAAAAATGGGCATCTTTTTTCCTCTTGAAGGTTGAATTGTTACCAACTATACTTATCGTTTAAAAAAAAACTATACTTATCTCATGTATAATAGTTATCTCAAGGAGGCACTACTTTTCATATATTCCTCTGATTTCTAAATAAGACTTGTTGGGAGTTCATACAAAAAGGTAACATGCGAAAATAGGCCGCTACTCTAGAACCTGGATATCATGGTAGCATAGGAAACATATAAGAAAAATAAATGTACGTGGTATTGGAAATTAGCTGCTACTGGAGAAATAATACCGTCGACACTTTCACTCAAACTACTTGATGTTGTTTTATCTCTTAACACAAAGTACATGAGTAATGTCTACTTGCCATAGTGCATGACTATTCGTAGAGATGTATGATTTAAGTGTTAGTATACTTCTCATTACAGCATGCTTTTTTAGTAATGTATTCCCACAGTATATACCATAGAACGTAGAATACTGGAATTATTTTCGAGTAATTTTGGTGGCTTGCATAATCAGGTTATTCGCTATACATGATTACCTCTAAGAATTTATCCCACCTTCATCACAGATTGTCTTTTGTGACCAAGGTCGAACTAATTATTTGTTGCATACTAGGGGCATACATTACAATTGTATGTTGAAAGGTTTGATCCGTGTAACTGATATCTAATTTCAAATTTTCATTTTGTTTCATCTCCCAACGATATAGGATTACGATCATGTGAAATTTGTTACACGGTTGCCTCAAACAGTTTGGAATAGGTTAACAGTACATTTGAAATTTGGTGAAGCAGATTGGAATATGTACGTTATGTTCATAAAACTGGAAGACGCTTTTGATAGCACCTTTAGTGCCTCCACTCCAGCCACGAGAAGAGCTGGTCCCCTGAGACGACCTTAATCTGGTGCCAGCTTTGAAAAAAACGCAGTGAGCGGGTTTTTAACAATCGATCCAGTTCGGTTCCGGATGTCTTCATCTGGATATTAGATGGAGCACATTGTTGGGTCTCAGCTGGGCTAATCCCGGCGACACAACAGTGGCTTTTGTATCAACAGAGAGAAATTACCTAGGATTGTATTGGCCTTGTGTCTTTCCTTTTTTCATTTTCCCCTTTCTTTTCAGTCGTATTAAGCTTTGTAACTTTTCACCTTTCTGACATCCACAAATCATAAACTTGTTGTGTTTTGTCATAAAAAGTCATCATTCGACATTTTTGGATACCATACCAACACTCTGAGGTAGAGGTAGTGTTGAAACAAGTTTTTTTTAGGACACTTCGAGAAAAAATGTGAGACAATCACATGGAGCCGGTTCCGGTAGTGACAGCGTCACAAGAGATTTCGTACATCAAATGGGCTATGTATAGGGAAGATTATACTTGAAGCCGTCACTGGGATGTGAGCAAAGGGGATCTTAGTCAATAAGAGATAATTGTTGGATCGTTGCTTGCTACACATATGATGTCGAATTATAGCAAAGTGGATCTTAGTCAGTAAGAGATAATTATAAGGAAAGTACAATCTCATTGTTTTGGAATATTATATGCCTATCTTTTGCATGTTGACATGAGAAAATATCTAGAAAAACACCCGTAGCAATGCACGGGCATTCAACTAGTAAGGTACAAAGTCTCATACTAATGAAGTCTCAAACAAACAAGGTACAAAGTCTCATACGCAATATGACATGGTCTTACATAGCAATCACAAATGACAAGCCCTCAAGGCAACATCAGCAACCATTCCTTCCTAAAATCCGCGGGGAGCTCCATAAGTGCATGAAATAAACGCTCGCTAAGGATTAGCTTCCCATAAGCTGGCAGTTTGTCAGCTCGAGACAAGTCCGGTATGTCAGCTAGTACTGCAGCAAGTATCACAGAAGGAGGAGTAACCTGGGGCGCCTGTAATGGCTCCGTCGACTTCATTGCATCACTCCAAGACGTCTTCATATCTCAAGCATGCACATAATTGCTTCACCCATACATGGCTTCTTTGATGGGCCAGCACATTCAGGAGAGATATTGATCTCTTGTGTTGGTGGTACAGTTTCAGCCTCAGTTTCAGTTTCCGCACCAGTCCTAGCACCTTCACCGGTGGCGTGGTCTTTTGAGTAAATAATACATATCTCATTCCAGTTGTGGATTACCTTGTTTTTGTATATAGCTGCTTTCAGCAATAATTTCATTTCTACAACAATTTCAGCACTACAATTTCAGAAGACAAATTGACAATACATCAACGATTGGAGGGGATGGTGCAGGAAGGGAAGGGCATCTATCGATCCTTACCTCAGCAGGGAAGCAGCAGTGCCAGAATCGCGTGCGCCGGCCGCCGGAGCAACTCCAAGAAATCCGTCCCTGCAAGCGAAAAAAGGAGATGAGACGGGAGGGGGCGACGGGACGGAGGAGCAGAGGAGGGGCGACGGGAAGGAGGAGCAGAGGAGGGGCGCACGGATCCACGCCGGGAAGGAGAACGGCCGGCGGGAGGGCGGCTGCAGCTGCGCCGCCGCCGCTGCTTCTAGGTCGCGAGAGAGGAGAGGAACGAGCGAAGGGCTGAACAGGGTAGCGAAGGGTCAGCCCAACTTGCGAATATCACACGATGTTGAGGGTTTGCCCTCGACATTCGCCGCTCTTGTTTTTGCCAGCCCGAGCCCTCGCTCGATATCTCACGCGAATACCCAGGTCGAATACCTAACACATCCGAACAGCACAATTTCGTATATTCGGGACGGGAGCCTCGCAAATATCCAATATGCAGCCTCAATATAGACATCCGAACAGAGCATTAAGGCTTGTTGATTGTTCAGGGCCGATTGTCTGCCATGGCCAGCCATTTAATCTATTTAATCATAGAAAATCAGAAAAGGCCCAATTTGACTTGTATATCGTGTACTCCACAATTTAGTCTCATGCTGCCGAGAGGAAGAGAATCACCGGCTTATAAAGTGAGTTGTTCTACTGTTCCTTTTTAGATAAAAAGGGCCCCGCCCCGGTTCCATTTCATAGAAAAGAAACCATCATGCCTTACAGCAGCAATACAACACTGGAGAACGATTAAGCATCGCCCCAGAAACTAGAAAGGAAAATACAACGAGATGATTCTCCGAAGCTAGTGCTCAGAGAACATCAACCCAACGAGGGAGGACTCAGAGAGCTAGCAGCATTGACGAGGAGGGATCGTCGGCATCATACGGAGGAGCTCCGCACCAACACCCACGGCCGCGCCATGTCCCTAGAGGGAGCCTTGCCACCAGCTCCGGCAGTCCACCCGCGTCGCAGATGGACGACACCGAGAAGAGCGGCACTGCTACCGGGGGTACGCCCCAGCACCAACCTTGACATCGTCGACCTGGGACCCCACGAGCAAACCGGACAGTACCTCCAAGGAGGGGACGACGACAGAACGCCGCTACTGTCGGCACTAGCAAGCTAGATTTAGGGTTTCCCCCGTTGCTCGGGAGAGGGCAGGCCGGAGAGAGCCTAGATGACGCCTCCAAGGAGGTGACGGCGCCCGCAGGCGTCGCCGTCATCCCGCAGCTGCACAGGGATCCAGGGGACAGCCAGGCGACAACACCTGCCCAGAAGGCCCAAATCGGACCCTGAAGGCCCAGATCGGGCCCGCCCTGCCGCCACTGACCACAACGCCGACACCACCGGGAAGGCCGCGCCGCTCGCCCACGACGCGGAGGTGACCGGCCGCCCGCTGCTCACCAGGAACTCCTTCCTGGCAGAGCCTCCTCAGCGCCGCCGCCTCCATGGCCGTGTGCTCATGCGCCGCCACCAGGTCGCGCCGACGCGCCACCCTGCCGCACCACTCCGCGCCCTCCCCGCCAAGCGCCGCTGCTCCACCAGGCTCCCCGCCGTGGCCGGCGAAGACCACCGAGGCCTCCCGCCGCCGCCCGCTCCACAACCCACGCAGCCCCGGTGACGTCCCGCCTCCTCGCGAAAGGGGCCTGTCGGGGGTGTGCCGCCATCACCCGCCGCCTTTGACGGCCGGGCACGGCCGCCACCGCCGGCGCCGGCGGCGGCAGTGGCCGGAGAGAGTAGATCGAGCCGCCGCTTTTTCTAGGTTTTGGGGGTCCTCCGGAGCCGCTCGCGCCAGCGGCCCGGGGGCATTAGCAGCACTCTACTGTTCCTTTTAACATGAGAAAAGAGAGCAATGATGCCTGCTCAGTCACTTGACTCGGACAAGACTACAACCCTGTCGAGGAAAAAAAACCTATACAACCCCTGCTTTTACGACCAGTTCGTGTACCACATCTGGCACCTATCGAATTTTGCTTCTGATTTGCTACGTGTCCGACTTTGAAAGTGGTCCATGAACTGGGTCGTATAGGATTTTTTTCCCCTGTCGGGTCCCTTTCTTATCTCTCACCTTTCGTTCTGGTTGGTTTGCTTAGAGATTGGTGCTAGAACTTTACAAAAAAGTCCAGAAACAACATTCATTTCGTGCCAAGAGGTCCTTCAGATTTTGCAGCTCACACCTAAGATTTAAAACAAATTAGCAATGAACACATGGTCAGATTGGTGTGCCCTCTGCAACGGAAGGGGGACCTGGACCTTGCCCGAATATATTACGCGCCTGTCAGGTGAAAAGAGAAGGGGTTGTGGAGAGAGAGACGTGTGGGAAAGAGATGGGATCTGGAGTGTGGGAGACGAGTATAGTATGAGAGATGGCCTCAAACTGTACACGCACACCTTGGCAACTATAGGGGATGTAAGGTGTACAAAGTACAGGGTGGAGCAAAACGGACACACACGAATCTTAAAAGAACCATGACCATTGGATAAGGCCTAGATGCGCAAGGCGTTATAGAATCTCTGCGTCCTTAAAACACCATTTAGCCAAAATGTGACCGGAACTTCAGATAATTCAAGAGCATGTGTTTTACTAATCATGTATTCCCGACCATATATGGTGTAAATACTTTTTGATACACATCCCAAGCAAGACAAAGTTCGATTACCCATACTCTATGTCCCTGGGAGTAGAACATGTTCGGGTGATACTCTGCCATCCGCTAATCACAACAACCAGGCAACCCACGTGATGACTAACATCTGGAATCCGAAAATGAGTTTCTCCAACTCATATGGCGCACAACCCGTATCTCGGCCGTCTGTTTCCGCGATTGAACGGCCGAGATTTGCCGTTGAACGAGTTGAATGTTCAACGCTTTCAATCTTAATGTAAGTACTAGTTCCTCCATTTGATTGCTCCTAGTCTCCTACCATGTTTTTGTACTTGTCGCAACTAATTATACGGTACGAGGGCATGGATAAATGACTCTTGTGTTTTTAGAGCAACAAGACACATCTTGTGTCAATTTTGTAAAAAATGTCACGAGTACTAGTGTTAGTGTGTTACTATCACAAAGTTACACCACAAGATGAACATTGCATGCAACATCAATCTCCATTAATTGTACAAATTCAGCAAGAAGGGGAGCTTGAAAAGATGGTGGGCGGCGTGGATTAGTTATATCCAGAGGGCTTGAGCATCAAAACTCTCGTTAGGCATCTCGTAAGAGCGAGCAGGCAGGCGAGGCGTGACGACGAGCTCTCCGTCCTCACCGTAGCTGAGCCGGAACACGGTGAGGCGGAGCACAAGCTTGTACCTGTCCAGGTGCTCCACGAGGCAGTACTCGCCGCGCTCCCTCATGTACAGCAGCTGCACCTTGACGTGCTGGTCCTCCTCCTCCGTGGAGAGCTCCTCGATGCTGACCTTCTTCCACTCCGGTGGGTGGGCAGCACGGGCACACAGGACCCGGGACGCGCACAGGTAGCCGACTTCCGGTGTGGGTTCAAGGTAAGCGTATTTGTCGTGAGGGTCGAGGTAGAGGCCGACCCAGGCGTCGAGGTCATGGTCGTAGTGGGCGGGGCCGCTGAACGGCAGCAACCACTCGACGCGACGCTTCCACCTGCCGGTGGCCGTGCTGTAGGAGAAGGTGCCAGCGGCGCTTTCCACTCGCTGGGGTGGACATGAAGATGGTGCGTCCACGTGGGTGGACGGCGTACGCGGAGATGCTCTCGGCGTCGAAGGGTAGCTCGGGAGGGAATAAGTTGGAGCTCCAGGAGAAGCCGGAGGAATCGGGCAATGGCCGCCACTTCCACCCTCCGCTGTCCCGGCGATCTGGCCTGTCGTTGGGGTCCGCCGTCTTGAGGCAGTGCAGGCCTCCGTGGTAGTACAGGGAGTGCGAGCAGCACTCAAAAGGGGTCGAGGAGGACTCCAGCATGTAGAGCCTGTTCCCGGCGGCCACGGCGAGGTCGGTGCCGTGGAACAGGCCCGACGGAAGGTAATGAGACTCGGTCAGCGCGGCCGTGTCGGTGTCATAGATGACGGTCACGCCGCCGGAGCCCGTCGAGTTCTTGACACGGCGCATGCCCGTGGTGACGATGCTGCATCCCATGGCGGCGAACTGCCTCGGTTTTCCCTCGAGCCCACGCCGTAAGCTGTCTACGCGGACGACAGGAGGCGGAAGAGGCTCCGTAGATCCGGAGCGTGCTATGTCATCCAGGTCAGAGCCGTCCTCGTCATCGTCTACTAGCGCCACGTAAAGATGCCGCTTCTTTGCTGGCTTTGCGCTTGCCAGCCGACGCCGCCGGTTGGGCTTTGTCCATCCCGGCTGGAGATCCGGACTGGAACCCGGCTGGTCGGATGAAACAGATCGATCCGCCATCAACCATGCTGCCGGCCGCTGGCGCCAACCTGCCGACGGCGACTGAAGGGCAGCGGCGCGTCAGAGATCTGACAGCGCCAAGCCGCCATCGCTGCCGCAGACCTAAAAGCAAGACTGCGACCGGCTCCGGCTAGACTTGTATTATTACGCCAGGAAAAAGATGTAACTTAAGCAGTCGGCACAGTTGCCATCAAACAGGAAAAAGAAGTGAAAGAAGGATGAAGGATTTCAGAGATACTCTTCAATTTTGTGACCTGCAAGATTTGGGGTACAGTGGTATCCCTTGGACCTACAACAATGGTCAAAAAGGTAGAAACAATGTGAGAGTCAGACTGGACAGAGCTGTTGCCAACCCTGCCTGGAAAAATTTGTTTGCTGAAGCTTCAGTTACCCACATAGCCTCTTCTAGATCAGATCACCTTCCTATCTTATTGAAATTTGGTATTTTGGAACCAGCAAGATCGAGACAGGGGATTTGGCGCTATGAATATATGTGGGAGAGAGAGGAGTCCCTACAAACCGAGATTACCGCTGCTTGGTCGGGCTGCCCGAAAGCTCATAATCTGGAGGATATCAAGGATAACCTGCAAAATACAAAAAAGGCACTCAAGATCTGGAGCAAGGAGAACTTCGGAAGAGTTGACAAAGAGATCAGAAAACTGAGAATTAGACTGGAGTGGCTGTATAAGAATAACCCCCAAGCCAACTTCCATGAAATAAAATATGTGACAGCTAGACTGGATGAATTACTGCTGAGGGAGGAAATGATGTGGAGACAAAGGTCCAGAATTTCTTGGCTTAAGGAGGGTGATCAGAATACTAAGTTCTTTCATAGAAAGGCTTCGTGGAGAGCTAAGAAGAACATGATAAAGTTCTTAAAAACTGCAGACAACCAGTTATTAGAAAACAAAGATGAGATGCTGAAATACACGAGCGATTTCTTCTCCAACCTGTTCTCAAGGGACAAGCTGGTGGAACCCAAAGACCTTCTTGACATTTTGCAGCCTGAGGTGACACAGGATATGAATGATTTGCTGCTGAAAGATTACAGCGATGAAGAGATTTCCGATGCTCTCTTCCAAATCGGCCCTCTAAAGGCCCGGGACCAGATGGCTTCCCAGCTAGGTTCTTTCAAAGGAATTGGGCCTCTCTCAAAGAAGATGTAATCAGAGCGGTGAAGATTTTCTTTGCGGATGGGTCTATGCCTCCAGGGGTCAATGACACGACAATAGTACTGATTCCAAAATCGAATGATGCTGCAGAACTTAAGGATTTTAGACCCATTTCCCTCTGCAATGTACTGTACAAGGTTGTTGCAAAATGTTTGGTAAATCGCCTCAGACCCTTCCTTGACATTCTGATACCTAAAACACAAAGTGCTTTCATTCCTGGAAGACTTATTATGGATAACGCTCTAGTGGCTTTTGAATGCTTCCACTCTATCCAGAAAAATAAAAGACCTGCAAATGATTTCTGTGCCTACAAACTAGATTTGTCCAAAGCTTATGACAGAGTGGATTGGGGATATCTAAAGGGGACTCTGCTGAAAATGGGTTTTGATGCTAGATGGGTGAATCTTGTGATGGTCTGCGTTACGTCAGTTAGATTCTCTGTGAGGTTAAATGGAGATTTGTCGGACATATTCTACCCATCAAGGGGGCTAAGACAGGGAGATCCCCTGTCCCCGTACCTCTTCCTGTTTGTGACAAAAGGTATGTCTAAATTATTGGAGAGGGCTGTGTATCTTGACGAACTGAAAGCTCTTAAAATCTGCAGGACAGCCCCAGGTATTTCACACCTCCTCTTCGCCGACGACAGCCTGTTATTCTTCAAAGCTAATTCCCAGCAGGCTACTATTATTAAGAGGATGCTAAACACCTTTGAAAGATGCACAGGGCAGCTTATTAGTGCAGGAAAGTGCTCTATTCTGTTCAGCAGCATTTGTACAGAGTCGGATCAGCTAGACATCAAAAATATCCTGGGAGTGGAGCGCAGCACTTTTGAAGAGAAATATCTGGGTTTTCCCACTCCTGAAGGTAGAATGAAGGCAGATAAATTTCAACCAGCCAAGGAAAAATTCTCCAAGAGACTTGGTGGTTGGAATGAAAATCATATGTCCATGGCTGCTAAAGAGATCCTTGTCAAATCTGTTGCCCAAGCTTTGTGCATTTATATCATGAGCATTTTCAAACTGCCTGCTGGTTTCCACGAGGACTACATGAAAACAATTAGAAGATTTTGGTGGGGTGAAGATGAAGACCAGAGAAAAGTTCATTGGGCTTCATGGGATAATCTTACTCTACCCAAAGTCAAGGGAGGAATGGGTTTTAGAGACACACAGCTCTTCAACCAAGCGCTTCTTGCTAGACAAGCTTGGAGGATCCTTAATAATCCTGACAGCCTGTGTGCTACCCTTTTAAAAGCTAAATATTTTCCAAATGGAAGGTTTTTAGATACGGTTTTTGCAGCTGACGCCTCACCAGCCTGGAGAGGTATAGAGCATGGACTGGAACTTCTTAAAAAAGGTATTGTTTGGAGAGTGGGAGACGGAGAGATGATCCATTTCCAGAGGCACAACTGGATCCCGAGGAGAACACCGATGGTCACTGATACTTTGCAGAAATATACCAGGTGCAGGAAAGTGAAGGAGCTGTTTATTGAAGGTACAAGAGTCTGGAATGAAGCTAAAATAAGAGACATCTTCTTACCTCACGATGCTGACGACATCCTGAAAATTAACCCTATGAGTGATGATGGGGATACTCCTGCTTGGCATTTTGAAAAATCTGGGATCTTCTCAGTTAAAAGTGCGTACAAGCTGGCCTTCGACCTCTCAAGACAAGCTCATCTAATCAGTGGTAACAGTGAAGCGGAAGATGACAGTAGGAAAATTTGGAATTTGATATGGAAATGCCCGGTCCCCCACAAGATCCGCATTTTCGCATGGAGATGTGCCTCGGACAACCTAGCTACTAAAAAGAATAAATGGCGTAGAACTTTGGAACATGACAGCACCTGCAATATCTGTGGCAATGGAGAGGAGAGCAGCTTCCATGCCACGGTTATGTGCACCAAAGCCAAAGCACTCAGGGGGAAAATGAGAAAATTTTGGAATCTTCCAAAGGAAAACCAATTCAGGCATACTGGTCCGGATTGGTTGCTTATTCTGCTTGCGAATTCCTCTCCAGATGCTCGCCCTTTAATTCTGCTCCTACTGTGGAGAGCTTGGCACCTAAGGAACAATATTGTGCACGAAGATGGCAGCTGTACTATTGAAGCCTCGGCAATCTTTCTTCAGAACTATGTGCACAACCTCTCTTGCTCTGGTTATGCCATTGGAAGCAACAAGGTCAAGTCTGTGGACAACAACATGTGCAACCACGATTTTGACCCTCCTGCTAACACCAAACAAGTTGGTAATGGCTGGGATGCTCCATCACAAGGTAACTTAAAATTGAATTTTGATGCCTCTTACATTCAGGACACTGGACAAGCAACCATGGGGGGAATAGTCCGAGACCATATCGGCAATGTGATCTGTAGCATTGCAGATCATCTCCAAGTTTGCAGAAGTGCGGAAGAAGCTGAAGCTAAGGCGCTTCTGAAATGCCTTGCTGTTTGTGTTGACGAAGGAATTCAAATTTCGACGATCGAAACTGACTGTGCTGCGGTCTGGTCGGCGCTGAAGGCGAATCACAAAGATCTGTCTGTGAATTGCTTCATCTACAGAGAGATAGATCGTCTTAGGAGTTTCTTTTTCAGTACCTCTATTTCTCTTGTTAAAAGAGGTTGTAACAGTGTGGCCTATGAGCTTGCGAGGGTAGCTAGAGTTGAAGACACCGTTGGTTTCTGGTATAGATCGGTGCCTCTGTCTGTTGGGCCTTTCGTTTTGAATGATTGTAAACAGTCTGTGAGTTTATAAAATCCTTAAAAATGTCAAAAAAAAAAAAACAGGGGCGGAGCTACATAGGCCTTCCATGGTGCACAGGCACCAGGGTCACACAAAAAATTACTAGTAAATTGGTCCAATTTTTGCTATGTGCACCAGGTAAACTCAATGACAGTGCATCAGGGCTCACTATTTCACACACAAACAATGCCCAAATAAGCATACTAACGTCTCATTTCATCTTGCTAGTTGATGTTGTGCACCAGGCAATTTTTTTTCTAGCTCCGCCCCTGCCATCAAACTCGATCAGAAGCAATTGGACGGCCGTGGAATTTTAGGGAACATGGCAAAGCCTGGGACTTTTAACTTGGGACGGCACGCTTATCCTTTGGTGATTGGTATCACAGGTGAACATTGTTTATTACAAAATGCACGTAGCACTCACTCCATTCCCAAATATAAAATGATTTATATATTTTCATGTTGACTAGATGCAGACTGAATGAGTGAACATACAAAGTAAAATATGTCTAGATATATTTAAATGCATGTGAATCTAAAAAATTCTAAAACATCCTATATTTAGAAACATAGGCAGTAGTTAACAAAAAGTGTATACGTAGAAAAGTAACAATTCTAGAAGTACCTGCTAAGTCCAACTGTGTCCATTCTTGTCAAAAAGAAAGTCCAATTGTGTTGAGACGCGCTCAAAGTTTCTTTCCACCGGTGTTATGTTGAACTACCGGTCAACAACTCATATGACCTGGTCGGTTCAAACGAGGCCACCAGCCCACCGACGGCTTCCATGACCCGCGCTGAACAAGATGCGATACCTTGCGTACTGCTACTCCTTCTACACCCTGGAGAAGCCTATTACTACTATACTTCTACCAAACTACTTGGAGCCTTGGAGGGGAGGAAAACTAGGAGAGAGCAGAACAAACATGGCGTCGAAGCTGGTGCTCGGAAGGATACAGTCAATCGGCAAGCTCGCCGCCCGTGGCCGGTTGCAGCTGCTCAGCCACGGGGACGGGTTCCGCCGTCATCTTTCTCCGGCGAGCAGCCGATCATTCTGCAGCAACACCTGTACTGAGAACGCAGCCAAGGTTCGCCATTTCACCCAGATTTCTCTCAGGGGGTGTGGTGTTTGTCTTTCTGTAACCGGTTTGAGAACTCCTGAGATAAGTTTTTGAAAATCTTGTGGTTTAAACCAAATAAATGTAGATACGGTTCAGCGTTTAATGTACTGTTGAAATTCTTACTTCTGAATGGATACTTGTATTTCTGGTACATGGTTTACTCTTATGTATTGCTTATCTTGAAGAGCTCATCTACTTATCGATGCGCTTTGCTCGTAATGGTGCAGGATCAATATAACCTCGATAGGTTTTCAGATCCGCAGGTTGCTCATCAAGATCGACAGTTTGTTCAGTTCCTGGACAGGATGCTGGACGCGACAAGAAATCCCCAGAGTCTTGCACGGATACAGCGCGAGAGACTTCCAAATGATCTGAAAGTATTGGATGATGACATATGAGTTCAGATTCTCTTACAGGAACAAAAGGGTTAAAGAAGCGTGGTTTTATATCATGTAAAGTCACCTTGAGATAAATTATGCCGAACGTTGGCATGCGAGATTGCTATTGTTCAGGTTCGAATTATAAAACCAGAACATCCGTGGATGTCAGGTGTAATTTGTATTTAGAGTTTTATTTTCTGCGACTGATTGCATACTGTGTATGAAATATGAACTCAGTTAAGAAAACAAATGCATGGCAAACAGATTAAATGTTATTCCATGTTCTATTGAGGACATCTCAACAGATTAACTGCTATAGATAGGCATTAAGAGAAGCAGTTGACCAGAAAGCGTATGGCCTACAGCCTTTTTTCGAACTACAATGCGTACATGTTTGCACAGTACTAACACTGCGCCTGTAAAACTACAGAAGGTAACAAAAAACTGTAACTTACGAATATTAATGGACCGTCTCTGAGCCAACCGAGGAATTTAGGCAACATGGGAAAGCCAAGGAACTTGGAAGCTACACTTAGTGCTTAGGTATCACAGGTGGGTTCTTGATTACCTCGTCTTTCCCTAAGTAAAAAACAACGACTGTGATTACCTAGTAGCCAGTGTGAACCACAGCAAAAAAAAAAGTGTTCCATCAAAGTTTGACCGGTGCTGTATTACCAATCAACAAATTCATATGACCCAGTGGTTGAAACTCTATTGCTCCACCTGGACAAATCTATTCTATTTCTACATGAGTACATAGAGGGGAAAACTAGGAGAGAGGGGAACAAGCATGACGTCGGAGGTGCTGCACAGAAGGGTTAGCCCTTTACCCCCACATTTCTCCCAGGATGCGTGTCTTTCTGTAACTTTGTTGAAGGGCAGGAAAACGTGATATGCAGTTCTAACCGTGGTGCACTCAGTACGCATGCATTCATCTTCTGGTTTTTTCCCTTTTCCATAACATGACCATTTTTCAAAGGTTTCTTGACAGTATGCTAGTTGAATGCTTTTTAATTGAGCAAATGAATGCAAATATTATTCAGCATTTTATTTACAACTTCAATTCCAATTATGTGGTACTCATGAAACAAACTTGATGTAAATGGTAACAGGCTTATTAACACTAGCCTGCTTGGTTGTTGTACGTACCTCCGAAGAAACAAACTTTATGTATATCTGGAGGATGCTTAATAGCATGTATCTGTTGCTTCTCTTCATCAATGCTCTTTACTGGTTATGGTGCAGGATCAAGATAAACTCGATATATTTTCAGATCCACAGGTTGCCCATGAAGATCGTCAGTTCATTCAATACATGGACAGGATGCTGGATGCAACAAGAAACCCAGAGTCTTGCAGAGATACAAGCGCGAGGAGCTTCCAAATGATCTGAAAATGTTAGATGATGTCATACGAGTTAAGATTCTCTTGCAGGAATTCAAGAGATAAAGCATGATCGTATGTTGTGTACACGGACCTTGAGGTAATGTATGCCAAACTTGAGCATGCGAGATTGTACTGTTCAGATTCAAGCTTAAAACTATGAACCAGAACACCGGCCAATGTCAAATGTATTATGTATTTCGGGTTTTTCTTTGAGCAAACTGATTTCATACCCATGTGTGAAGTATGAACTCACAGAAAACATATGTACGGCCAACCGATCTACTGCTATTACATGCTCTATTCAGGAACATCTGAAAAGCAAATGTGTGTTTACTTGTTTATTGATCAACTCATAACGATTTTAGCATATAGTCATTAAACCACAATATTTCCAGTCAAGATTTGAACAGACCTATTGGATATCTCCAAGACATATGACCAATCAAGAAGTTATCTGTTCCATGTGCAAAGCCCTGTAGCATGAATTCAAGCATCTGTAGAGGACATTCCGATGCTGTTAAGACTTGTTACTAAGGTGTAGGCATAGCAGTAGGGAGAAACAATAAATTTACCTTTAAATAAGTAAAAATGATCGACTGGCTCAATAGGTCATACAAATTTCATCGCTACACCTTGTTGTGCAACTCAAACCTTGTTTTATCCACGGCCATATTTGCAGAAAAGATAATCAAACGTGCCAAGCTTTCTCTCCAAATGTTGAAGCTCACATGTTCTTATGGTTTTCGCGGTCCTGTAAACCTGCATGCCACAATATGTACTATCTTTAGGTAATGAAAAAAAAAACGTGGTTACGCAGAAGTGCTCAAAACAAAACCAACAGAATGATTTTTTGTTTGATGTCACTGGACAAAAGTGACCAAGTTTTGCACAGCCCATACACCAGAAACCTAGATTTATTCATCCAGCCTATCACTTCCACATTTTCTATTAACTGGGGAAAAACTTCCTTAGAAATCATAAGGGGCTCATAACAAGATCTATATATCTTCTAGAACAGTTATGTTTACAAACATAGAGCAATGCTGTTCAAGTTCAAGACTGAAAATCCATTCAAGTTCGACGACAGAACTTACATAGTTCGAGGAGTAAACTGTCACCATTGTCAGCATCGGGCCTTCGACAAATTATATGAAATTTTCTGATCAGAACGAAGCTGCGCCTATGTACAAGAGATACATGACCGAGATGGACCAGCATATTCCACGGAGTCAGTTGAATTTCTGTAGAGAAGTGCAATTTTTAAAAATTATAACTTGTCTAATACGCGTTGAACAAAAAGAGAAAATGTGAATAAGATTTTGCTGACAGTTGAAGAAACAAACGAAACAAAAAGGAGCTGAGTGCTACTGCTTCTTAATGCTTTGAGCATTATGTTTCAGTTAGTGTACAAGCAAGTCTATTTCCTCGAACACACTCACACCCCAAAGTGTGTGTCTTTATATTAGCAGAGATGTACGAGCAAGTTAACTCACCACATTTTCACGCTGAAACGTCAAACGATAATTATACTGGGCCAGAAGCTTGCTTTGCTCTATGCAATAACTGTATAATAATGAGGTTCTCATTGTATCACCATCAGAACATCAGATTACTTTCATTGGGAAACATTGCAATCAAATTGCCATTACCTACAATAAGATGAAGACATTAGTGCCGAAAAAAGATAAAAAACATTGGCATAATCTTGCAATGGAGAAGACAAGAGCACTAACAGCATGGAACAATCTTCTAAATCTCCCAACGTTGCATTCTAAAGCACATAGCAACAGCATAAACAAGCAAGCTAACCACTATACTACTATACCAGATTGAAACGGCTTTTTTCTAATCCCTTGCCAAGATACGCAATACCAGAATGACAATTCAACTAACCTGCAAACTGCTAAAGAAAGAGTAACATGGTGTCGTCTTATTAATAGGGGTGACTGTATAACTTAGCCTGGTTCCAGAATGTATTATCTAATCCTCACTTCATGTATGACCTACTGTCTGATGAAGTTTGGCATGGATGAATAACCATTATGGTAGGATGATGAATCCAGACAAACAGTGGTACCTTATCCAAACAGTTTATTTTTCATACTGAAAATATAATTTTAGTTACAGAAGGTGATAAGGACAAAACAAAGCATATACACACTCACTTCTGGTACAATGGTTGAACAGGGGGGTTGAAATACGAAAGTGCAAGGTGAATAAAATAATCTGCAGAGTAATCATTGCTGAACCTGGTCAATGTTGTCTGGTTGCGTGGTATACCATATGTCTGGCCTGGGAACATAACCTTCATGTTTTAATTCTAGAAGAAGGCTCTTCAAAGACATGTAAATATCTTCAGAATCAGGGTGGCTTTTGTCTGCTGCAACAAATAAATGGCTTGTATTGTTAACATCTACCCAGCTGTAACCAGGTATCTTCTGGACTTTCTTATCCTTCATTAATCTTCTCATTTTTGACACACCATCCCATCGTCCAGCAACAGCATTGATATTGGACATGAGCACATAATAACCAGAATTATGAGGATCCAGCTTGAACAGTTCTTGGGAAGCAATTTCTGCAAGTTCAACGTTGCGATGCACACGGCAAGCATGGAGAAGAGCACCCCAAATACCAGCATCTGGCTTGAAAGGCATGTCAGCAATAAATTGCATGGCTTTATCCAACTTCCCAGCCCGACTATATAGGTCAACCATGCAAGCTAAGTGTTCCACTCGAGGTGCAATCTGATATTCCTCAGTCATGCACTGAAAAAGTCGGAGTCCTTCTTGAACCTGTCCAGCATGAGCACAAGCAGATATCAAAGCAAGGAATGTTACATGATCTGCTTTGAATCCGTCCTCTTGCATACGGTGTAATAAACTCACTGACTCTTTAACAAGACCATGAGCCCCATAGGCAGAGATTATACTGTTCCATGACACTTCATTCTTCTCATGCATGAATTCAAAAACACGTAGAGCCAATTCTAAGTTCCCACACTTGCCATACATATCTATGAGAGCACTCTCAGCAAACACGTCCGCTCTTATGGGGCCCTTTATGATGATACCATGAACCTCCTTTCCATAATATATAGCTGGTAAGCCTGCACATGCTGATAAGATGGAAGATATCGTCACATTATTATACTTAACTCCTTCCATACTCATTTGACGAAACAGATCAAGAGCTGCTTCAGGTTCCCCATTCTGTGCAAAGCTTGAAATCATTGAGTTCCATGTCACCTCGTCCTTAGCAGACATCTTAGAGAAGATATAATGGCTAAGTTCAAGTCTACCACATTTTGCATACATGTCCATTAATGCGCTCTCCAGATAACACCTTCCTTCGTAAGCATTTTTTAGAACATAACAATGGAGCTCCTGACCAAGCTTCATAGCAGCCATGCTAGCACATGCTGGCAGCATGCAAGCTACCATGACAGCATTTGGTTTGATGCCCAGTTCCAACAGGTATCGGAACATTTTCACTGCCGCTTCACTCATACCATTAAGAACATAACCCGAGATCATTGTACTACCGATAACCACATCGACAGTCTTCGTGGCATCAAAGACATTTTGTGCCATCCTCACGTCCCTGCACTTCAAATATATGTCCACCAAAGCACTTACCAAGAAGACATCCACGTGTGTGCACTTCCTGACAATGTAGCCATGCATCTCCTTTCCCTGCTTAAAGCCATTCAAATCAGTCAAAGCTGGTAACAGGCTCGCCAGTGTAACTGAATCAGGCTGAATACCACTCTTTTGCATATCACGGAACAATCTCAGAGCATCATCGACAAGCCCGTTCTGAACGCACCCTGATATCATCCCGTTCCAGGTTACTAGGTCGTCCGCGGCATCAGGCCAAACAACTTCCAGGCATCATCCAAGCACTGGCATTTGGCGTACATTGACACCAAAGTATTAGCCACCGCCACCTCCGGTTCTAACCCATACTTCACCGCCAGGGTGTGGAGCTGCACACCCAAGAGCAAGTCAGCCTCCGCGGCACACACAGACAGAAAGCACGCTAGAGTTGCAAAGTTCGGATCGCAGCCAGACGCCCTCATGGCTCTGAACAGCCCCACTGCGCTGGCCACGTCACCGGCCTTGACGTACCCGTCCATCATCACATTCCACAGGACGCAGTCCCGCTCCGCCATTCCGTCGAACACATCGCGCGCGCCCAGGAGTAGGCCGTTACCGGCGTACATCTTGATCAGCGCGCTCCCGACGTACATGTCGCGGTCGAGCCCGAGGTCCCGCGCGGTGCGGTGCACGAGGCGGCCGAGGGCGAGCGCGCCGAGCGCGGCGCAGGACTTGACGACGTAGGGGAGGGTGTGGCCGTCGGGGAGGGGCGCGGAGGGGTGCGCCCACATCTTGACGAAGAAAAGCACGGCGAAGCGGTGGTGGCCGGCCATGGTGAGCCCGCGGATGATCCAGTTCCAGGGGAGCGTCGAGGAGGCGGCTGCGCGCGGGAGCGAGGAGAATACCGCGACTGCGTCGCGAAAGCGGCGCGCGAGAACGTACATGACGATGAGGCGCGTCTGGATAGCGGCCGGTCCGTCGGCGACCGCGAGGAGGCCGGAGGTGACGGCGCGCGCGTGGATTCGGAGGCCGAGCGGGAGGTGGGACGGGGCCACGCAGCCGCGGAGGAGCGCGAGCAGGCGGTAGGCGCAGGGCCCGTCCGTCGCCGAGGCCGTGGTCGAGAACGCTGCGGGGAGGCATTGCCGCGTATGTGTCTTGAGACGGGAGCGGAAGAGGAGGAGGCGGCGGCGCATGGCAACGCCGGCCGTCGAGGGCGCCGCAGGGAGGAGGGAAACGCGAAGCGGTCAGCGCGTTCGTCGAAAAAGTGTTTCAGGTTCAGCCCTCACGTGGCGCTCACGTGACATCTATCTATCGTTTCGTTCTATCTCGCCTCGCGCTTGTCTCGCCGTACGCCTCCGCGCTCCTACGCCGTAGCCGACTGCTCTCTCGGCGGGCGCCCATGGCTACGATGTCCCGCGCCCTCGGCACGGCGTTCGTGGGCTTCACGCGGACGCCCGTTGTGCCGACGACGACGCCCCTGCCCTCCCCGTGCGCCTCCTCCCCGCTCCTCTTCCACTGGCAGCGGAGCCGAGGAGGCGGCGGCGCGCGGCGCTTCTCTTCGGGCCGCAACGCGAAGATTAGCATGAGCCTCCGGGCCGGCATCGTCGGCCTGCCAAACGTCGGCAAGTCCACCCTCTTCAACGCCATTGTAAGTAGCCAATTAAGCACACAACCCGTCGCTTGGAATTTTTCCTCCCTATGTTCGCGAAAATGATTCGTTAGCTTGGAAGTAGTGAGAGAAGGAATTTGCCTTCGCTATTGCTCTTCGGAGGAGATCTTTCGATTCGTGCTCGTGCACTGTTTTTCGCTAGCAGTGAAGTGTGTATGCAGGGGCAATGCCACTGCGTTTGAACTGTTCGATGATTTGCCGCATAGAGATGCTGTTGCCCAAGTGTCCCAATTGTTAACGTGTTTCGAAATTGGAGAGATTTTTTATGAAATTTCCCTTTTTCCTGGATTATTCCTTTCACTGGATAGTGTGTTCTTGCTTCAAGAAATGGTTTTTATGTTTCACAATGGAAAACGCAGTTGGCATATGTAGAGCATATTATTGCTCGTAACAACAAAGCGTGAGTTCTGTTCTCAATGTTATTAGGTTGAAAATGGGAAAGCCCAAGCTGCAAACTTCCCCTTTTGCACCATAAACCCAAACACTGGCGTCGTGGCTATTCCTGACCCTCGCTTGCACGTCCTCTCAAAATTAAGCAAGTCCAAGCAGGCGGTCCCAACATCCATTGAGCTTGTAGACATTGCAGGCCTCGTTAAAGGAGCAAGCAAAGGAGAGGTATCGGTTGTCTTTGTTTTACTCCTAATGCAGCACACAGAGCATGTTGATAATTGTTTCTCACTAATTTGTATACAAGGATGTTTACCTTATTGTTGACTTCAGGGACTGGGAAATCAATTTCTTTCAAACATCCGTGAAGTAGATTCTATACTTCAGGTCAGCTTTCTGACTTCCTTGTATATGTTTTTGCTCTCAGGTATTTATCAAGTTTCTGGAGATTATAACTTTGCTTCGTTTTTTTTTTTTGACAAGCTGCATTCCAATGTTTGTCAATGGCTATATTGTTCTGTTAGTGTCCTGTTATTTTTCAGGGTTTGCATCACTATAATTCTCTAATAGATATTCCTTTACCTTCACTTAAGCTGTTGTCCAATGTTTTAGCATCCAGTGATAGACTTAGACTTCTGTTTCCGGCCCTGCCATCATTGATGGGAGTTGGTCCTTAACTCCTTGTTGTGCTACCTTACATGTTTGTTTGTTTGAACTTAAAAAACATAATTGGCTAGAAGTTTTTATACTGTAAGGATTAACTTAGAGCCAGTCTTTTCTTCATTGGAATTTCAGGTTGTGCGATGTTTTGAAGATGATGATATTGTTCACGTGAATGGAAAAGTTGATCCCAAGTCAGATATTGATGTGATTAACCTAGAACTGATATTTTGTGATCTTGAACAGGTAATTTAGTGAAATTTCTTTCATCTCCATTTACTTGCTTTGTAGGATGGAGGAGTTATGTATGGATTTTCTGGTTATGTTCATACCTTAACCATGACAATTTGTAAATTTTGCAGATAGAGAAGAGATTAGATAAACTTAAGAAGAGCAAAACAAAAGATCCACAAGTGAAAGTGAAGGTAAGATAATTTATATACATGCTATGCCATTATTTGATGGGTTTTGTTCTAGATTCCAACAATTTCTACTTCACAGGAAGATGCGGAACGGTCAGGGTTGGAAAAAATTCTGAGCGCGCTTATGGATGGAAAGCCTGCAAGATCTGTTGAGTTGGCTGACCATGAAAAAGAAGCTGTACAGCATCTTTATCTGCTAACTATGAAGCCTGTTATTTATGTTGCTAATGTAACAGAATCTGATCTTGCTGAACCTGATAAAAATCCCCATGTCAAAGAGGTGGCCCAACTAGCATCAGAGTTGCAATCTGGCATGGTTACAATATCAGCTCAGGTTTGTGATAAGTGATAGCATCTGCAGCAACCTAGGCATTAGAAAAATTACCTAGTTTATCATCTTTGTAAGCTAACAAAATTGTGGAGTTGCATACCAGGTTGAGGCTGAACTGTCTGAACTACCATTAGAAGAGAGAGTTGAGTACCTAAATTCTCTTGATGTTAATGAAAGTGGGTTGGGAAATTTGGTAAAAGCAACATATAATCTTTTGGGCCTAAGAACATATTTCACGACTGGAGAGCAGGTGAATGAATGTCTTGTGTTTTGTAAGATAGTTTATCCCCTCAGCTATTTATCCTAACTTTCAAATCAATTTTTTGTCAGGAAACAAAAGCTTGGACCATTCTTGCAGGTTCTGTTTATCATCCTCACAGCACTGTTACTATATTTTTCAATTACTGTAGGAATTACCTTCTATTTTTACCATAAGGCTCAAACTTTTAACTATTTTTTGTCTTATATCTTATTGTTATAGGTATGACTGCACCTCAAGCAGCCGGAGTTATCCACAGTGACTTTCAGAAAGGCTTCATTAGAGCTGAAACTGTAAGTTCAATTATCATAAATATTTTGTAACTACATGTTGTTTTGCATGCTGGGTTTCTGTGCTAGTAACAAGATAACTGCATCTCTTCTCATGTACTATACTATTGTTTGCTAGTGTGTTTTTTGTAATAATATTACCAATGTCACATACCATGGCTCAGGTATCTTATGATGATTTTGTTGCGGCGGGTTCTCTTGGAGTAGCAAGGGAAAAGGGAGTGGTAACAATATCTGCTCTTTTGTGGCTAAATATTAATTCTTGAAGCACAAAAGAAAATGTGTTTATTTCTTGTCCACTCTGTTACTGCAGCTGAGGCTGGAAGGGAAGGAATATGTCGTGCAGGAAGGAGATGTGATGCTTTTCCGATTCAATGTCTAACAACAATAGCCTGCAAAAAATTTCAATGTACACTCGAGTTTGCATAAGCTTGCAGTGCAACGCAAAATTGGTTAGAGCATAAGATTTTGTCTTCTGAGACATTAACTTTCCATGAACTCGGTAATCGGCATTGTCACATTTTTCAGAGAAAAATAAATACTTATTCATTGTTTATTTCCGTCTGACATCTCCAGACACCTAATAGGTCGTTCTGCAGCGTAACTTGTCCTGAGTTTCTTATTGAGCGAAGAAATCACGTTATATTAACTTGTATTTTAATATATCTGTCCTTAAATGTAAGACGTCTAAGCATTTAGGGTTTCAACTTTGACAATTAATTAGACTCAAAACTAGTTATGTCCTACAAAATTATACCACTGAATTCATATTGAAAAGATGTTTCCAATAGTATAATTTTTTTATGGCACATAACCCACATATTATTGATCTAGTCGATGCTCAAGGTTAAACACACAGATACCTGCGCGCTCTACATTTTTGGGACAGAGCTACTGCATTATTATAAACTGTCTCAACAGAATTCAGAAATAGATTTATGGCACAAATCAGCCTCGTCATGTATGATTTCCAGATACCACTCATTCCGACGAACAAAGGCATTCATCTTCCAGCCCAATATTATTAGAAGTTTAAAATGAAAGATCACAAATAAGAATAAATGGTGTCTATATATAGGCATGTGTGCGACATGGTGGTGAGATACACTGAATACTAGCTCCCTCCGTTCCCAAATATCCCAAATATAAGATGTTTTAGACTTTGTCCACATAGACATGTAAACAAATGTATCTAGATACATTAAATGTGTATGTTCACTCATTTGTGATGTATCTATACAACATGTGTAACATCTAAAACATCTTATATTTAATAACAGAGGTAGTAATTAGCATTTATTTGAGGAGGGGCACCAGCCGCTATAACTTAGCTAGGATGCGTCTTTATACATTCTTTTATTTTTTTATCTTCTATATATTATCCACGAGCAAGAGTTACACTCCAAATTTTCCTACATAATATTTCTGGGCATACTTGGCGTAAACATAATGGTTCACGTGAGGGAGCACAAACTTATTTCGAAACTTTATATTCTTGAATAATTGTGTATAACTTTAGAAGAACCGCTTGCGTATAACTTTAGAAGAAACTATTGCATGTGTGCATCGCACAATCCATAGCCGTGACATAAGATCTTCCATTATCCAAATAACACCAGTCAACTCATGTATGTTTGCTAGCCTTCATTGCATGCCATTTGTCGTAAACTCGCTAAAGACCCGCTTTATGCAAGCCATGCAAGGAGATTTGTCATATAGTGGATATGTTTTTTCAGCTTCCTCAAAGCACTAGTAGTTTGAACTGAAGATAATCTATCATATTGAAGACAAGGGTGAGGCAACCAAGTGCAGGGTTTAATCGAGATACAGAAGACAACTTTCGGTTACAGACAATTAGTGTTAATCGAGATACAGAATTTCCTAACTTCCCTGCTAACATGTGGGTAGGGAAGTGCTGCGGTATAAAGTATAATATCAGTCATCAGCTCATCAAGTTGGTTGTGCAGAGACATCCCTCCGCACCATCTCCACCGGCACTCCAGTTGACCCTCGAAAAATCTCAATGGGTCCGAACACCAAAAAAAACTCACAGCGACACCCCCAAACGTACGATTCGCGAGCTGATTTTTATCCAGCACCCCTAGAGGGTCTCCAAACTTGGTGACTTCTTTAGGGGTGCCGGATATTGCCTGGATATGCCCTCCGACAGACGTGACCCACTCGTCATAGACACAGGGCGCGGAACGAACGATGCATCGAGCCGCGTTGTCCACGTAGCAGCGGTTCCCCAGCGGCACCTGAACACGCGTCGTCGACATCAATGCGTGCCAGGCGAACCGGTGCTCGGCGCTCGTAGATAATGTGTGCCACCCAACCCCGCTCCTCCAGTCGTCTTTTAAACGTCGCGCAGAGCGCTATAACTTAGCTAGGATGCGTGCCAGGCGAACCGGTGCTCGGTGCATGGGCAGAGTGCGCCACAGAAAGACACAATTCTGTGGCGCATGGGCCTGTGGATCGCCTTTTCAGTTTTGCAAACAAGAAAAGAAAATGATAAAATGTTCAAAAAATAAAATCCTTTGAGATGTAGCTAGGTTTTAGTGTCTAGTTGGTATAGAAATTTTGAAATATGAATTTTGACCTTTTTGCAAAAAGAAAAAAAAATTGACACGGCCATAACTTTTGCATACGACGTCGAAAAAATGCGTTCAATATGTCAAAAAAATCGTGAGAAAAAAGGAGCTCGATTTCACCCGGGTTTACCCGGTGAACTTTTCTCAGATTCGGGAAATTCGAAAAAAGTAAAAAGTTATTTCAAAAAGAAGATTTTTTTCTACAAAATCAAAAAAATAAAAAAATTGGAAAAGACAATTCTGTGGCGCATGACTAGGGATGCGCCACAGAATTGTTGGGCGGGATTCGAATTTTGAATCCCGCCCAAGCCCTCCTTCTCCCTCTATTTTCCCTTCTCTTCTTCTCTCCTCCACTTCTCTTCCACTTCTCCTCTCCTCCACTTCTCCTCTCCCCTTCTCCTCCCTCCTCCACTTCTCCTCTCCTCACCTCCACTTCTTCTCTCCTCCTCCACCTCCACCTCCACCTCCGGCGACCTTCTCCACCACCCCGGCGACCTCCTCCTCCTCCACCTCCGGCGACGGCGACCTCCTCCACCACCTCCACCTCCGGCGACGACGACGGCGACCTTCACCTCCACCTCCGGCGACCTCCTCCTCCACCCCGGCGACCTCCTCCGACGACATCCTTCTCCTCCTCCACCATCTCCGGCAACCCCCATCCTCCACCCACCCACCTCCGGCGACCCACTCCTCCACCCACCTCCGGCCAAGCCACCTACGGCCATGGCCACGGGCAACACGGCCTCCGACGAGCTCCGACGAAATTCCGGTGAAATTCCGGCGGATCTAGCTCCAGATCTAGATCTGGCCGCCCTTTTTTTTTGGAATTCGAAAAAAAATTGTGGCGCACTGATACGTGCATTTTATATCATCATTTATATAACTTTTAGTATCATACTAGAATGTTATTTGCATGATTATATGATTGTTTCTACATGTTTTAGATGATTTTGGGGACTTTCATACAAAGTCCCTATTTTTGGTATTTAATTTCTGGGAGGCAGAAAACCTCCTTTTTCTTGTCTTTAATGTTTCAGGAGCTACAGGACCTCAAATAATAAAAGGAAAAATACTGCGTCAGTTTTTCATCGGGAGAAAGGCAGAGGGAAGAAGACCGAAGAGAGGAGAGCCACGAGGGCCAAATGGGGGTGGCCCACGCGGCCCATGTACCTGGCCGCGTGGGACCACCCAAAGGGCCTCGGGCACCTCCTCGCCTGGGGCTTTTTATCGACGCCTTCGTCTCGCCCGAAAAGTAACGCCCTAATTTTTCCAAGTCCATCCGAGGTCGCGGCGGCGGCGAAACTCCTGATCCCTTCCGAGGGGGGTCAGATCCTGCTGCTCCGGAACTCCGGAGAAGGGGGAAATCATCGTCATCGTCATCACCTCTCCTCCTTGGCGTGGGAGGAGGCCTCTACATCATCACCCCCATCAAGACCAGCACCATCACCATCATCATCACCGTGATCCACTCCGTTCCCCTCGCAGTTTGAGAGTTGCTATACCCTAGATACTTGTCTTGTGCTACTATTCATGTTTGTGATTGAGTACTTGTCATTATTTGGTGGTGAAGTTATAATTTCAGATTGTGTTGTACCACTTATGCCACTGATTATGATCATGTTCGCACGTTGTGAGTAGTTCCCGTATGTTCCTGAGGGCATAGGATGAATTGGCAATGATTTATATATGACATGTGTTGGTATTTTGTCAAGAGTTTATCTTTTATGTGATTCTATGATGGTGTTGTGCGAACGTCGACTGCACAACACTTCACCTTTATGGGCTCATAGGAGAACACCGTAGTGTAATGAATTGATGGAGACTTGGGAGGACACGTAAACCTGAGACCGAGTCATGAAGTTATATTATGAGGGTATTAGTATCGGGGACCTTAGAGTGTAATGCTATGGTGGGACTTTAGGTCTTAATAATTCTTGTGCAGTCATTTGCTTGGCCACATGATCCATCATAAGGGGTTGTAGTTTATTTATTTAGCTATACCTAATTATGGCTCCGTCCAAAGAGATTAAAACTTGACAAGATATTCAACGTGTTGTTTAATAAATCTCTATGCCTAGCATCATCCATGCCGCCCTCGGGAACGTTTGCCACATATAAGTTACACATCACTTGAGCTTGTCCTCTTGCCACATAAGAGGATTGGGCTTTCTCTCTTTGAGAGCTTTCACTTGCTACTATCTGTTATCTGCTTGCAACTATACAACAAAATACCAAAAACACTTGCATCTTTTATTGTTTTATTTATCAATCTTACTAACCAATACCTTCAGCTCCTCGTGGGTTCGACAACCTTTTCTAATTGAAAGGTACTACAATTGATCTCCTGCACTTGGGAGCCATCAAGATACTTTTCTGGCGCCGTTGCCGGGGAGCGTAGCGCTATTGGTAAGAAGTTTGGTAAGGAAACTTGAAAGCTGTTTATCTCATTGTTACTATGGCATTTATGAATCGTGCCTCGCTGCATCTTGCTCTATATGAAAGTGCTTATGCCACTACTGCAAAGGTGGTTGAAACTACTGTGTCTGAGGTACCTAAAGTGGGATATAAAATTCCCATGGGTCATGTTAAAAGAGTTATGAAAAATCCATTTACAGGAGATGGAACTAAGTCGGCACGCGAGCACATGGAAATAATTGAGGACATATGTGGCTTATTCAGACTACCTGGTATTTCAGAGGATCAGGTAAAAAGGAAGCTATTGTATTTGTCTTTATCTGGTAATGCTCGTGATTGGTACAGGTCTTTGGATGAAGAGGTCCAGAATGAATGGAGTATCTTGAGGAAGGTTTTCTTTCTTAAATATTTTACTCCTAAAGAAGCTTATGATAACCGCTGCTATATATTCAATTTCTGGCCACATCTGGGAGAGAGTATTACTCAAGCTTGGGGGAGGTTAAAGGAACTCCTTCGCAAGAATCCATGTCATGATCTTACAAGGAAACTTATATTGATAAACTTTTATGTGAGACTACCTATGAAGCACAAGGAGATTCTGGATAATTCATCTGGTGGAAGTTTTACTAATAACACTGAAGAAGAAGCATGGAATTTATTGGAGACTATTTCTGAAAATACTAGCCACTGGGATCTTGATAAAGGTAATGAGCCATATTTTGATTATGAATATTCATGTGTAGAGAATTTCTCTACTTCTATTTGTTTAAAAATCTGAGTGATACTTTTGGTCTTGATCCTTATGTTATAATTGAAATAGCTAAAGGTTTTGCTGATCATATCTGTGTTCCAAAAAGTGGATTTGAAGTTTATGTTGAACCTGTTAAACAATCTATTGTTGTTCCTAAAGTTATTAAACAGGTTGAACCAATGTCATCTGTGACAATTGAGGAGTATGTTGAACCACCTCCATTTCCAAACCAAGTTAAGGAGAATTTACTTAAAGCTGTTACTAACAAGAGTAACAAAAGATGTTCTCAGCCTTATGAACAGGTGGAAGTCAACACTCAAATTTCTGTTATCAAGCAACTAAATGAAGAAGACCCAGTGGATGTTTATCTATGTGAAGATGCTACCAAAGTCATCAAAGGTAATTCGGCCAAAGTTGGGAAACCTGTTATATCATGCTCTATTGGGACTTCAAGTTATCATGGTCTATGTGATATTGGAGCAAGTATTAGTGTCATTCCATATTCTCTTTATCTTGAGATCAAGCCTGATATTGATCCCATTGTTATGGAAGAGACAGGTATGACAATTCAACTTGCTAATAAAGATTATATTAGTCCATTTGGAATTGTTAGAGATGTTGAAGTATTGATTGGCAAAATAAAATACCCTGCTGATTTTATTGTGCTTGGTTGTCCTCAAGATTCATTTTGTCCTATCATTTTTGGTAGACCTTTCTTACATACTGTTGGTGCTGAAATTAATTTGCCTAAAGAGAAAGTGTTTATTAAATGTGCTGGTGAGAAACTTGAATTTAACTTTTCCAAATTTGCTGATAAACATGTTGAGAAAGAGCCAATTCCTAATTTAATTGAAACTCTTGCTCATATAGCTGTAGCTTCAACTGATGTTGTAGAACGTTATATGCTTAATCAAGATGAACCATTTAATGATGAGGAAAAAGAGGCTTTGGAACAAATATTATGGCAACAACCACCACAATTACAATTGCATATCCCACCTGATAATTTAGGAGTGCTACCACCACCTAAAGGGGATCCTAGTTTTGAATTGAAACCTTTGCCTGCAAATCTGAAATATGCATATTTGGATGAGAAGAGCATATATCCTGTCATTATTAGTGCTAACCTTTCAGCTGAAGAGGAAGAGAAATTACTTGATGTGCTAAAAGCTCACCGACCAGCCATTGGATACTCTCTTGATGATCTTAAAGGTATAAGCCCCGCTCTATGTATGCATAAAATTAATCTGGAGGAAGATGCAAAACCTGTTGTTGATTTTCAACGCCGCCTCCATCCAAAAATGAAAGAAGTGGTAAGAAAGAGGTAATAAGACTTATTGAAGCTGGTATCATTTATCCTATAGCTGACAGTAAGTGGGTTAGTCCTGTTCATTGTGTTCCTAAAAAGGGTGGAATGACTGTTGTTCCAAATGAAAAGGATGAACTTGTGGCTCAACGTACTGTAGTTGGTTATAGGATGGTTATTGATTTCAGAAAATTGAATAAAGCAACTCGAAAAGATCATTATCCATTGCCATTTATTGATCAAATGCTAGAAAGGTTGTCTAAACACTCTCACTTTTGCTATCTAGATGGTTATTCAGGTTTCTCGCAAATTCCTGTCCATAAGGATGATCAAGAAAAGACCACTTTTACTTGCCCATATGGTACTTTTGCTTACAGGAGAATGCCATTCGGTTTATGTAATGCTCCTGCTACTTTTCAAAGATGCATGAATGCTATATTTGCTGATTATATTGAAAAGATAATGGAGGTTTTTATGGATGATTTTTCTGTGTATGGTACTTCCTTCGATAATTGCTTGTTCAACCTTAACAAAGTTTTACAGCGTTGTGAAGACCAACACTTGGTTCTTAATTGGGAGAAGTGTCACTTCATGGTTACTGAGGGTATAGTTCTTGGGCATAAGATTTCTGGAGAAGGAATAGAAGTTGATCCAGCAAAGATTGAAGCTATTGAAAAACTACCATATCCAAGGGACCTCAAAGGTATAAGAAGTTTTCTTGGGCATGCAGGTTTTTACCGTAGGTTCATTAAGGATTTCTCCAAAATATCAAAACCTCTAACCAATCTTCTGCAAAAGGATGTTCCTTTCTCTTTTAATGATGATTGCATTGAGTCCTTTAATATTTTGAAGAATGCTTTAATCACTGCTCCCATTATTCAACCTCCTGATTGGAACTTGCCTTTTGAAATTATGTGTGATGCTAGTGATTATGCAGTTGGGGCTGTTTTGGGCCAACGTGTTGATAAGAAACTGAATGTTATTTATTATGCTAGTAGAACACTTGATGCTGCTCAAAAGAATTATGCTACAACTGAGAAAGAATTTTTAGCAGTACTGTTTGCTTGTGACAAGTTTAGACCTTATATTACTGATTCAAAAGTCACAATACATACTGATCATTCTGCTATTAAATACTTGATGAATAAGAAAGATGCTAAGCCTAGACTAATAAGATGGGTACTTCTATTGCAAGAATTTGATTTACACATTGTTGATAGGAAAGGGGAGGATAATCAAGTTGCTGATCATCTCTCTAGGATGGAAAGCATACCTGATGATCCTATTCCTATTAATGATAGCTTTGTTAATGAACAACTTGCAATTGTTAATGTTTCTAGTGCTAAAGTTGCATCTCCTTGGTTTGCCAACTATGCAAATTTTATTGTTGGTAAAGTTTTGCCTCCACACTTCACTTCTCAACAAAGAAAGAAATTCTTTTATGATCTTAGACATTATTTTTGGGATGATCCTTTCCTCTATAAGAAAAGTGTGGATGGTATTATTAGACGTTGTGTACCTGAGCATGAACAACAGGCTATTATAAGAGATTGTCATGACAGTCCCTATGGAGGGCATCATGCAGGAGATCGCACAGGAGCAAAGGTATTACAATCTGGTTTCTATTGGCCTACTTTATTTAAGGACTGTGCTGAATATGTTAAATCTTGTGATAAATGTCAAAGAGTAGGAAACATTGGTAGGAGGAATGAAATGCCTATGAATTATTCATTGCCACTTGAACCATTTGATGTGTGGGGTTTTGACTTTATGGGTCCTTTCCCAGAATCAAAGACAAAGCATACTCACATTTTGGTTGCAGTTGACTATGTTACAAAGTGGGTGGAAGCAATTCCAACCAAAAGTGCAGATCATGCCACAGCAATGAAGATGCTCAAGGACATCATTTTCCCCAGGTTTGGTGTTCCTAGGTTCTTAATTACTGATGGTGGTTCTCATTTCTTGCATGGTGTTCTTAGAAAAACTTTGGCAAAATATGATGTTAACCATAGAATTGCATCTCCTTATCATCCTCAAACAAGTGGGCAAGTTGAATTAAGCAATAGGGAAATTAAACTCATTTTGGAAAAGACAGTGAATAAGTCTAGATCTGATTGGCCAATTAAGATTAATGATGCTTTGTGGGCTTATAGAACTGCTTTTAAAAATCCTATGGGAATGTCTCCTTATAAAATGGTTTATGGAAAAGCTTGTCACTTACCTGTTGAACTAGAACATAAAGCTAGATGGGCTATTAAACAACTGAACTTTGATTTTAAAACTGCGGGAGAAAAGAGAATTCTTGACCTAAACCTACTTGACGAATGGAGAAATGAAGCTTATGAAAGTGCCAGGATGTTTAAAGAAAAAGTTAAGATTTGGCATGACAAGAAAATTAAGAAAAAGGAATTCAAAGTAGGTGATCAAGTTTTATTATACAACTCTCGTTTCAAGTTTTCTGCAGGGAAGCTAGCTTCAAAGTGGCAGGGACCATTAGTGATACAGGAGGTGTACCGTTCAGGAGCTATCCGTCTTCACGGTGACATGAAAGGTAAACCTCATGTAGTCAATGGACAACGCCTTAAACCTTATATTGCAGGAAAGAGCTTCATCGGAAGGGTGGAGGAGTTGAATTTACAAACACCGGAGAGGTAATTGAGAGAAACCGTGCAGTTTCAGAAACCCAAAACAATAGAAGGTAACTTACTGTTGGAAAGTTTCTCGGAATTGCATAAAATTTTACGGAGGTCAATTTTTATGGAAATCATCGTATGGGACAAGAAAACTGGACGAAACGGAGACCCGAGGGAGGAAAGAGAGGGGCCCACGCGGCCCATGTACCTGGCCGCGTGGGGCTGTCCCTTTTCCACCTCGGAGTCCTTTTCGTCTCGTTTTCGATCCCGACGCTTCGTCTTGACCTAAAAACCCTCAATATATACCCTCTCTGCCGATCTAATCTCGCACCGAGCGTTCTCGAGCGATCTTTGTTTCTGCTGTTTCTGCCTGTCAGGTTTTAGCCATGTCTTGCTCCGGATCCAACCAAGAGGGGGAGAGCTCTCCCAAGGAGGTGTTGTGAACCGCTACCTCAACTCCGTGATGACACCACCGAAGACCGTGTGCTTCAAGGAGGGCGTGATGCTCGTGGAGGAGGTGAAGGCTCCCAAGGCCACCGGCACGGTGGAGGAAAGGCTGGATGAGTTAGAGGACAAGACCTTCAGGTATGGCACTGTGGTTTACCGCAGCCTTGATGCTCACCACTTCATGAACCTGGAGCTGGAGAAGAAGGTTGAAGAGTACAAGAAAAGGCTTGAAGATCTGGAAGATAGGTACAAGGACGTCATCACAAATGGGAGAAGTTCCAATGCTTCATGTGGGATGTAGAGAACCAGAACTGCGAATATGAAGAACGCTTCAAGAAGATTGCAGCAGCCGCCACCCTCAGGTACAATGATCCACCTACATCTTTCCGTGATGGAAGGCCTTTCCCATGGAAGATGGCTGAATGGGAGGAAGAATATGAGAAGGAGGAGGCTGCAGCAAAGGAGAATCTGGAGGAACGCCAAGCTTGGGGGAGTTCCATCTAGTCTTTCTCTTTATCAATCTATCATATCTATCTAGTCATGGTGTGTTTGCTTTTATCGTTTAGTTATCAATATCTCTTAGGCGTGTGTGAGCTCATGGAGCATTATCATGTATCCCTATCTTATGGTTTATCAATGAATATTAAAGTATGGTGTCATCCATGATTCTCTTGTTTGGGGATTTATGGGTAACACTCATGCAAATGAGCGTGGCATATTTAGAATTTCAATCACATCTTGCCTTGAAATTAATTAACTTGAGTATGTTGGACAATTATAGAATTATCTCAATATAGAAGAAGTAAAAAGACTTGTGAATTAATAGTTTGAGGTTAAGATATAGTCTTGTAGGATAAGAAGTTGAGAAGACTTAATGAAAAGGATATAAAACACTCTTGTTACAACCTAGTATCTTTTGAGCAAATTAATGATCATGGATATTTCAATACTTATGCTCTTGAATGTGAATGAAAGGAAGGCACCTGAAATTTCAGCTAGCCATGGAAAGTGTAAGAAAAGGTTGTGTAGAGCATGGGAACTTGATTGAGATATCCATGACTAAAGTTTGCACTAGTTACTAGTCAAGCAAGAGTGATAACAATTTTTATATCTATCTGTCTTTTCATTTGTCTTCTTTTGAACTTGTTATCCAATGAGAGTTTATCTTGTCTTTGAATTTCAGCAAAGTATAAAAGATTATAATGCTTGCCATGAAGAGCAAAAGCATGTGAAAAACAATATGATTCGATTGTCCAACATACAATGGTTATTTGCTTTCAAAAGTAAGGGGTGATTGCTAGAGTTCTACTTATGTTGCCCTCATATGTATGAGTTTTAGATCATTAATCTTATCTTGCAATTGAATATGATGATGATACAATGCCCGTATTTATTTATCAACCATAAGTCCATTGATGCATGTAATGATCTATGTCCTTACTTACTCGAGGACGAGTAAAGGTTTAAGCTTGGGGGAGTTGATACGTGCATTTTATATCATCATTTATATAACTTTTAGTATCATACTAGAATGTTATTTGCATGATTATATGATTGTTTCTACATGTTTTAGATGATTTTGGGGACTTTCATACAAAGTCCCTATTTTTGGTATTTAATTTCTGGGAGGCAGAAAACCTCCTTTTTCTTGTCTTTAATGTTTCAGGAGCTACAGGACCTCAAATAATAAAAGGAAAAATACTGCGTCAGTTTTTCATCGGGAGAAAGGCAGAGGGAAGAAGACCGAAGAGAGGAGAGCCACGAGGGCCAAATGGGGGTGGCCCACGCGGCCCATGTACCTGGCCGCGTGGGACCACCCAAAGGGCCTCGGGCACCTCCTCGCCTGGGGCTTTTTATCGACGCCTTCGTCTCGCCCGAAAAGTAACGCCCTAATTTTTCCAAGTCCATCCGAGGTCGCGGCGGCGGCGAAACTCCTGATCCCTTCCGAGGGGGGTCAGATCCTGCTGCTCCGGAACTCCGGAGAAGGGGGAAATCATCGTCATCGTCATCACCTCTCCTCCTTGGCGTGGGAGGAGGCCTCTACATCATCACCCCCATCAAGACCAGCACCATCACCATCATCATCACCGTGATCCACTCCGTTCCCCTCGCAGTTTGAGAGTTGCTATACCCTAGATACTTGTCTTGTGCTACTATTCATGTTTGTGATTGAGTACTTGTCATTATTTGGTGGTGAAGTTATAATTTCAGATTGTGTTGTACCACTTATGCCACTGATTATGATCATGTTCGCACGTTGTGAGTAGTTCCCGTATGTTCCTGAGGGCATAGGATGAATTGGCAATGATTTATATATGACATGTGTTGGTATTTTGTCAAGAGTTTATCTTTTATGTGATTCTATGATGGTGTTGTGCGAACGTCGACTGCACAACACTTCACCTTTATGGGCTCATAGGAGAACACCGTAGTGTAATGAATTGATGGAGACTTGGGAGGACACGTAAACCTGAGACCGAGTCATGAAGTTATATTATGAGGGTATTAGTATCGGGGACCTTAGAGTGTAATGCTATGGTGGGACTTTAGGTCTTAATAATTCTTGTGCAGTCATTTGCTTGGCCACATGATCCATCATAAGGGGTTGTAGTTTATTTATTTAGCTATACCTAATTATGGCTCCGTCCAAAGAGATTAAAACTTGACAAGATATTCAACGTGTTGTTTAATAAATCTCTATGCCTAGCATCATCCATGCCGCCCTCGGGAACGTTTGCCACATATAAGTTACACATCACTTGAGCTTGTCCTCTTGCCACATAAGAGGATTGGGCTTTCTCTCTTTGAGAGCTTTCACTTGCTACTATCTGTTATCTGCTTGCAACTATACAACAAAAATACCAAAAACACTTGCATCTTTTATTGTTTTATTTATCAATCTTACTAACCAATACCTTCAGCTCCTCGTGGGTTCGACAACCTTTTCTAATTGAAAGGTACTACAATTGATCTCCTGCACTTGGGAGTCATCACGCACCCACCTCCATGTGCCACAGAAATATTTCTGTGGCGCAGGGTGGTGGTGCGCCACAGAAAAAAAAATAGTGGCGGGATACTTGTGGCGCACCGGCCATGCGCCACAGAAAGCTAAAAAGGTGCGCCACGGATAGGCTATTTCCTAGTAGTGGTCGACTTGTGTGGTGCGTGGCATCGGGGCCGGCGTGGTGCGTTGTGTTGTTGTATCCGGTTTTTGGCCAGATTTCGTAATAAACTGGTCAATTCACCATTTATATATCAATGAAACGCAAGCCTCTTGCCTGGTAAAAAAAAAAAATCCTAACCCTCAGGTCCTTTTTTATTTTGTCAGGAAACAAAAGTGTGGAGACAGGCTTAGGGCCTTATAATCCCAAACAGAGAGAATTGTATTAAAATCGTATTCTACCGGGTATTTCATAATTGCTACTTTGTGCTCGTAGACACGTGGAAGTACATGCTATAGCCCTTGTGCTTGGAGTTGTGCACTTGCAGCTCCAATGAGTGTCCGTGAGGGTCCAAGGGGTAGGCTCCGCATGGGCACGTCGACAGTTTGTTGACGTACTTCTCAAAAAGAAATGCACTTGCCATAAATCTATACCACCTCCATGAACTATACTGGACATGTATGATTTTCAGATGCCACTCATTCCAAAGAAGAAAGACCATCCATCCTCTAGCCCAATTTGGTTAGAAGCTTAAGAACAACGCGCGTACAAAGAAAATTGACAATGTGATGAAAGACAACAAATGAGAAGAGGTAGTGACTAAGCTGGAAGCGAGAAGCACAGAGTGGGTGGAGCTCTGTATATAGTCAGTCGGGCATGCAACTTGTGGGTGAAATTCACTGAATACAGTTAGTACTCTTACTGGTTAATCTTTACTAAGGAGTCATGATGCAGAGCTATAACTTAGATAATTCCTATTATATTGTCCACGAGCAAGCGTTATAAATCATTACGTACCTCTCTCCACCCAATTTTTCTAGACGTGCCTGGGTGTATAATAATGGTTAGCAGTGAACTCATATATATATATGTGTCTCTGCAACTTTAGAATAAATTATTGCATGTGTGTATCTCACAATACAGAGGCCGTGAGGTAAAATCTTGCATTATATATGTCAAAAATTGCAGTGAACTCATATATGTTCAGTGTTGCCCTTAATGCATCCCTAATCCGATACTCTTATTAGTG
The DNA here is from genome assembly GCA_947311845.1 of Poa pratensis. Lineage (NCBI taxonomy): Eukaryota > Viridiplantae > Streptophyta > Magnoliopsida > Poales > Poaceae > Poa > Poa pratensis. Next base: position 22,065,396 of record CAMZMU010000048.1, read on the forward strand.
GAGATGTGTTTTTTTCGTCTTTAAAAGCCATGCATATTGTACTAGTTTTAACTTTTAACTTCAGGTAATGTTTCATATTTTGAAGCCCAAGGTAATATAACCAAGTATATACATAGTGATGTAACATCGGGACCGGGAGGGGCCACTCTTGGGCTCGGTGGTGATGCTAATATCCTGTGTGGTGTGGCCGTGACGCCGCTTAATCCAAAGCCGCAAACACCCCGTGGGAAGGAGATTCTTGCGCAGCTATCACCATTGGGGCTGGCTTCCTCTCTGCAACATGTGGTGACACTGCCAGCAGCTCCTAGTCATCACCTAGTGTCACCTGGGCCGGCGGCAGCAGCTCTCTCATTGCCTGGCGAGATGCTCACCAAGGCCAAGGCTACTGCGCCTACACAGGTGCAGTACGTAGCATCCCCTGTGTGTCCAGTACCTCCTGGCCTGGCGTCTCCTTGCCTCTCATCGCCAGTTGAGGCAATGGTGCAGCCGGCTGTGAGCAAAGGCAAGGAGGCAGCCTGCCACTCGGACCTGCAGGCGACGGGGAGTGCCCGACCGCCCGGTACGGCTACGCTGGAGCATCTTGGCCCGATGGTGCCCCCGGGCGTGCTGGGTGCTGCTGCCCAGCTGGGGGACGGCGTTGACGGCCACGCTGCATCGATTCCACGTGCGGCGCCATCGGAGGTGGACTCTACTGCACACTGTCTACCCCGATGTCGACGCCTCTGAGGAGGAGCGCGCGCTACAACATGGCTGCGGATGGGAGCACCGCCACGGATGAGGACTCTATGGTCAAGGCCATGAGACGCAAGGCCGAACAGAACCTCGACACTACTGGTACGGTTAATAATTCAAAGTCTTTCCTCGCATTTTCAGATTCTAGCATTTCAGCTAAGTTGAATAGTGTAGGAGTTTCGTTGGGTAATAGTACTGGTAAGGTTGCGGTATCGACTAATGCCTTGAGACGTTTGGAATATGACCGGTTAACGGTTACTCCAAAAAGATCGGCAAAGTCACTGTCTCCCCAAGAGGATGAGGAAGAGCTAAATGACACAATTGATGTCCCGCTTCTTTCACACCTCGTGGGTGATGTATCTGAGGGTGGTTTAGAGGAGGCGATGCTTAGCTCATTATATGATCTCAAAGCATCCGACCGGAAATCTAAATCAGCCTCAAATAAGAAAAATAAAAACAAAACGCCACGGAAAAAGGCGAAGGTTTCCACATCTCCAATTGTTTCCCAATGAATGGCATGTTCGAGAATAGCAGAGGTCTTCGTGACTTGGCTAAACACGCACGTATTGCTGATTCTATTCGGGATCATCGCTTGGACTTTGTGGGCATCTCCGAAACCGGGAAACGGGATTTCTCCGGGAGTTTACTTAACCGACTATCAGGCGGTGTAGATTTCTCCTGGAGGTCCCGTCCACCACGTGGTAGATCTGGGGGCATCCTACTAGGCGTCAGAAAAGATACCATGGATGTATTGGCTAGTTCGGATGGGGACTTTCATATAAAGTGCCATATCCGCAACAAAGCCGATAATTTTACATGGAGTCTTGTTGTCGTGTATGGTGCAGCCCAGGAGGAGCATAAAGCTGCTTTTCTCCGTGAATTAGTTAACTTAGCAAAGGATAATCCATACCCTATGATTATAGGTGGCGATTTTAATTTGCTAAGATTTCCACATGAGAAAAGCAGAGGTAGGTTTGATAACCGTTGGCCTCTCTTATTCAATGCTGTAATTGACAGCCTTGCATTGAGAGAGGTTTCGATGGTAGGGAGGCAGTTCACTTGGGCTAATAGCCTCCCTGAGCCGACGTACGAGAAGTTGGACCGTGTTTTGATGGATTCTAATTGGGAAGCTAAATTCCCAATGGTCTCTGTACGGGCCCTCGAGCGTATCGAAGCTCTATCAGATCATGCCCCCATATTGTTAACCACGGGTACACCTAGACCACTGTGTAAACGCCCATTCAAATTTGAATTGGGATGGTTACATAGGGATGGGTTTCATGATATGGTTAGTACGATATGGGGGAGACCGGTCCCTGGTAACGACCCAATCACAAGGTGGAATAACAAAATTCGCGCTACGCGAAAACACCTAGTTGGTTGGGCGAGACATATGGCGGGCCAATTAAAACAGGAAAAGCTTCGATTATCATCAGTGATTGATGACCTTGAGGCTTTTGCTGAAATTAGGCCGCTGTCCACGCACGAGATTGAGCTGAAAAACCAATCCAACGCGAAGATGGCGTCTATTCTTCGTGAAGAAGAGCTGAAATGGTATCAACGATCAAAAGCCCAATTTATTTTGGAGGGAGATGCGAATACGAGATACTTTCATAGTCTGGCAAATGGCAGACACAGAAAGAAACTCATCCATTCCCTAAACCAAGAAGAGGGTCTGATCGAAGGGCATGAGCAGCTTAAATCTTATATCACGAAGTATTATAAAAAATTGTTTGGCAAGCCTGACGCAGATAATTTCTCGTTGGACGAAAGCAGAACAGATGACATTCCGCAAGTTTCCGATCAGGAAAATGCCCATCTTACTGCTCCCTTCTCTTTGGAGGAAGTAAAGAAGGCGGTTTTCCAAATGGAACACAACAAAGCCCCAGGTCCGGATGGTTTCCCTGCTGAATTTTATCAGTCTTTTTGGGAAGTAATTCAACCGGACCTGATAGAGATGTTCCATGCGTTGCATGCTGGACAACTAGACCTTTTTCGCCTTAATTTTGGTGAGATTATTTTGTTGCCAAAGGTTAATGAAGCAGAAAAGATCCAACAATTTAGACCTATCTGTCTTCTTAACGTTAGCTTCAAGATATTCACTAAAACAGCGACTATTAGGTTGAACTCGGTGGCTGACCATGTTGTGCGTCCGACACAGACAGCCTTCATGCAAGGTCGCAACATTCTTGATGGTGTTGTGATATTACATGAAACTGTCCATGAGTTACATCGGAAAAAGCTAAATGGGGTCATACTAAAGATTGACTTCGAAAAGGCTTATGATAAAGTAAAATGGTCTTTCCTTCAACAGACACTCAGAATGAAAGGTTTTTCTGATGAGTGGCGTTCAATGATTGATAGTTTTGTCTCCGGTGGTAGTGTCGCCATCAAAGTCAATGACGACGTTGGTCGATACTTCCAAACGAAAAAAGGACTACGTCAAGGCGACCCATTATCACCTATACTATTTAACATAGTAGCTGATATGCTAGCCATAATCATTGAACGCGCAAAGCGGATGGGCAAATTGAGGGGGTAGTACCGCATCTAGTGGATGGCGGACTATCTATTCTTCAATACGCTGATGATACAATTCTTTTTATGGAACATGACTTGGAGAAAGCGAAGAATCTGAAATTAATTCTTTCAGCGTTCGAGCAACTCTCCGGTCTAAAAATTAACTTCCACAAAAGCGAATTGTTTTGTTTCGGCGATGCCCAAGCGGAGGCCAACCAATATGCTGAACTTTTTGGCTGTGGGGTTGGTGAGTTTCCAATAAGTTATCTAGGCATCCCAATTCATTTTAGGAGGCTTACGATTGCACAATGGAAACACGTTGAGGAAAGAATACAAAAAAGGTTGAGTAGTTGGAAAGGAAAACTACTATCCCTGGGTGGAAGACTGGTACTCATAAACTCTGTCCTAACCAATATGGTTCTGTACATGATATCCTTCTTCCAATTACCAAAAGGAGTTCTTCATCGATTGGATTACTTTCGATCTAGATTCTTTTGGCAAGGGGACAACGAAAAAAAGAGGTATCGACTGGCAAAATGGGATGCGGTGTGCCGACCCAAAGACTTTGGGGGACTAGGGATTCATGATCTTGCGGTCAAGAATCGTGCCCTTCTAGGAAAATGGCTGTTTAAGCTACTTACCGAAGAAGGTGTCTGGCAAACACTACTCAGGAGAAAGTATGTTGGCTCGAAGGCGATATCTCAGGTTTCATGGAAAGCCGGAGATTCTCACTTTTGGGCAGGCCTTATGGCGACGAAGAAGTTCTTCCTCCCATTTGGCTCTTTCTCCATCAAAGATGGTTCGGAGATAAGGTTCTGGGAGGATAAGTGGCTTGGCACTACTACGCTCCGTGAACAATATCCAGCCTTATATAATATTGTCCTTGGGCGTCACAAAAGCGATACTATTGCTACGGTTTTGGAGGTTAATCCACCAAATGTGACGTTCCGAAGAGATCTCGTTGGTCCTAGGTTAGCGGCGTGGCATGAATTGCTACAACGACTAGCATCAGTCAATTTGACGCAAGGGTCCGACGTGTTTCGGTGGAGTTTACACAAATGCGGTAAATTCACAGTGGACAGTATGTATAATGCGTTAATCCAACCTGATGTGCCAGTAGAAAATAATAAGAAAATCTGGTCGATGAAGATACCACTAAAAAACAAGGTTTTCGCGTGGTACCTTCGTCGAGGGGTTATTCTTACTAAGGACAACCTTGCAAAACGCAATTGGCACGGTAGTAAGAGGTGTGTCTTCTGTCATAAGGACGAGACTATCAACCACTTATTTTTCGAGTGTCAATTCGCCGGTTCTATATGGTCAATCATCCAGATAGGTTCTACTTTATATCCCCCAAGAAGCATTGCACATATTTTTGGCAGTTGGCTGAATGGGGTTGATGTTAGGTTCAAACAACTTATTAGGGTGGCAGCGCTAGCCGTTATATGGTCGCTTTGGCTATGTAGAAATGACAAGGTTTTCACTGATAAAAATTGTTCTCTCATGCAGGTTATCTACAGGACTACAGCTACACTCCGTTCGTGGTCTCAGTTGCAACGTGTGGGGCATCGAGACCTGTTTATGGAGGTTTGTTCAAGACTGGAGGATACGGCGAGAGACTTTTTATCCCAACATGGATGGCAGCATAATTTGCGGATCGGGCCACCAGCACCCTAGGCGTGATTACAATTTCTCATCTGATATGTAATCGCTACCTTTTTATTTTTCGGACTACCGTACTCTTTCGGCTGTGTGCACCTTCGTTGTGCAGAGGCTGGGTGTAATGCTTAAACCTTTTAAGTAATAAAACTCCCTTTATCTAAAAAAAATATACATAGTGATATCGCTATCCTACTCACAGCTGGTATGTTTCATGAATCACAGTTCGGACTTTCTAAACAAGGTTAAATTAAGAGATCTTCCTAAGAGGCGATAGTACCATACACACGTTTATATGGGTAGTTTAGACATTTTATATCTGCAAATAGGGGTGAATTTGAATTTTACGCACCACATACTTCCGATCAACCGCACGTCCCCTCGACAGAACATACATCGCCGGCGGAGGCAAATTGAACCGCATCGAGCCGCTGCCTCCGCAACCGAGAGCATGCACTACAACTTCCTCCTCCAATATCGTTCTACTTATCTCCGCTCCTCCAATAATAAAAAAATCACCATATGATAATTTTTATACTAACAGATTATGAGTGAAAAGAAGTCATAATGGAGATTCATGGCAGATCTGAACTGACCCACGCAAATTATCTTTTTTCTGCCGAGTGCAACATGCCATTATAATATATGATTAAATTTCTGGGCTCAGCTGCCGCTCCAACGCTGTCTCGCTTTTGGGCCGGCTTCAATCGCTACCGCCCGCCGAAGTGGGCCAGGCGGGCGAAGGAGGTTCCTGGGTGTCGGAGGAGGCTAAGGGTGGTCTCCGGAGCCAATGTCGGCGACTGTGTGGTGCTGGTGTGCGTCGGTGGAGAATGTCGACACGGGGGTGGAGGGTCAATTTTTTTGCTCCGAGCGGTCACGGCCGAGTATATTTGAGAGTCGGCCTACGTGAGGAGTAGATTTTTACTCCTCTAAAACTGATAAGGGTTTGGCTAGGTGCGGTTTAACTTCTTAAAACGAAAATTTTACTCCTCTAACCGATTTCGAGGGATATGCTAGAGATGCCCTTAGCTTGCCAAATTGGTGGTCCCGGGCAGGGGATGAAGACAACAGAAGAAAAACAACAAACTCTGTGTATCCATTGATGGAAATTACAACAGTGTCACTTGATACTAACTAGCGCGTAGATTGTCATTCATATTACAACTGTGCTCACTGTGCGTGCTCATAACATTTGGGGATGGTACTCTTTAACACTTGTTTCGGCCATTTGATTGGGATGATGGACGCTTCATATTCGTTTCAGTACCACACAAAGCAGGTGGTCCTATATGATGGTCCTGCGAGAAATTCACATCAAATCTTTCGCCGTTGTAGACATAGACGCTCGATCGCTTCGGCAGGACCTGTGTCGATGGTTCCATTCCTCCATCTCACTCAATAATCCAGCTCTCCTAGTGGCTAACTACAAGAGAGGAGTGCTAGTTTTCCCCATGCCTCCCACTCCGAAATACCTTCTGTATCCACAGTGACTGCTAACACTTACTCAAAGCTTCAACAAGATTGGAAGAAATCTAATTGGATTGGGAATGGCAATTGAAACGCAATGTGTGTAGCTGGCTAGCTTATTTCTTCTACTACAGTATACTGCTGCTAACAACAGAGAAAAAGACGGGAGTGAGTTCTTTGGACGAGGATGCTTGCTTGGCCGTTAAACTCTAAGCCCCTTGACTTTGCTGAGCCCTTTTTGACATGTGTGGTTGCATGATCTGGCCAAGGTTAGTGGTGCTTCTCTCTTCACTTGCACAATGACTTGTCAAGGTCAGCTCTCCCATATATATATGGACAGAAGAATAAGGGACAACTCCACAAGAGTCGTGAGTGAAATATAATTTGGTGGATGGGATGAAATCAAACGTATTTCGAAAGTACATGGAAAACCTATGTCATGTGCAAAAAATAACGCATGCACTTGTATTGTGAGCATCACATGGAAGTCTGGCATGAAGTTTCCCACAGTTAACCATTTGCATACAAGGAACTGTGACAGATTCTAGAAATTCCAGAATGCTTTTGCTCTCCCTCTTTGATGGAAACGTCCTTTAGTTTTTTCTTCAAAAGGCACAATCCTCAACGTTGCTTCATAACAATATGCATATTCCATTTTCCCCTTGGTGTCAACGCAATGAAGTACTCATGCTTCAAAATTGATGAAACACACAAATTTTGTCTCATCTCCCTAATTTACGAAGTATATATTAGCTGGTTTTTCTGAAAAAAGAAATATAAAATTAATATCACAAGGTGATACTAATTACACTGCCCTCTGCTGTCGATAAGAGATAGGAATCACTAAATACATTTTCACTTATTCCTTTATGTGAAATTATAAATATAGATGTACATTTAGAAAATAACAACAACATTCGTGTTTGGCTACATAGTGCCATTTTTAATGCGTATCGAAGACACCATTTTCTAAACTTAAACACAATTCCGAGAGAAACTCTCCAGGTGGCGGTGAAAAAGTAAAATCAACCTCCAAGGCTTCTACCTCTGTGTATACTTAGAGGTAACTAGTAGGAAAACCCTTAGTAGCAACATCACATTTGCGAGGTGTGGTAAAATCAACCTCCAAGGCTTCTACCAGTGATTTAACAAAACTATATTTGTTGGCGTGACTACAGCACGGTCGACAATGCCACATTGGTCACGGTGACCCTAGGCACACTATTGACTTCCTATCGTGAGTTCATAGTTGTGTGGCCAGGGCCGGTCCTGAGATTTCGGGGGCCCAGGGCAAAATTAGAGCTCGGGCCCCTTAATTCAAACATCGAATAAGTACTATATATATACAAACTTTTACGGCACTAGGTGCATACAAAAATCACAATATCACACAATCAATCAAACATAAATAGGTGTGAACTCAGTGATGTATCAATATAACTCACCTATCACGTCAACACTGACTGTAATCATGCCATCGCGGTGGCCGGTGGGGACAATGAGGTATATTCTCGGAGATTGGAACTCTCCTCTCAGTGTTGATGAATGAGGGGCGGTGAAGTGGCATCCTCAAGGAACATTGTAACGATGCCGCACACACAAGACACATAAGATATAGAGAATTAGAGGCTTACCTGTCCATGACCTTTTAGTTTTGTTCGTTATTTGAACTGATATATAAACTAAAATTTTAACTTTTTTGGTGCAAAATTTTTTAGGCCCTGCAAGAAAGAGATTTAGATTTTTCTAGAGAAAATAGAAAAGGAATTAAAAAACAAAAATGCCTGGAATTTTTTAACAAAGAAATGCCACGACTGTGTGTTGCAACCCCACCGGTCCCACTTGACTTAATCACCGAGTAGCTCATTTTTTTGAAGTAGGAGAGAACTCACCTCGTATCCAACATTCCAACTAAGGAGTGGAGCATGTAAAAAAAAACTAAGGAGTGAAGCAGGTAAAAAAAAGGAGGAAAAGGCCCAAACTAACGTAAGAAAAAAGGCCAACATTAAGCCCACTAGGAAGATGTAACGATTCGAGCCCTTCCTTGTTCATCTCCTACCAGAACGCACGGAAGAAAACCTCCAACCTGCCTCTCATGAAGCTTGCTTGATCGACGGGGCCCCTTGGATTCGGGGGCCGGGGCGGTCGCACACCCTGACCCCCTTCAGGGCCGGCCCTGTGTGTGGCTCACCTTGAACAGGTATATCATCCCGTCTCCTCGACCACGTATAGAGAGTCTAGTTGACGTCATGTTACACACAGAAAATATAATGTCGAGAAGAATCCCTTAGCTGGTGCTATAAGGGTGTGCATCATGTCTCCCTTCCCGACGCCACTCGTTCCCAAGGGGGAGCAACGTAAGACACTAAAGGCGCATGGCATGGTCAAAGCCTCAGTAACAAGGCCTAGTTAGTTGGCTAGAAGTCTGTATATTAAGATTCTTTTCCTACATGTTCTTCCCTCATAGAGATATGGACATATGGTAGGCTGAGTAAGGGAAAAAAAGCTGAACGAGAAGTGATTCATCTGGTGAGCAGAGCAAACCATATATATATGAGCGGCGATGGAATACAAACGGAGATGATGAGGCTTATTTGTCACTACATGGAGCTGACACGTGAGGTTAATGTCACGTGATTACCATTGTGGTGGAAGACCGCTATACTCGTACTTCTGTTGCATTATGCCATGTGTGAGAAGAGAACTAGTCGATCTTTGTGGAACAAGCAGTTGTTGGGCCCTATTCGCTTCCGCCAAACTCCTGACCAGGTTGGGACCTTGCCTTGAGAGTGTTGATTTGGTGTTTGCTTGATCATGTTGTCTTGTCTACTGGCATGGAAATTATCTCGTGGACTCTGGACCGTTCTGGTCAATACTCTCTCAGTTTGACGTCTACAAATCTGTCGTGGGGGCGATGTGGCACATTTTAAAGATGGGCAGCTAAGGTTCCCTCAAGATCAAAATCGTGGCTTCTTGTGCTGGTCAGTCACCTTCGAGTGTGCAGGTGGCTGTCAGCCATGGCCCCTCGAATGGATCGTGTGTCCTCTGCGGCACGGCTTAGGGCACCATCCATATTTCCATCTCTTGTTTTATGGCGAAGTTTGCTTGGAGCGGTTCTTTGACCACTACTTGGGTGTAACTTGTGCCCAACCAACTCCGCGTAATTTTCTACTATTTTATCGGGTTTCTCGGGGTCAACCCGGTAGGCTGTTTGGGTTCGTTTATCGCGCAATCTTGATGCCTGTGGCATGTGCCTAACAAGATGAATATACAAACGGAGGTACCTTCATCTAGCGAACGAGTAGGACGTCCAGAAACGAAAGAAAGAAAGAGAGGCGGAGGCCTAGGGTTTCAACCCTAGCCGTCGCCGCCGGCGCCATCTGCATCTTCATTGTCGACTTCGTCTAAGAATTGACGGGTCCTCACCTCCTCTAGGTGCCGCTCTGGCACTAGGAGGGGTGGGGACCTCGGACCTGCGCAGGACGCTATACAAAGGTCCTTAATGTTAGAGTTTTGTTTTGGTTGTTGTCTTCTTCGTCAATGGAGATGGCATCGTCTGCAATAAGTGATTTTCCACGCTTCGTTCGTCGGCGAGATCTCCTTCCCGACTTCAATGGTGGTTTTGGAAGATTAAGTTTGTCTAGTTATGGTTCTTCAAATCTTGCTTCGCAAGATCAATCTTGGATTGTTTCTCATGGTTGCCGCGAGGAGGTTTGTGCTCGCATTATCTATCCCGGCTACTACGTCTTAGGCAATGGTGATTCGTTCTCTCGGCTCCCAACGACGTCGACAAAGTGGCTCGGTTTTTTGTCCCTGGAATATCAGTGGTGGTGCTCTTGCCGATGTTGCTTGATTAATTTAATGGTTGCGTGCGTGCACAAAGCCTTGGCATTGCGGCTCAAAATTAAAAGGGGAGAACCTTCGTTGGTATTCACAGGTCTGTGGTTTGGTGTTTTCGGCGTTGTTCTACGGCTACCTTCAGAAAAGTACAAGATTGTGTCATGAAACAAGAAAGGGCTTGAAGATCTCATAAATTTGCTCGTCTCTTTTAGTATTGTTTTTGTAATCGATATAATCGTGTACTCTTTGTTGGTTTAATATATATGGAAAATTTCAAAAAAAAAAGATGAATATACAAACGAAAGTGATCAAACACGTGGTTGATGTTTTTTATGTGCGGTACTACAAATGTATACATACATATGGAACAATATTAACAAATGTTTGTGTCTCACTCCAAACTGCCGTTGATAATTTGTATATAGAACAAGTAGAGCTTGAACAAATTTTTGAGAGGAACCAAAATATATAGTAGAGGTCAGTCTGGGGAGAAAATAAGACCAGCTTACATTTCCACCAGCTTACAAATATATTCGATGGATGGTTTCCGCCCGGCCAACATTGCCACACTGGTTACAAATAGTGACCTAGGACAAAGTCCAAACTATGCATTTGGTACAATGATTTCGCAGTTGTGTACTTTATTGGATGGTCTAAGACGGGTATAGCATCTTGTCCGATGCACTACATGTACATAATATGTTTGATGCCACGTGACAGATGCCAGATCGGAAAGAAAGGCATAGAGACTCGTAAGGGCATGCGCCTGGGTTGTCTTCCAGATGCCACTCATTCCAAAGGGGAAGGCTACCTATGTATGATACTAAGGACCCATGACATGGTCGAGGCCTTAGAAACAAGGCCAAGTCAACTGGTTGGAAGTCGGTCACTTTGGTCTATTAAGATTCTTTTCCAACATGTTTTTTTCTCATAAAGATATGGTAGGGGAGTAAAAGGAAAAAAACTGAAGAAGAAGTGACTCGGGCAAGCGGAGCAAAATTCTATATATAGGAGACCAAGGAATACAAAGGGAGATATGAGGACCTTTATTTGCCATGAGGAAGAGCTGACACATGAAGTTAATGTCATATGGTTACTCATGAGCGCCTGAGTGGCTATTGATTGTCGCGCCACGTGCCTGGTGTGGTGGAAGTCTGCAATACACATGTGTTGTATGTGTATTCTCGGGTGAGCGTCTCTATCGGTCGACGATTGGACACCTTTCGATCCAGAGCGAGAGGAAAAGGACATTCTTCGGTGATGAATCATGATGTTTCTGGAGTGTTCCATGCGCACGCGCGGGTGGATAAGTCGTATCCTTCCACCATGATCCCTGATCAGAATGTAATTCTCAACCGAATTGTGATTAATGGAAAATGGATCAGCTGGGCTGAAAAGATGAAAACAAGCTGACAATGATCCTGCACATTGTGAGTAAAGTTTTCTCTATATCGTCACAAAAAATAATCCACAATATTTGTGGGTGTATTCCAGGTAGAATGCTATACCCTATTTCAAAATTGAATTGAGCAACGTTTACTAGAGTCCACTATCGCGCTAGTTCAGAATTTATTACTACACCTCTGTCCGACCGTACGTATGTAGCAACACCCGCTGCATGTTCACAGGCATTTTATCTAGGTCTTCAAATAAAGGTAGCTCTCATACCGGAGGTTGTCGTGATTGGTCCAGAAATGCAGGGTAGACCCGAGAGCGACAAAACGCCACTCCTATGATCTTAAACAAATATATTAGCTGGAGGGGTTGCAGCACGACTAAACATTGCCAGATTATTACTAACTATATTAAAGCTGGCCGGATCGGCGGCCTCGCAGCGCCCTGGGCACTGTTTGGTACTGTAGAAATGAACAGTGTTTAACAGTGCTCGGGTGGGCCCCACCTGCCAGCGTCACGTCGCGCGGTCATTTTGCAAAAAGCGACAAGCGAGCCCAGATTTTGCCCCGCAGACCTTCACTTTTACGAAGGGAAGGACATAAACGCAATTCGGCGAAATCTCAGGGACCTCCGTGCAAAACGGCCCGCAGACCAGCCCCTCCCCTCTCTCCCGCGCGAGCCCGCGGCCGGCGGCGCCGCCGGCGCGCATCGCCGTTGCCATGGCCCTCTCCGCTCCAATCGCGACCCACGGCAGGCTCGCGGTCGCCGCCCCTCCCTCCTCCCCCAGCGCTGCGTGGCGGCACGCCGCATCGGCGGCGGAATCGCCAGCGCCGTGCTGCGGCTTTCTCCGCCGCTTCCGTGCGACGCCGGCGGCGTTCCGGCGAACAAGAAGCGGCGGCGCCGCCACGTCCGAGCGCGCCGCGTCGAGGCGCATCCGTCGCGCACACGCGCGCGTCGAGGAACGCGCGGACGCGTCGCCGGCGCCGCCGTGCTCCGCCCTGGCCGCAGTGGCCGCCGATGACGGCTGACGTCAGCACGACGTCATTTGCGGCCCCACGTGTCAGTTTTTTTTTACAGAAAATGTTTAAATTTGCAAAATCAATTACTTCAAATCTACCCACTAGAAAAATATGAAAAAAATATCAAAATAATCAGAAGAATACATGCTATCTATTTATGGCAAAATACATTTATTTTTGAATATTTTAATTTGCTAAATAAACCTTTGCAAATTTTAAAATACAGCTCCAAATCAATTCGAACCAAATTCAAAAAAAAATGGAAAACAAAATAGCCATTCCAAATAGTTTGGGACCTTATCCAAATTATTTCAAATCTAATTTACATCAAGGCAGGTGGGCCCCACTGCCGGACACAAATTCCAGAAAAAGGAAAACAAATTACAAATTCAGTAGCTTTAAATTTACACACCATGAAAATGCAGAAAAAGAAAAGCAAAATGGAAAAATAAAATAAATGGTGTCTACGTACGCCATACGATCAAAATTTTAAATTTAAATGTTTCTAAAATTTTAAATAGCCCCCCAAAACTTAACGTTCCGTAAATGTTAGAAGAATTATAATCTGAATACCTTCCCAATTTACCGAATTTTTGAAATCCAACCAGCTTTTAAACGTAAACTTTTTTACAATCCCAGTAATTTCCAAATTTGAAGAACTTTCAAATGCAAGCGCTGCCAAATTTAAAGTATTTCCCCTAATTACACTGAATCAGATTTGATGAATGCTCACAAATTGCATTCTCCCTAATTATATCTCGAGATATTCGAAATGACAAATTGCTTCTTTTCTTTTACATGTTTTCATTTTTTTTTCTAATCTCTTTTCTTTTTCGTTGCCTTCTTCCATGGTCACCAAGCTTACATATTTACTGACAATTCATCTCCTTACAGATTTCACATTTCAATTTGGAGCCATAGTTGATGATTTCAATTGTACTAACATATTTAGAGGTAATATAACTTAAAACTCTTTAATTATGTAGTTAAATTTTAAAATGCATGCCTTCATAAATATTTAAAGAAAATGCAAATTCATTTTCTCTAATTACGGAATGAATTTTTAATTCAACTTAATGCATGCTCACACAATATATTCTCACTGATTGTTGGATTAAATTTGCTATTTAAGAAAAACCTTAAATACATGATATCACCAAAAAGATTAATATTTAGAAACGATACTATAAATGAACTTCTTACAATTATGCAGCTGAATCTAATAACTGTTCATATTGAACTAACCTTTCTGTAGTTTGACAGTTAAATTTACATAGATGAACAAACATACCACACAATTCGCAACAAAAAATAATTGCTGACTACTTATGACATACAATCCAATTTCAAATATGACTATTTAGAAACTACAATGCATTTTTTAGATGCGCACATTTCCAAAACTGAAATTTACCACGCGAGCACGACGTATGCCGCGGGGAGAAAATCAAAACTATCGCAACAATACAAATTTCGAAGTATAAACACTTTTTTTTAACAGTAAACTTTATTTGCATTCCCAATGTTTTTTAAACAGTAAACTTTACTTGCATTCCCAAATTTTCGTGATCGATTAGTTAACATGGTGGTCAACCGTATTATGAAAAGCAGGAAAAAAATCATTGGGTTGCTAAATTCTGTATCAATCCATGAAAAAACAAAGGATACGACAACGAAAAAGATCCTCTTTAACCTGAATTCTGATTAATTGGATATCCCGCATGAGGAATTGAAGAAAGACGCAGCGTATTATTCCAGGGAGTCTTCAAAAGGGTTTAGAGCATGACATCAGTTGTTGACCCACAACTCAGAATTCTTTTTTTCCAGCAACAATTCCAGAAATTTGTAGAATTTCGGCAAGTGGGCCTACTTTAGAGTTTAGGGTTTGAATGTTTGAAATTCGAAGTTTTTCACGAACTAAACAAAAAAAACGACGACTATTTACATCATTTGATGAAGGTTCAGGTTTAAAATTGTTAAGATTTCCAATGCCTTCCAACACTTACCATTTAAAAACCACTAAAAAATCACATACGAACAACTTCTAACAATTTAGAAATTCAAACAATTTGTAAATGTAAACTTCTCCTTTCTAATGTCGATACATTTAAATCCAAACAAATTTTGAATGCGCACAGCTTCAAATTCAAATTTCTCCTACCCGGTGTTCAGAAATATCACAAACATATCAACATTGACACCAAAAAATAAACATTAACTATTTATGCCATATGATCAGATTTCTAATTTGGAAACTTCAAAATTTTCAACGGCTTCCAGATCTGAACATTTGAAGAACCAAAAAAAAACATACGAACAGCTACCCACTTTCACCAATTTTTGAGATTCAAACAAAGTATAAATCAAACCTCTGAATATATCCGTTGGAAAAATACAAATAATATATCAAAACAATCAGAAAAATACATACAAGCTACTTGTGGTAAAGATTTTTTTTGGAATATTCAAATATTGTCACCATTTAGAGGTAATTCAAATGCATCTTTCCTAAAATGAATTAAATATTGCTGCTGAAATACAAACATATTCGACCATTTTGACCTACTAAATATTTGAACATTACACAAAATGTATAAAAAATGCTCACGAAAAATGCCACCTGTTCAAATATTGTCACCATTTAGAGGTAATTCAAATGCATCTTTCCTAAAATGAATTAAATATTGTCGCCGAAATTCAAACATATTCGTCCATTTCGAGCTACCAAATATTTGAATATTACAGAAAATGTATCAAAAATGCTCACAAAAATTGCTACCTGTTCATACCAACATAAAAAATATGTTTGCAAATACCAATTTGGCCAACATTTGTGCGAATATTCCGATATTATACCGATATTCCATATAATATATCGAAAAGACTAAATAAAAAACTCTACATATTTACAACAAAATACAAATATACGTGAATATTTCAATTTGGCCAATATTTCACACCATACAACTAAACTTTCCCCAAATGTGGATTCACGTTCAAATGGATTTCTCTGAGTTCAATTAAATATTGACGTCGAAATACAAACATGTTTGAACATTTCAATCTGCTAAAAATTTGAAAATTCTACAAAATACTTCAAAAAATCTAAAAAAAAAATGCTGCCTACCCATAACAAAATAAAAACCTGCTTGAACATTCCAATTTTGCCAACATTTTGTTTAACAGAAAAAATATTGTACAAAAAAAATATTCACCAAGGGCGTGACGTAGTTACAAATAGTCGCCTTGGATAAACTAACCGACTTCGTAGAGACAGTTTCTCTTTGTGTACTTATCTTGCACCTCTAAGACTGGCATAACATGTTGTCTGATGCACTACATGTACACAATATGGTTGACCCTACCTGACAGATGCAAGATCCCTGAGAATGATATAGACTCATAAGGGCATGTGTCATGTCTGTCTTTCTGATGCCACTCATTCCAGAGGAGAAGGCAACCTAAAAAAATAAGGACATATGACATGGTGGAGGTGTTAGTAACAAGACCTAAGTAATTGGGTTGAAGTCAGTCACTCGATGTATTAAGATTCTTTTTCTACATGTTCTCTCATAGAGACATGGTGGAGGTCTTAGTAACAAAACTGAACAAGAAGTGAATCGGGTGAGCGGAGAAAAACTCCATATAAGAGAAGGAGGAATAGAAAGGGAGTTGAAGATGCTTAATTACTTGTCACCACATGGAGCTAACACTTGAAATGAATGGCATATGATTACCAAGCGACGCGAGTGGCAATTGATTGTCACCCATGTGCCTGGTGGTGGAAAACCATTATATATGTATATGTTGTATGTGCAAAACCATTATGAGACATGTATTATGTATGTGGAACAAGATATGCGTCCGATAAGGGTGGGCGACGACAGCACTACGCTTTTCGATCTAGCGCGAGGGGGCAGGGGCCTCTTTCGGGAGCAGAACATGATGTTTCCTTAGTGGTCTCATGCCCACACGCGGGTGAAGGCCTCATATCGTTTCGCCAGAATGTAAGGCTATGCACTACGTGGGTTTGATTTAAAGGAAAAAGTTTTTAGAGTCGAATCAATGGCAAATTGCTTACTGTGTATGGAACGGCATTTTTCTCACATAGGGCATGGTCTAACTGACAAGTGGATTGTGATCAATGGAAAAGGGGTCAGCTCCGTTGACAAAATAAAAACAAGCGGATTGTGATCCTCCACAATGTTAATAACGTTTTCTCTGCATCTTCACGAAAAAGATTCCACAATATTTTTGTTTGAGGTGATTCGAGTAGAATGCTCTACTCCATTTTGCTAAATTATGCATTTTGAATTGAATCGAACGCCACGTACACTACTTCGTCCCCTCGGGAGTCCAGGGCAGGTCCAAAGACCAATCAGATTAGACTCATTCTGTCCCCCTGCTCCCGCCCGAGCAACGTTTACTTGCTCCCCTCCGCCGCCACCGCCGCCGCCGGAGAGATGGACTCTCGAGGCTTCGATTCAGCGGGCCGGGAGTTCTCCAGCGCCACGGAGATGTGGGCGGAGGAGATCGGCGCCACCACGTCTGCCCCTGTCTCCGCCGAGGTCGCTCCGGCCGCCGCCGCCGCTACTTCGAGCAACGGCGACGCCGGCGGCGAAGGCAAGCGACATGAATGGTACTCCAAAGGAATCGCCTACTGGCAGGTAAATTCTATTTGGCACTCGCTCAGCGGGCGAGTCCCCCTGCCAAAACCCTAAACCCCCAATCTGGATGCACGGCCCTCGTTGCAGATTTGACTTACTGGTTTGTTGAATTGGTCTGCCTTAGGGCGTGGAGGCGTCCACCGAGGGCGTCCTGGGAGGGTACGGCTGCGTGAACGACGCCGACGTCAAGGGCAGCGACGCCTTCCTCCGGCCTCTCCTCGCCGAGCGATTCGGGGCTGCAAAACGCCATCTCGTCGCGCTTGGTGAGCTGACCTCTGCACGGGGCATTTTGCTAGTGCTAGTATCTTTTTCTACTGCATAGTGTTGGAGTTATGGAATCCCATGGCTACTCTCTTTGATCTAACCGAGCACTCATACTTTTAATCTTTGAAATTATGGCAGATTGTGGCTCGGGCATTGGACGGGTTACGAAGAATTTACTTCTTAGGCATTTCCACGAGGTATATACTGTAACTCTTCTTAGTTGTCACAAATTTTGCGCATGTACCATTTAAAATTGAAGAGACCTACCTTGCTTATCCATGCATAATTCATACTATTCAGAAGTTTTGAGGTTGTAGCTTGACAATTGAGCTTGAGAGATATGCCTTACTTATCCACGCCAAATACCAATCTTGGATTAATGAAGATTTAAACTCACCCCATGCAGCATTTGTTGTCATACAAACATAATTGTACTTTTGGGAACTAACAATTTTACGGTAGGTTTCTGATGTATAACAACCTGAGCTATAATATTCTTCTTTCAATTGTAATATCTACTCCGCATCATTTAGGCTTTTTTGTGCCTCTTATGTATCTTTCAGATTTCAGTGATTTGTTCTAAACTGGAATTCTTTTTCAGGTTGATCTTGTGGAGCCAGTGTCGCATTTTTTAGAGGCGGCACAGGAAAAACTTACTGGGTGTATGGACGTAGGACAAGATAAACATAAGGCTGCTAACTTTTATTGTATACCTCTTCAGGTTGGTTAGCATCTGTAGATTTATTTTTGTTGCACTTATACTCTTCACAAATTTCTAGCCGCTTCTTCTCACATGGTAAAGTTCAATTCTTGCTTTAGGACTTCACTCCTGAGGAAGGAAGATATGATGTGATATGGATCCAATGGTGCATCGGGCAACTTACTGATGATGATTTTGTTTCATTTTTTAACCGTGCAAAGGTGATTCGGTTAAACTCACTTATATTTTGTTTTAATATCGTGCTGATTTACTTTTTGCATTATGCTGAAGTGTCAATCTGTTTTTACAAATACAAAGTGTAAATTTGACATATTCAATACAGAAGCATGCTACAGTACTGTCCGATTACTTTTAGCAAAAGGGAGATCGGATTTCACTGCTAAAAATTAAAAAAAAAAAGTTCATATGAATATGTGGAGAGATTAGCATTCTGTAGTTTCAACAGGTACATGTCTAGTGATGCTGCTCCTAGCTTTATAATTCTTTTTGTTGTATTGCAAGTTGGAACATACACCTTATTCTAAGTCCCAGCTCATGTATGCCTATATAAATTTGATTATTTGAATTTTGTTTTACTTACGGGTTCATTCCTGTTCTTCAGTGACCATGTCTATGCACCTTTTTTTTCGAGAGGAGCCAAAATGGCCCCCAATTTTCATTCGCATGAAAACTGATAATACAATGTCATGCATAATTTCCACGCACCCCCCTCCATGAAAGCAACTCCTCCAAGTATCAGTTCTATCCCCCTACAACAAAAAAGCAGTGGCGGAGCTGCTTGTAGTTTATGATGTCAAGCGACATCACATAAATTTGGTTAGCGTCATAATATAAGCTATGCATACACAGCTTTTGACCCAGCTAGTACTAGATATTGACCTCACTAGCATCATTTATCACTCCATTTGGACTTTTGACATCACTCAACGCCAATCCTAGCTCCGCCACTGCAAAAAAGCATCACAATCCCAAGTTAGAAGAACTAATATGTGATTTACTAATATGCTCATGGGTCTTCTACTATCAATGCAATGTTAATTCAACACTGATACTGTTGCTTCCAGGTTGGGCTCAAACCAGACGGATTTTTTGTTCTGAAAGAGAACATTGCAAGAAACGGTAAGCTCAGTATATCAAGGGAACTGTATAAAAGCCCAAATAGTATACTTATTTGGAATTTAATTATAGTACTTTATATTGTCAGGATTTGTTTTAGACAAGGAGGATAACAGTGTCACTAGATCTGATCCATATTTTAGGGAGCTATTTAAAAAGTGTGGACTGTATATCCACAATGTTAAGGTATGTCTCTCACAGAATTACAGAAGTCCCAAATGTTCAACTTCACCTTACAAACGCCATCTAATCTTGCTGTTTGATAACAGAACCAAAAGAACCTGCCAGAGGAATTATTTGCTGTCAAAATGTACGCATTGGTGACCAGTGAGCCAAAAGTCCAAAAAAGTGGGAAGAGAAGGCGACCTAAAAATTCACCTCATGTGATCCGCTCTTGAAAATCCCCCAGATTAACCGTTCTGTTGCCCAGCATATTGTCTGGCGATGTATTTTTATTGAGCTGTCCCAAGTTCCAACTTTTCAGTCTGGCTTTTGCTCTGCGTGCTTCTGATGCCCACAATGTCTAGAATTATGTGCTTCTGATGCCCACAATGTCCAGAATTGTTGCGAATGAGACGGTGCTGTACAAGGGTTTATGTCTGCAACTGCAGGTCATTAATGTATTGATGTGTTCCTATACACTTAAAATATTTCGTTATGTGTTTTCAAAATTTCTCATATGTACTTCCTCTGTTCTAAATTGTAAGATGTTTTAGATACTTCAGTATAGACTAAATAATGACTGAAATGAGTGAGTCTACACATTTAGACATGTCTAGGTACATCGAATTAGAAAAAGACTAAAATATCTTATATTTTGCAACGGAGGTAATACAAGTTTTGCACGCTCTGCAAGATGTGCAACACTAGCCATAATATATTGATTGTAATACCCATCAAATAGATGCTGATGCACAGGGAAACAGCATCATACTCTGAACAACTCAGAATTAAAACCAAAGAGAAATAAGAGATAATGTTGGGATTGAACAGGGAAAAATAACTACTGATCATAACATGCAGATGAATCGTAGCATCTACGAGAAGCATATCGGCTGGGCCACTCAGGATGTAATGTTGAAGCAATGAAATAACATCCGATCAGAATAGACATCAGCACACCTCTGGAACTCCAACCGACTGGACATGTGAAACCTTGGCCGAATGATAAAAGAGGAGCTTTGCGCCTAGCCACGATGTTCAAATCTTATACTCCCTCCGATCCCTAATTAGTGTCGCGAGCGATTTTGTACTATCATAGTAGCTCCTCCACGACAGTTTTTTTTTGGACCGGAGGTAGTATTAAAGTTAAGCATCCAATGAACATGTTCATGCGTTTCACTTGCACTTTTCACGACGATCTTGGATGAATGTTTTGAAAACTGCATCCGACAACGATGAGGAAGTGATGCCAAAGCCTAGGTGGGGTTAGATGCCGTGAAATGTTGGACATCCGTCTTCTATTTTTACCTAAGAGCTTCACCACAGAAGTACACATATCATTCATAACGTATTTTTTTGACAAATATGGCCCTTTTGAGCAACTAAACACATATATGGCCTCTTCTCAAAACAATTGTCAAATTTGGCCTCTCGAGATCGACGCCAATGAGGATGGAGCCGAACTTGTCACTTCGGCGCCATCATCTTTTATCATCGAAAGTACCATAATTTTCCCAAGGACTTAAATTGTTTTTAAAACAGAGGTTGGCGCCATAGAGGATGGAGCCGATATACAAGGTCGGCTCCATCCTCTCTGGAGCCCATCTCAGGAGCCAAATTTGGAAATACTTTTGCATAGAGGCCAAAACTGAGATTAGTGGCCATATTTGGCAAAAAATACATTCATCACTAACATGACCAGGATAATCAAGATGCCATTACAGGATCCAAAAGCTACAATCATAAAACATAAACGCAAGCCTTACACTACTTGCGTGATCAGAGAACTCAATTCTGGATGCAGACTCGGTCTTAAGAACCTAGGGCGAAAATAGAACTAGGGGGCCCTTAATATAATTATTAAAATAATAAGAAATTTAGTAATATGAATTATTATCAAGAAAAAATTAGAGTATCATCAAGATTAGCAAATCTAGTAGAAGCTAGATCAAATACGTTCGCATGATCACCAACAATGGTTTTATCCGCGTGGATGTCAATATTGTCTTTTGTAGGATCCTCATTTTCTGGATTAACAGTAGCGTGTCCTCCAAGAGAACTATCATCAACTCTTCTGGACTTCTCAAGAGTGTATTACTCTTCAGAAGTTTGTCAAGCGATTCCCTCTATCATTGTATCAAGTCATCGGACCATTTCTTCGTTTTTCTTTTCTCATTGCCAGATGAACAGTTTGTTGATCGTAATTAGCCCCACAGTAGACATCAGGGATCAGACTTCATGATACTTTTGTCGCTTCTCCGATCTCTTATCGCGACATTGCAGAGAGCGACGACGATGGATGGATGATGCATCAATGCTCATGAAAAGATCAGGCAGCTATAATTAACAAATATTACGAAGCACCATTTAAACACGGAAACCTAGACGAGAAGAGTTCTACCTCCAACTACATCATCGGCTGAGTTACAACCTTTTTTATACAGAGTGTTGATCAAATAGAAATGTTGGACTTAGCATTATGATACCTTGTTTAACATTATGGTTTCACCTATACTATTATTTACATATTTGTACAAGGTATTACCATATCATTGAGTAATATCAACTGGACTATATGAAATTACTAATTTTGATTGCGACGATATTTCTCTAAAACGAACAAATATAAGTAGTAATTTTGAACCTAAAGATTGCTATCTATTTTGCATGGGATTTAATTTATATTATTTTTTCATTGACCACGGTGGGGTCCTACATCTCATCTGCCCGCTCCACGTACTAAATCACTTTGCACTGTCCCCAATCGAGTAATCGAGTTTCTAGAAGACAAAAGAAATATAATTCACGAGCTTCTTTGTCTGAACTAGCTAGCTACGTGTGGGTTGTGTGTGCCTCCATCACGTGCAACTTATATCTAATTCTCCATGCATTGAAAACTTAGATGGCCACAACAACCCTACCTATGCTAACAACCGGCTCCATTAATCCTTATCATATTTACTGGAACATCTCACGAGCTACGACCTTGTGTCTATACAAAAAAATGTACTCAATTCTTTTTCCGCATGACTACACATTGACATCGAGTGGCAAAACCTTTCATGATAAGTGTAGCTAGCAAGCAAAACCTCCAGAAAATATACAAAGAAGTCGAGGGTAGAATAGTGGCATGTTGTCCAGGGTAGAAATAAACAGTATTGAAACAAGAAAATTTTCTATTAAGTGTCCAAAGAATTGAACATCCCAAAACGTTAACTCGAAACAATTTAGAAATGGAAGACATTGGGATTGCTCCTCTAAGGACTTCCGAGGAGCTATGTGCAGCGATCATTACAAACACTTGTACACACCATTTTGTTTGACTGATGCATGAGTTCTTTGTCCTCTTTCTGACGGAATCTCCTCAGAGGGCGGGAGCTCCCGCATTGCATTATAGAATAAGAGAGTTGGTCCGGTTGATAAGAGAAACCGGACCTAAAAACCATACATCGCGCTGCTAATTTACGGAGACCGGCAGAGTGCGACCCGTGTTGATGCTTGATTCACAGTCTCGGACGCCGAAACAGGTCGGGCCGCAAGCCACCGAATCGAGCAACCATTTTGTTTAACTATTGCACGGGTTATTGGTCCTCTTTTTTACAGAACCCGGATCTAAAAACCATACATCCCATGTTCTTGGGCGGAGATCTCCCACATAGCATTATAGAAGAAATGAGTTGGTCCAGTTAATAAGAAAAACCGGACCTAAAAACCATACATCCCGTGTTCTTGGTCTTCTAATTGGCCTAACTTAGAAGATAACTTTTTTTACTATTGGTTGCAAACTCTCAAAAGCTGATGTTGACCTCCCTTACTCTCACGAAGCAACTCATGGACTCGAGCCGACCAAGGAGAAACGCTCAAGTAACATAGAAGCACCCATAGTGAAACCATCATATGCATCCCAGAACGTATGCAAAACCCTGAGGAGGTCCATTGACACCTCAACATTAAGTTAGTCAGGAAGTTATAAGGAGTTAAGGACAGAAGCAGATAGTGATGACAAAGCTGTCCACACATAGTGCCCGTTCGGCAAGGCACTGCTACCTGCGATTCCCTTGCTCCGCTCATATAGACTTGTACTCTCCTGATCAAGAACAGGGAACGATCAGCATTCGTGGCGCTCCGCTTGGTGAAATCATGGGCTGCCAGCCCGTTAGTGGGAGTTGCAGGCTGATGGGCTTTGAGCCCATTAGTGCTACAAAGGATGTTCCAGGAGATCCGCACGGTTCGAGTCGTGGAGTCAACAGTTCGTGTGCCAAGAGAAGAGAGAGGGGTGAGGCGAGACCAGAGAGAGCAGTCGTGATTATAGTAGGGAAAACACTTCTGTTCCCCCAGGGGATCACACGCTCCCATCCTCCCCCTCACACGCCGTCCGATCGACTCCCATCGCGCGGCTCTCACGCGTCCACATCGTTCCGTGAGGCCCACCACCTGGTCTTATCCCCTTCGCTTCTCCCCCACGAGACCCGCACGAGACGCCGCTGCCTCCTCCTCCGATCCCCCCGCCTCTCTCTCGCCATGGCCTCCGCCGCACCACTCCTTCCGCCGTCTCCGGCCGCCGCCCTCCACCGTCGCCCTCCCCTGCGCGCCGCCACCGTCCGGCAGAGCATAGCATCTCCACCTCCGGCCGCCGCCCTCGACTGCCGCCCTTCCCTTCGCGCCGCCGCCGTCGGGACGGCTCCCCATCACGCCAACGCTGTCGGGGACGGATCCCCTACGCGCCGCCGCCGCCAGGACGGTTCCCCTACCTCACGCGGAGCGGCCAGGGAAACCTCGAGATGCGCCGAACGCCGGAGCGACCAGGGACGGACGCGGCCGATGGTGCCCAAGGCGGCCTATCCCCAATCCAGGCCTATCTCTCCTACCTCATGCGAAGAGCTCTGTACCATAGCCGTGCTCGGCCTGCCACCAGAGAGACGCCTCACGAGGCTGCAAGCCGGCGCTGTGAGATGTCGAGCACCGACGCAACGGCTGGGAGCGAGATCCAGCTCTGCTGCCCAGCGTTGACCTTTTTGTACTGCAAAAGGATGCTACGGGGTGAAGTCTGTAGATTTGCATCATTAGTAGATTTGCTCCCACCGTCGAGAGGCCGAGATGCTACATGCGTTGGGCAGCGCTGCTACGTGCAGCGTTAGATTTTGCCTCTATACTACAACAGCACGAATTTTTGTTACCAAAGTTTTCTTATTTTTGCTACAATAACACGAATTTTTGCTACAAAAGGTTTGTTATTTTGCTACAATAGTATAATCTTTTTGCTACACAGTCTCCGGCAATGTCTTTGGCGAAGTCGTTTTTGCTACAACAACACATTTTATTTTTGCTACAACGATTTTGTAGTTCTGCTAACAACATTTTCGGTGTTGCTACCGATGGCGTGTGACATTGCTACCGACGAGCCGACGATGTTACCGACGTGCGGTGCTGCTACCGACAGCATGTGGCGATGCTGCCGATGGCGCACGTCGTTGCTACTGACGAGCCGACGATGCTACCGACGGTATCTGGCAATGCTACGAGCAGATGCTACCGATGAGTCGACGATGCTACTGACGGTATCCGGCAATGCTACGAGCGGATGCTACCGACGAACCGGCGATGCTACTGACTGAGCATGGCATTGCTACCGACGAGCCGGCGATGCTACCGGGTGCGCTCGACATTGCTACCGACGGCGCAGTGATGTTATCGACGGCGCGCGGTTTGCTCCGTAAAAGCATCTAGGATAGTGCGAGCTGGCGATGCTACGAATAAAACTTTTTTTCCATAGAAGCATTTGCTATGAACAAAACAAAAAAAATTGCTACGAATGAAATTTTTTGCTCCATAGAAGCATTATGTGCGATTTGAGAGAAAATTGAACTTTTGCTACAATAGTACAAAATTCTTGTTACAAACAACCTGTTTTTGCTTCGTAGAAACATTTACGAGATTTTTGGTGAAAACTGGACATTTTGCTACAATAGCACAAAATTCTTATTACGCGCGAACCGTTTTTGCTTCAATGAACCATTTGCGGGTGATTTTTGGTTGAAATTGGATTTTGCTGCAATAGCATAAACTTCTTATTACGTTCGAACCGTTTTTACTTCAGTCGATTTGGTGAGATTTGAGTCCAGCGAGGTGGACATGTGTCATGCAGGGGACCCGGGGATTTTTTTCCCAGATCCCGGGGGACGGCTAGCACTGTCCTTATAGTAGTGCTATACGATAGAATTTGTTTCTACATACAGTAGTTTCTTCTAAGTATAGGCTCCTCGACCGATCGGAATCGACCCAAACTCCGCCTAGTCGCTCACTCGCTCCTTTCGGTTCGTCTTCCCCTCAAAGCCAATCTCCCTCTCTCGCTTACAGTACTGCAACCAATCGCATTGCTGTTCCCAGCCCCAGCCGAGCCATGGACGAGAGCGGAGCAGGCCATAGCTCCCGTTCCCAGCACCAGCCAGGCACAGGCGGAGCCCCGGCCGACCGCATTAGCTCCCTCTCGGATGATCTCCTTCTCCATATCCTCCTCCACCTCGGCTACGCCACCGCCGCCGCCCGCACCACCCTCCTCTCCCGCCGCTGGCGCGGCCTCAGCGCCCACCTCCCCGAGGTCGACGTCACGCTCCGCGACATCCCGCTCGGCTCGCTCTTGGACGCCATCCGCCGCGCTGCCCACCCGGGGGTGCGCCTCCTCGACATCGCCGTCCCCGTGCAGGACCGGCCCAAGACCACCACCAGCATCGCCTCGGCGCGGAGGTTCTGCGGCACCGTCTGCTCGGTGCTCTGTGAAGCAGAGAGGCTCGCGCCGGCGCAGCTCCGCTTCGCGCTCGACCCGGACCTGACGCTCTCGCCGGCGGACCCGTACGTCTCCGTTAACCTGCCCAGCTTCCAACGCGCCACCTCCATCGACCTGCGCACGCCGCCCTGCCTCCGCCTGACCCACTCCCGGGCCAGCCCCGGGTTCCCGGCGCTCGAGAGTCTCTCTCTGTCCGGCTGCCAACTCGACCTCGACGCCCTGATCGCCCGCTGCCCGCGCCTGCGCGTGCTAACGGTGGCCGCCGGCGCGCCCGGCTGCGCCGACGTCACCGTCTGTTCCTCCTCGCTGCAGGAACTCGTCGTGTACAGGAGGAGCGATCCGACTCGCCGTATCGTCGTCCAGGCACCCATGGTCAAGCGATTGACCATGTCGATCATTGCCAGCCCCGAGCTCTCGGTGTCCATCGCCGTGGCGCCTATGGTGGAGGAGGTCTGGTGGCGCTGCTCGTATGCCAGCGTGGTTCACGGGCTCGGTCTCTGGAAACTCATGGAGGTTAGCTTAGAGACAGCCGAGGGACACGGAGGGTGGGCCGCTTGCTCGAACGCCGGCACCGGAGAAGACGCGTGCGCGCACCACCCTCGCGTCAATGTCCTATCCCTGACCATGTGGAGTACCAACGTATGTTTCCCATGTGTTTTCACCTGATTAGACGACCAGATTAAACTTAAACTTATCCATGATATCACGCCAAATTGTTTCTTTCCTTTTTTTTTTGCAGAATTCACATGGTTTTTCAAATGGAGGAGATATCGATTTCGCGGCGGAGTTATCGAAACATATGGTTACGGAATTCTCCGCTCTGGAGTTACATCTCAGAACAGGGGAGCATGAGTTCGGATCACTTGTGTGGCGTCTCTTTGGGATGCATCACATTCGTGTTGCAACACGAAGCCTTAGAATCGTCCTTCGTAGATCGGAGGTAATTTATCAATGTGTCTCTGGTTGATTCTGAATATATATACATGTTACTTGCGGAAAAAAAGGTTTTAATGGTCTCAGTTGTGCAACATCTCGAATTGAGTACTAAATTTGTATGACTCACAATTATTTTAGGTGAGAATAGCAGGGCGAGCTTGCGATTATGATGGGCCGTGGAACCCGAGAACCCAAAGTGTCATCTTTCCAAATCTTGAAAAGTTGCAAATCGAAGGGTTCGAAGGGGAGAATCATGAGATTTACTTCTTGGAGTTGGTGTTTAGACGTGCGCCGATGCTTACAAGAGTGACCGTGAAGCTGCCAGATCTGGTCAAACTCACATCAAACTATGATTGGTGCACAAAACTATACGCCATCTTCGCAGCGTATCCCTCCGTGGAAGCCAACGTTGATCTTATTCCTGATATATAATTAAGCGGGCGCAGCTCGCGTTATGTGCATCCTGCCATGATCAGCTTGTGTCGCCACTTCAGTTTTACACTATCTGTTACTTAATCTAGTGCCGGCAGTGCTGTCACTATATGCTGGAATTAATTTTCTTTTCTTGTACACTGCCTTTCGAACCTAAACTCATGTTTCGGTCATTGTTTAGCCTTATGTCTATATATATTCTGCTAAAATGTTTTTAAGTCCGTTCTATCAGTGTCATTCGTGTTGTGCAAACTTATATATAGACCAGCGCATGCTGGCCTGATGAAAAGAGTAATTGACATTCTCGGTAAAAATTGATTTTCCAAACAAGTAATCAAGTATATAGAAGATCTACTAGGTACACTTGGCTTCCTCTTCTGAACTAACCGTGTGTGGCTTGTGTGTTCTTCCATAACATGCAACTTATATTCTTCGCATGGGTTCAAAACTCACACGGTCGCACCTACCCCTACCACTACTAACATCCGGCTTAATTAATGGACAGGACTAGGCGTCCCCGGGGATCTTTCCGTCCGATCCCCCGGGTCGCCAGCCCGACACGTGTCCTCTAAAAATAGGCTAATCCCGCTTTTGCTACAAAACTCCCGTTTTTGCTACAAATCGTCCGCTTTTGCTGCATTGTAGCAAAAAACGGTTCGTACACAGAACATGAAAGGAAATTTCTGGCCTTGCCGGAGACCTCACCGGATACCTCGCCGGACACGTGGTAGCAAAAAGTTTATGCTATTGTAGCAACAAAAAAGTTCGATTGTAGCAAAATCAACTTCGCCGGAGACATCGCCGGAGACTCTCGCCGGAGACATCGCCGGAGACCTCGCCGGAGATATAGTAGCAAATTTTTTGATCTATTGTAGCAAAACCAGATAACAATAATAGCAAAAATAAAGTTATATTGCTACATGTGGCAAAAAATGAGACTTTTTTTTTTGCTACCGTAGCAAAAAAGGGCTCTGGGGGACTATTTTTTGGACCGAAAAGTTTTTGCTACATGTAGCAAAAATCGGGATATTTTTTTGCTACCGTAGCAAAAGCGGGATTGTGGACAGAAAGAGGGGACACGTGGTTGGTGGGGGACCCGGAGGATGGGAAGCTCGGATCCCCGGGTGACTACTATACTTTTCCTTAATTAATTCTTACCGTATTGGTAGGAGCATACTGAGAGCTACGAAGTTGGGTCTATATATAAATGCACTCCCTCGACTCTTCTTTTCTAATGATAACACACCTCTTACACATTGTGTATTGAGTGGTGAAACTTCCAAGATAAGTGCACCTAGCACTAAAACCTTCAGGAAAGATATCAAGAAGTCGAGGATGGAATAGTGCCATGTTGTGCAGGGTGTCAGTGAAAAGTATTGTAACAAGGAAAATTACTACGGAGTATAATTGTTCTATTAATAGAAGGCACGAGGAGATTAACTAGAAGCAACTTTAGGAATGGGAGACATTGGGATTAATTGCCATGAGACCGACCACGGAGCATCTCGTACCATGAAGCCATAGCGTAGAGTAACAGCTTTGAGAACACCGTAGTGGCGAGAGACTGAAAAAGGGTCCCACATAGCCTATACACAACTCTCTTCTCAGCGAAAATGTGTAGGAGCACACGGCGACTACACTCTCTGGAATCTCGACATTCCCTTCTTAGCCAGCATGCGCACGCGATCCCTCCAAGCCCCGTACCTCTCCACACTATGTTGTATTTTTTCGTGTACGAGAAACATATATGGCCCATATACATGCATACATACCACCTCGTGATGTCACGTTCAACAAAATACTCCATGTGGTATTAATTGCACCCCAGTTTAACTAGTGAGTAGTACTAACATTTGATTTCGTTTCTTTCATTCTCCAGCTTCATTTAATCAGACTGCACTAGTCACGACAGTTGTAATTAGTGTTAAACTAATCTTTTGATTAACATATCACGCATTGCACACTTGTCATTCTCTTTTGGTACGAGTTTTTGTAGATTCATAACATTGTACATACGGAATTGATTCGCGTATGACAGTTTCACGTACGATTTGCATACAACGTCAAGCCGTCGGACCTTGTTCGCTCGGGAAGCCCATCGGAAGCCCACGGTTGAACGTCGGACAGACATCGGACAAAAACTGTCATACGTATAGCAGCGCTCTTTTACATAAATCCATGCCAAGATTAATTTAACTTACAATTTATAGATAGTTCACAAAACAACGCTATTATTTTCACACTCCAATTAGTAATTACTTACGTACAAAGTGTTTTTATTAATTCGAATTTATGGTGATGTCTCCGTTTTTTAGTAGAACGTACATCGAAAATACAATGCTGCTAGCGCACCATATAAATGCAAAAATCACTTAGTAATTCAAAAAAGATCGACATTTTACGAATCTTTTTGTTGGAAACAACCATGAATCCAAAGTATTGTACTTGGCTAAAATTTGCCGAGGAATGACTAGGTCAAAGATTACTATTCACGTTATATTGTTGTCATATTTTTTCTTAAGTCAGTGGAAACTATTTCGTGGCAAATGTTTTTATACAAGTAGAATACTTGATCTTCTTTGATTTCAAAAACAATTCAGAATTTTTTGAACTACTAAATTATTTTTGGTAGTCAACAGTAGTTAGTTAGTATAGACAATTAATACGAAAGGAGAGAGTGTGGTCATCAACATCAATTAATCCTTCCACCCGTGATACATGCTCATGTCCAACCTTGTTTTGCTAAGGACTCTTCGGATCATTAAATGTGTACTCTGCTCCGTATTCAATTGTAATTTTAAACCCAACTAATCATACTTTGTCCACGGATCACCAACATGCTACTGGTCGTCGGA
The DNA here is from genome assembly GCA_947311845.1 of Poa pratensis. NCBI lineage: Eukaryota > Viridiplantae > Streptophyta > Magnoliopsida > Poales > Poaceae > Poa > Poa pratensis. Next base: position 22,095,965 of record CAMZMU010000048.1, read on the forward strand.
TTCCAGCCAGGTACGCTTAGAATCTCTAACGGGAATCAGCCGCACCCTATAAAACCTAACATATAGGTCACCAAACGGCAAAAAACGGCCTCCAGCGGCTGCCCTATTATACTCCGTGCCTAAATTTTTTTACATCAGAGCCCATTTTGATGCAAATATATATCAAAACGCAGCCTGCCCTATATCCCAAAAGCCGAGCGCGCGCAGCCCAACTGCCGCGCGGAAAGTTCATTTTCCCCTCCCGCCGAACCACCCCCGACCCGTCCCGCCGCCGCCGGCCAGAAATCGACCGCCGTTGCGCCCGCCCCATCCCCGTCGACCACCGTCGCACTACCTCCTACTTATTCCCGCCTCTTCCCCGCCGTCGCCGGCCACAGAACCGCCCGCCGATGAGTTGAATCCGCCGTGCGCCGCCGCCGTTGCCGGGCTCGATTCGGGGCTGTCTCCGGCTGATTCTGCCGCGCAACCGAGTCGCCGTCGCGCCCCCGGCAAGGATCAATCCACTGCGCGCGACCAGGACCAGCACGGCGACCGGGCCGCACCACCTCCGGGAGAGCCGCACGCAAGCTGTTTGAGGTAAGTGATAGCCCATATTTTTGTTAGTTTTTGGTTTGATTTCTTATTAGAGACTTGAACACACATAAATTGGGTTTGTAGATGGTTTTAATCGACTATTCCTCCGATGAGGAGTATGATTTGGAGGAGGAGGAATACATTGCTTTGATTTTGATGTTGCACAACAAGACCAAGCGGCCGAAGCGTGGAGGTTCGGTCTTTGGCTGTGAGGAGATTAAGCGGGAACGTTTGGAAGCCGATGCAAAGCTCATGCGCAGCTACTTCAATCCCACTCCTGTTTATCCAGAGCGTATGTTCTGCCATCACTTCCGGATGTCTATCCGTTTGTTCAAGCAAATTGCGGAACGCCTGAAGGCTCATGATCGATTTTTTGAGCAACGAAGAAGTGCATGCGGGCAACTTGGGCACAACACCTACCAAAAGGTCACATCCGCATTGCGGCAACTTGCATATGGCATCCCAGCTGATATGGTTGATGACCATTTGGCAATGAGTGAGAGCCAGAGTATCAAATGTGTCAAGCGTTGCTGCCGCAATAGTTGAAGTATTTGGCCCGGAGTTTTTGAGAAGCCCCAATGTTGAAGGCACAACTAGACTCTTGGAGATGAACATGGCTCGTGGCTTTTCAGGTATGCTAGGCTCAATAGATTGTATGCATTGGAGGTGGAAGAACTGTCCTGCTGCATGGCATGGACAGTTTAGAGGGCAAAAAAAGGATTCCACCATTATTTTAGAGGCTGTGGCGGATCATGAGACTTGGATATGGCATGCATTTTTTGGTATGCCCGGTTCTTGCAATGATATCAACGTTCTTCAACGCTCTCCTCTTTTTGCCAAGCTAGCAAACGGAGAGTCACCACCGGTTGAGTTCCAAGCAAACAACCGGACATATAACATGGGGTACTACCTAGCGGATGGTATCTACCCCAAGTGGGCTACATTTCTGAAGCCCGTAGTTGCCCCTCAAGGCAAGAAGGAAGTTGATTTCCACACTGCTCAAGCGGATGCAACAAAGGATGTGGAGAGGGCATTTGGGATTTTGCAAGCCCAATTTGCTATTGTCAGGGGACCTGCGAGGTTTTGGGATGAAGAAATGCTTTGGTACATCATGAATGCATGTGTGATCATGCATAACATGATAATACAAGATGAGCGTGGCCAAAATGTTGTCTATGGTACCTATGAGTTGATGGGGCGGCCGGTGAGGCCGAGGCGAGGTGGAGACCGAGTTGCACGCTTTCTTGAGTCCTACCACGACATTCGTGACTCCGACGTGCACGAGGATCTTCAAAAGATCTCATGGAGGAGTGGTGGTCATGGTATGGAGCGCAAAAGGCAACACCGTGCACTTGATTGATGTTTGTTCCATGTCATGAAACAATTCTATTGTGTGTTGATTTATTTGCAACATGATGAACCATTTGATGAACAATTCGTATTGTGTTGTAATAATTGATTTGTATTGAACCTTTATTTGTTTGAATTCATTTTAGATCATCTTTTATACTATTCATTTGACATATGTATGCAAATCATAGTGAAAATGAGGGATGTTGCGCGACAGCCGTGCCCCATAATAGGGCAGCCGCTGGAGCAAGCCGTGCCCTATTATACATCAGTCGGTAAAGCGCCGGTCGTTTTCATGCCCTAAAACTGAAAAAGTGGTGATGTATAATGCAAAATCGGTGCCCTATTTTACATCAGCCGTTAGAGATGCTCTTACTTCCCTACGCCAAAAGTATGCATCCTCTTCTGAAGCCACTATAAAAAAAAGGCATAATAATAATTCCAGTTATACTCACTAGTTGTCATCCCGTGCACTAGCACGGGAAAGTAATTTTGTGTAGGATTTATTATATTTGAAATAGCTACAAGAAAAACCTTTTTTTTAATGGTCACCGGGGGAGGGAGAAGACCCTCCACCTGAATTGTATTCCTTTTTCTGTTTGATGGATTCAAGTGAACCAGAATTACAGAGAGGGACAATGGGGAGAAATAAAATAAAAACCACACCCACACCAACACAAAGGAACGAAAGGAACAGGCTACAAGTGGTCGTGTTGAAGGCAAAACAAGCCTACAACAAGGAAGAAGAACAACATGACACTAAGCAACAACCCCGCAGGGAGAGCCTTCAATCCTCATTATCTTCCGGTTACCGTTGAACGCTAGTGCACAAGAATCTTCACCGCCGTAGACGAAAGGCTTCAATCAGCCGAGATCAGCCACGATGGTGTTGGAGAAGTCGAAGGGCAGCACATCGCCGAGTCCACACCCGGACAAAGGGCCATGCTTCGTCGAGGCTTTACACAACAGCCAACAGCGTAATCGAAGGGCATCACACAGCCGAGTCGACACCCAGAAAGCTTCACCGGCACTGGCCCGAGCCGTTAACCGATGTCAGAGAAGAGACTGTAGAATTATGAGATTGGCGGAATATGATGAATGTATTACTGAGCCTCATGGGCAAGTATATATAGGCGTACAATGGTCATCTTGGAGTACAAGTCAAGTTAGGTCTGTATGGAAACAGATCCTATCTCTATCCTAAACTATCATAACAATTGTATACACGTATACTCTAACATCCCCCCGCAGTCGTAGTGGTAGCGTCGTGAACAACTAGAACGTCGCGGACGGTCAACTGGAGATAAACCGAAGTAGACACCACTGGGCTAACATCCCCCACAGTAGGAGCGGGAACGTCGTGGACGGTGTCGCGGTACAGATGATTGGACTGTAGAGGAAGCTGATGAGGTGCTCAAGCGAGGTGGTAGCCTTTGTTGCCGATGTCGAGGGAGCCAAGAGCGTTAGGCGGTGCAGACTTGGTCGTGGTAGCCGTGCGAGGAGTCGTCGTGGTCGGGTTGCCGGTGTCGAAGTAGACGAACATGAAGCCACGAGCGCATAGTGCGCGTGAATAGGACGAAGACGTGTCGAGGCAGTCGTCGAGGATGTCGATGCCGGAGACGATGCAGTACGAACCGTCGAGGACGAGGTGCAGCCATAGTTTTGCCAGAACAAGGCGCACGTCGGGAACGAAGAAAACACATCGCCACAAACTCTCACTGGGACATGACCTGGATAGACCTGAAGAATGGGGTTTATATAGATAACTGGAGCTCGGCGCTCTTCCGCCACGCCTTCCTCTTCCTCCTCGTCTACCGATGGCAATGGGTACCCATTACCCGCATACCCAGTGGGTATTTACCCATTAGGGTAAGGGTTTGGTAAAATAACTTTACCCATGGTAAGCAAATGGTTAAAAGTGTGTATCCAGTGGGTATTGCGGGTACGGGTATGGTGAAGTAGTACCCATACCCGCATACCCACATACCTATCTATTTTTGTTTCTTAACATGTAGGTTTGTGGTACATAGGGTTATTTTAGGGGAAAAATCTCGAAATACTAACCAGCTACAACCGGCTACATAATTCTCGGTTGTTTTCCATATGTGCAGCCACGTAATTTTCGCCTGGTTCACAATTCCCAGACAGTTCTCGCCCACGTCGTTTCCTCCCCAGTCTTCACTAGTTTTAGATCGATATGACAATCTCCCTCCCGGCTCCTTGTCGCCGACCTGCCCTTCTCCCAACCAGGCAGCCAAGAGCCTCTGCCAGTCCGCGATCCCGTCCTCTTCGTACACACTCCCCTGGACGCGGTAGCCGGCTCAGCCACACCCGCGGCTGCTCGCCATGGACTCTGGCGGAGGTGAGCTCCGCGTGGGTTGTTTTGTTGTTCATTTTCATATACATTGTGTTATTTTATTGTTTCTTTTCATACAATATGTGTCGTTTGCCGAATCAGTTGATTAATGAGCATACATGTCAATGGTTTTCTTATATATTGTGGATGAATGACTTGTTTGGTGGGTTTACCCGCGGGTTTTAAATACCCACGCGGGTGCGGGTATGGTACAAAATTTGTACCCAGGCACGGGTGTGGGTGTGGGTGTGGTTAATATACGAGGACGTGGGTGCGAGTTTAGTTAAGCTCTACCCACACCCAATTGGTACGGGTGCCATCGGTATCCTCGTCGTACTCCTCCTCCCCCTCCTCGGCTGTCGCGTCCTGGTACTGCTGGTACTCTGCAACCAGGTCGTTCATGTTGCTCTCGGCCTCGGTGAACTCCATCTCGTCCATGCCCTCGCATGTGTACCTCAATGCATCATGTTCTTGTCATCCCACACTTGCCGAGTCAGCTTAGGAGCAGTGAGAGCACGATACATTTGTTATCCACATGTGACGTCCCAACCACGAAGAAGTGGAGACGGGGTGCAAAACCGAGTTCAGCGCCTTCCTTCAGATGCATCATTAACGAGTTGTTCATGTTCAGCTTCAAAATGATAAGGCTGAGTATATGTGGATCCACAAAGGAACCAATAGTCCACGATTGATGTCTTGTGTTGGACAATTTATCGAATTTTGGATTATTGTAATTTAAATCTAAATTATTATGACAACTATGTCATTTTAATATTTAATATTTTAATTACTCAATAATTTATTTAAGTGATAAATTTTAATAGCAATAAGTTGTATGTCTAGACAAAATGGCAGAAATCAAGAAAAACAGCCTAAACTGGACATGTCCGCCAAAAAATGGGGGGCGTTTTAGGTGCACCGGGCGGACATTATGCTTCCCCCAACGGACAAAAGCAGACAGATCTGGAGAATAAATGGGGCGTGTCACTGAAGTTGCCCTTACCATTGGCTATCGCTTCCAAACAGTGATCTACAAGAACATAAATGAGCAACCATATGAACATACGATGTCCAAAAAAACAATGCTACTAATAAACTGCTGCACACAAGCTTCACAAGGATGAGAAACGATTACTACTAGATCTTTGTATGAACAAGATCTAGTAGGTACCCTTGACTTCCTTGTCTGAATATGTTTATGTTTCCATAACATGCAAGTTATATCTTCTTTAATTGGGTTCAAAATCACACGGTCACACCTACCCTACCCCTACAAACACACGGCCCCATCAATGCTTACCATCTTATTGATACACTAGATATTTTCCCTGCGAGCTACAGCCTCGTGTCTATATATATATGTACTCCATAAAATATTATTTCTCATGATTACACATTGTGTATCCAGTGGTGGAAACAAACATGCTAAGCGTCGCTAGAAATTAAAACATTCAGAAAAGATACCAAGAAATAGAAGGTAGAATAGAGCCATGTTATGCAGGACGGTAGTGAAAACTATTGCAATAAGAAAATTTACTGTAAGTGTTCTAGAAATGGAAGACATAAGGAGATTAGGTAGAAGCAACTTTAGGAATGGAAGACATTGGGATTGCTTCTCTAAGATGCACAGGGAGGTCATGCGCAATAGTGAAATCGAGACCTTCTACAAACCAATGCAGAGGTTCTTGGCTCTCTTTCTCGCCGGACATAGAAGAGAACTTTTATTGTTATCTGTCGCAAAATCTCGACAAGTTTTTGTTGTCCATTCTCGCCCTCATGAAGCAACTCATGGTCATGAGACTGACAAAGGCGAAAAGACTACCATGTAACTTGAAGGTAAAATGTTGACCCGTTACTGGGGATTTTATCTAGTGTTTGGCCCATGTTTGTAGCTGAAGTTGTACATATGTATAAAATGGTTCTCTTAGGCAAGATACCTTCACCTCTCCTATAGTCCTATGTTCCTACATAGAGCAACCGCAGTGAAAACAAACCTCATGAGGTCCGCTGACAAGCCAACATTAAGTTAGTCAGGATGTTATGAAGACGAAAGTAGAAAAGGCTGAAATTGTCCTGCACTAGCACAGTCAAGCAAGCAATTTTGTGTATGGTAACTATGAGAAATACTTTAAAATATATATTTGAAATGTTACTACTGAAACGGGTAAACTATTTAATACTTTACCTAACAAAGGGCAAAATGGAAATGCAATAACAGTCTTATTTGACGCCTTATTCCGATAACGCTTAACATGACGAAAGCTCGCCGAAGAGAGGCCCATTGTCGCGTGCTTAATGTCTGCCACAACAGATCCAACCTGATCAGTGACCGGGAGAAGAGTTGATGAATTGCACGAGGGGCAGGTAATCAAAGTTGAACATCTCAGAATTGTACTCCTCTTCGCGCGTTAGGGAGACAAGTATATGGAACAGAGCAGTGCCAATGCTTCAGAAAATTCAGGCGCCGATGTGGTTTCGCTGGTTCGGGTAATAGATATCTAGAAACCAGTTACTTTTGGTTATGTTGCTCAAACTGTTCTGGGTGGGGCACTCAGCCGAGGCCCCAGTTTTGTAGTTTGATGAAATGGAACTGGGGCTCTGCCCCTTACCTGTAAAAAAAAATCTTGCATCAGTTCAAAAAAAAAAGATTGGTGCATCTATACCTCCATCCAAAATATTTAGGGACAGAGGAATTATTTAACGAGGACAGTTTATGATGGCAGCAGAGACGATGAGGGGCTTTGATCAGCGGTCTCGTGAGTTCATTGTTTAGACTTACATTCGGTCGTTCCATGATTCTAATTACCTCAAGGAACTCACATGTGTCAGTCCTTACCAACAGACAGGGTTACCATTGGCTATCACTGCCAGATAGTGGTCTACAAGAGTGCGTGAGAAAGCATATGAATATAGGACAATCCACAAGATGACGATGACAAAATAATGCGACATACAGTCTTCCCAAAGGCGAGAAAATACTACCAATACTTTTTTTTTGCTGACGAAGCAAACGACTAACAATATTTGTCAGAACTTACAGGTGACTGACTAGCTCAAGGAGAGCACTCAACAAAGTTCAGGCCATCAGCTTTCGACCCAAGGATGCAAAACAAAACAGAATGCAATGCACTACTAACGTGGCAAATTACAAAACGAAGCACGAACGCAACATCAACTTCATCCAAGCCACGGGAAGAAAACACATCGCCACAAACTCTCACTGGGACACGACCTGGACAGACCTGAAGGGGATATATAGATAACTGGAGCTCAGCGCTACTCCGCCACGCCTTCCTCTTCCTCCTCGTCGTACTCCTCTTCCTCGGCTGTCGCGTCCTGGTACTGCTGGTACTCTGCGACCAGATCATTCATGTTGCTCTCGGCCTCGGTGAACTCCATCTCGTCCATGCCCTCGCCCGTGTACCAGTGCAAGAAAGCCTTCCTCCTGAACATGGCCGTGAACTGCTCGCTGACCCTGCGGAACATCTCCTGGATGGAGGTGGAGTTCCCGACGAAGGTGCCCGCCATCTTCAACCCCCTGGGCGGCATGTCACACACGCTGGACTTGACATTGTTGGGGATCCACTCCACAAAGTACGAGGAGTTCTTGTTCTGGACATTCAGCATCTGCTCGTCCACTTCCTTGGTGCTCATCTTCCCTCGGAAACAGGCAGAAGCAGTGAGGTAGCGCCCGTGGCGGGGGTCAGCAGCACACATCATGTTCTTGGAATCCCACATTTGCTGAGTTAGCTCAGGAACAGTGAGAGCACGATACATCTGTGATCCGCGTGATGTCAGCGGTGCGAAGCCGACCATGAAGAAGTGGAGACGGGGGAATGGAATGAGATTCACAGCAAGCTTGCGAAGATCAGAGTTTAGTTGTCCAGGGAACCTCAGGCAACACGTAACACCGCTCATGGTAGCAGAGATAAGATGGTTCAGGTCACCAACTGCATTGTCAGAACCAAGCTATCAGGGCATAGTTTTATTGTAACATAAATAAACTTCTGCATCAGAATTTCAGTGGGTACAACAAAAATGTAGAGACCAAAGGTAGCTTAACAACTTACAGGAAGGGGTGGCAAGCTTTAGTGTGCGGAAGCATATGTCATATAGAGCCTCATTGTCAAGCACCATGCACTCATCAGCATTCTCAACAAGTTGGTGAACAGAAAGTGTAGCATTGTATGGCTCCACGACGGTATCTGAGACCTTTGGTGATGGGAAGACAGAGAAGGTCAACATCATTCTATCAGGGTACTCCTCCCTAATCTTAGAAATAAGAAGGGTGCCCATGCCAGATCCAGTGCCTCCTCCCAAGGAATGGCAGACTTGGAATCCTGTAAGTAAAGCAAATAAAGCCATACTATTATTCACAGATGCAAAACAGAATAATGTACTGAACTGTAGAAGAGTTCACAGGATGCAGCAACACCCAAAGGAAACAAACAGATAGCAGTTTAGAAATATCACTATGTGTTTCAAGAACCAAGTGTTTGCGAGGAGAAAAAAAATTACAACAGGCATGCTACAAAAACATATTACTTGGGTCTGCAATATATTTAATAGTACACCCTGACGACCATAGGTATGACCAAGGCAGTGAAGTTTAGCATTTCTTTATTCATCAGGAAGATAAGGACTCCATTTTATTTTATCTAAATGTTGACCATATAATACAGTCCAGCTATGACAGTTTTTAATTTAGTTCGGTAACAGGGCATATCAGGTGCAGAGTGGAACCTCATGCAAGCAAATCCAACACTGTCAACTTTAATAAAATACTAGTCCTGCCGACAGAACATCTCATTGCGGTAACATGATCCCATCAAGTTCCATCGCTACACGGCCAAACATGCTAATCACAAACAGACCACACAGTAACATGACAACTTCTATGCTACGAGGTACTACATACAAAATGACTGATCAACAGCGGGCAGCAAATGAAACAAATTAATGTAGATAGCGCAGTACCAACGAACTGATGAAGGAAAAGATAAAGACACAGTTAGCATTTCTTTATTCATCAGGTAGATAAAGACTCCATTTTATTTTTATCTAATGTTGACCAAATAAATAATCCATTCCAGCCATGACACAGTTTTAAATTAAGTTTTTCAACAGGGCACATCTGGTGCAGAGTGAAACCTCATGCAAGCAAATCCAACATTGTATGCTCTAATAAAATATAGTCCTACCGACAGTTCTATTGGTGAAGCAAGCTATTAGGTGTTTAGCCAGAAAAGTATGCGATAATCTGAACATCTCACTGCAACAACATGATCCCTTCAAGTTTCATCGCCAACATGCTAACCACAAACAGAACACACAGTGACAAAGACAACTTATGTGCTACGAGGTACCACTGTGAAGATCAATTAGAGTGCTGCATAGCAAACCACTAATCAATAGCGACCAGCAATTGAAACAAATTAACTCAGATAGCCACGACTTGATGAGAGAAATAAATCAACAATTAGCACAAACATCATCTCCAGCGATGGAAAACAGCAGCTCGCATAAATGCCAAACAGAAGCCCATCGTAATATCTCAGCCCCATATCCGGACTGGATCTAACTCCCCGATGAACGGTTCAGCCCGGATCTAACGCAGACACATCAATCCCTAGCAGAAATGATAAGACATATAGAGGAGATGGGGCGGTAAAATAAATATACCCTGGAGGCAGTCGCAGTTCTCGGCCTCCTTGCGCACGACGTCCATGACGGAGTCGATGAGCTCGGCGCCCTCGGTGTAGTGGCCCTTGGCCCAGTTGTTGCCGGCCCCGGACTGGCCGAAGACGAAGTTGTCGGGGCGGAAGATCTGGCCGAAGGGCCCCGAGCGCACCGAGTCCATGGTGCCCGGCTCGAGGTCCATGAGCACGGCGCGGGGCACGAACCGCCCGCCGCTGGCCTCGTTGTAGTAGACGTTGATGCGCTCGAGCTGGAGCTCCGAGTCCCCCGCGTAGCGGCCCGTGGCGTCGATGCCGTGCTCGTCGCAGATCACCTCCCAGAACTTGGCCCCGATCTGGTTCCCGCACTGCCCGCCCTGGATGTGGAGGATCTCCCTCATCTTCGCCGCCGGGGACCTCGCCGGTGGTGGGGTTGGGGGTGGTTGCGGCTGGCTGCGGGGAAGAGGAGGAGGAGGAGATCGCGGACTGGAGGGTTGGGGAATTTCGAATTCGAAATGGAGGATTGGATTTGCCGGCGTCTTTATACCGCCAGACCCGACCGCTCGGTTCGGGCACCGGTGGTTGGGACAGAGATGGACTTGCGGGCCCCATTTGTGACAGGCTGGCGTAACGGAGCCGTGGCCCAACAGCCCAGGCGAGATAAGGATCGGCCACCGACGGTCGGGGCCCGCGCACCAGTTCGCTGGGGCCGGATCGGCTGTGGTGTAGCTGTCAGTAACGTGTGAACGCTGGAGCCACCTGGCAGCGTCGGCTGGGGATGATAGCTAGCACGGGGGTAGGGCCGTTTCGGTTAACCGGCGGGGAATCACGGCCAGGAAATCTATTGGTTGGCCGAACACAAAATTTAGCTGAGGAAGTACTACTTTGAATTATTGAATCATCAATTTTTTTAACAAGGATCGGCCCCAAATGATTCAGAAGCTGCTTATATTTTTTTTGAAACTAGAAGCTGCTTATATTTGTGTGGCAACAGGTTGTAGAAATACTCAAACTGATAAGAAAATTACATAAAGGACCCCAAAGAGACAAATAAAAACAATCAAGTCCTTTGAGGCCTTCAGTGAGTCTCGGCCGGAGTTGAAGAGCCTCCGAGATGGCTGAACAGCCACTGGAACAAGGCCTTGGAGGGCCGCCAACCGGCCATAGAAAGCAGAGGCAAGATCTCTGAACTACAGAAACTTGCAAATTGAGATCCTCGCCGTGCGGGTTGATGCCGACCACCTCCCCACATCTCTCCTTCTCCACCCCCACGATGGTTGAAGAAAAGAGAGAGGAACAGCGATAGCCATCTAGATGCACGGCCAGAGGCATTTAGACCAAGATCTGGAGGCCAGACGGCGGGCTTATTGGGGGAGATGCCGGCAATGCCACCCTTCTCCGCCTTCGGCTCCATCCAGAGGAGCAACACGAGGAAGAGTAGAGCCAAATGCGGCACGTGAACACAGACGAAGCACTCCAATCTAACGGCATGAAGCCAGACTCCACTAGGGAAAACCTAAATATACAACCCATGTTGCGCATCCTCGTCCACGCCGCCCGGCCACGTCGCCGGTGAGGAGGGGAAGCGAGCCGAGGGCAAACTCTTGGAGCGGAGGTTGACTCTCAAGGGGACGAGAGGAGCGAGAGCCGAGTACGGTTTATTGAATCGTCATGTAGTACACCTACCGCAACTTCTTTGTGGTGAGAAAGATCAACTTGGAGTATGGAGTATGCAATCAAGATCAGAGCGCTAAGTAAGTTCCCACTACAATCCCTAATAGGAAGTGCTCCTCCTGGATAAGCCATTAAGCTGGGGTGGTAAGATCTTAGGGAGAGGACAGCGACGCTCCACTAACAAGCCAATCAGTGTACTGGAACGGCTGTTGCTGTTGCTGAGTAGAGCCACCAATGTATTGATGATCAGGATTGGATGTCAGAGCATGTAGCTGTTGCTTCGAGGAAACGACAGAGACCAGTCACCAGCACCAACCACACACGCGCACCACAGCGTCCGTGTGCTTCTCGCTTTCAGCTGCACATAGTTGGCTCCGATCGGGAAACGAAAGTAGCCAGACACACGATGAGATCTTGCAACCGAAGTGGCTGAAATCAAAACCTAAAATTTCTGTCACGGCAAAAAGGCAGCGAATCAACAGTTCAGGCAGTTCTTTCAGAAAGTTAGCAAACGGAAAAGCACTCTTTTATTGTTTCATGATGGTACACGCAGAATGATGCTCAATGTTTCAACCACTGTGATGGTAGATTGATGCCCATGTTACAACCATTGTGACGGTAAATCAACAGGACAGGAGGAATTGCTTAACAAACGAGACACAATCAAAGTTTACGGTAACACCCAGAGTCAGCCAATCTTCGATAGACCACGCCAGAATTCTTGATTGAAGATGGAACTAGAACGGCTTCTTCTCATATGACACTAGCCCATGGATTCCTCCTTCGACTTGAGCAGCTCCTGTCCTCACCTGGCAAAGAAGGTTAGCAAAGACTGAATCAGTTAAGGCTATTTTTTCGTTGGGAGAGGTTCCAAAACAAGGAATGCAGCAGCTTGGCAGAGACAGAATCTTCTGTTACTGTTTCAGTACTTTGAGACAACAAATATATGCAAACTACCAATCTAAGCATCTTCAGGGAAAATTTGATGAACCTTTTGCCCTACACAGCCACGAGCAGTCATGACACTTCTTATTCATTGTAACATTTAAGTACAATGAGCACACTTCTAGGTGAACTGTGATGTGTGATTTTGGTTCTTAATGGACCGGATGCTAGGTATATTTGGTACGAGAAGGACCGATAAGATCTAATTGGGAGGTTTTGTCAAAAGTTGAGGTCAAATGTGCCATGAGCCAGAAAAGAAGAGTAAGCAGTAAGCACAATGATAAAAGAGAATTCAATTTGCATTGCGAATCCAATTTCACTTGGGGGTGAATATCGAATAGCATAAACCTTAAAGTACTGTTACGACTTCGTGATCCAGAATCCCTTGAAACAGTGAATATGCAGATGGATGCTATAATTGCTGACAACTGACATAATAAAGATTCATACAATCTGTAGGTCAAGAGATTCATGCAGAATCACCAGGACAAAATGTTTTTAAGGGAATATTTTGGAAGGGCAGCCAATACCACAAAACGGTATAAGCGAGCAAGAGCGCAAGACACACTTATCATAAGAAACAACAATCACCTTAAACTAGATCCAGTGACAGATTTTCATACAACAGTTATCCATTCAACATGCACGTACTAAAAATGGACTACTCTACGGCTGAACAATTAGGCCAGCCAGTACAAATTATTTCAAATGCAGAATAACTTTTCTGTACATCAGTTAGTTATTAACTATTAACAACAAGATCTATTGAACTTGGCAATTTACAAATGAGAGTTCAATATTACACATGAGAAAGACACAATATCAATGCCAACCCCAAGACGAAACCAAGAGATACTGGATCTTTATGTTAGTTAATACACATTCCAAAATCGACTATTTATTTCAGCTGCAGATATGAAAACATTCCTTTGGTTTGTGAATTTTAGTATACAAGTATATCTAAAAAACATGAACTTATCCCATTATCTGGAAAAGAAATCATTGACTAGAACTTTTGTTAACAAAAACAAGGTAATTCTTAATTTTAGGTATTTCATATTATGAATTACTGAAAATCGAAAAGACGATGTAAGGAGTAAAAATGAATATACCTCTAATCTAAGAGTCTCCGATCGTAAAAGATCGTGAGCTGACTGCAAAGAGGATGCACCAAGATCTTGGAATCCTTGCTTAACAGCTTGCATAGTATACGGAATGAATCTCAGCACAGAACCTTTGTCAGCTACAGCTCCAACAACTCCTTGGGCAACTTTAAGCTTCAAAGTATCACCAAGGTATCTTGCATCACTCCCCTTCGTCATGGCTTCAAGTGAGCCCATGCCTCTGTATTTTTTTACTCGATGGCCATCCTAGAAAAACATTCGAAAAGTCAATTATTAGCCAGAACCGAGGGAACTGCACCTTCAGTAATAAAATAGAACCAAAAAATAAACTCAAACTAACCAATACATTTAAATGCCCAATCACCTTATACACCAGCCCTTGATGACACTGTCTGGTTAGACTTCATAACATGTAAGTAGACTCATAGACTGAAGTACTGAACTATTATGTCGGCACTAATGGATCTTTTTCATTGCAGTGGTTCAAATAGGATGTATGGTGTGTGGTTTTCAGCAGAAGTATGAATATAGTAACAAATATAGAGATGTGTGGACTTGTGCAGGCATCAGTACATGACATTCAAACTTGACCCTGTTGCCTGGCTATAATATAGAAATATGTACCTTGTATTCATAGGCCCCTGGAGCTTCATGGCTGCCAGCCAAGAAACTGCCCATCATAACAGTTGATGCTCCCAGTGACAAAGCCTTGACAATATGCCCAGAGAATGAAATTCCACCATCAGCTATAACTGGCACATTCTGGTCATTGGCATATGATGCAACCTTATACACTGCAGTGGCCTGTCAAACAAAAAAAAGCATCAAAGTAGTTCAGCCGCTCTATGTATTGTGCTGACAAGACATGCACCTGCAGCCAACTGAAACGAAACATACAAAATTATTTTCTATCATTGGCTAGCCAGACTACTAGCCTATGTGGGAGCATATGGAGCAAGATACCATCCAAACCAAATTAAGTGTACTTGTGAAAAATAGAAGAAAACAAGCATTGAAACATCAATAATACAATATCTTACTCACGTTTCAAAAATGGGAAGAGTGGCTACAAACTATAATGATATTATGATAAATACAATTCGTTTACATTCTTTAATATCCTAAAACTTTCTATGAGTTTCAAATTGAGTTTTCAGTTTCTAACCCCTGAAAAGTGATATAGTAAGGCTAACAAGACAATAATTGTTGATTCTTCCAAACAGATCAAGGCATCCAGATTCATTCCTCTGCTGCTGCAAATGCACATAAGGCATTGTTCTATAGCACTTGCTATGTGAAATCTAGCATATTAGAAAACTGATTTAGTGACAGAGTTTGAACTCAAGTCTTATGGCGTAATGAGTATTTATATACTTCAATCGTGGGGAAACCACCTTTCAAAACCGCATGCACAAGAAAAGCGCTATAAGATCAGCCACTTGCTAATTACTTGAAGTTACATCTTTGAGAACAATCAAAATTGGATGCTTGACATGGATATTTGGATCAGCCACTTGCTAATTTCTAGAAACTAATCGGGATTCTTTACAACCTAGTTCTAAAATATGATCATAAGATTTGGATGACTCTCTGTGTGAGAAACAGCATGTGCGTTACAAGTTGGTCTTACTAATGGCAGAAGATCTAATCTTATAGGCAAGATGAGTGCAGAAAAGCTGAAAAACTAAACTAGTAAAGGAGCAGGAGTCTATGAGAAATATACCTGTCCTCTACCCACAGCACAAACCTCCTGGGTAGTGCAAATTGAGCCAGAACCCATTCCAACACGCAGGCCGTCCACTCCAGCAGTAATCAAATTCTGTGCCTGCGCAATTGTCACCACGTTGCCTCCAATCACATCGACCTCTGGAAACATCTTCTTTGCAAACTTTATCATATCAAGCTGATAGGTGGAGTTCCCCTGCGAGCTATCAATCACAATAGCGTTGGCCCCTGCCTGAACTAGCTGCTCTAGCCTTCGCTTGTCATCCTCACGGGTTCCAATAGAGGCAGCGACTACAAACCTCCCGTCTGCTCCAAGTGATGGTTTGCCTAGCTTGGGATAGCTCCTGATGCGCTCAACGTCCTTGGAAGTGATGAGGTCGATTGTCTCACCCTCCTCGGACACGAGAGGGGCGTAGTCCAAACCCTCATCGGCGAGGAAGGCAGCGGCCTGCTCGAAATCGAAGGATGCGGAGGCTGAGCGCGGAGCAGGGCGCATGTAATCGGATACTGGGACAGGTGCATCAGGCGAGGCGGCGTCTGCGGCGGCAACGACGCCGACGAGCTTGGAAAGTGAATCCCCGCCCTCGGTGACGAGGGCGTAATCGTGACCCGCGAAGTCGTTGAGCGATGGAGCGGACGCCAGGGAGAAGATGGGGACGGAGGACACGAACGGGAGGCGGCGGGACTTGGCGGCGCGGACGATGGAGGCCTGGATGTGGGGCTCGGTGTTGCAGTGGACGACGGCGACGGCGCCGAGGGAGGCCATGGCCACGGCCATGTATGCCTCGGAGACGGTGTCCATCGGGGAGGCGACGCACGGGATGGATAGGGGCACGCGGCGGGAGAGGCGGGTGGAGAGGTCGACGGCGTCGGCGGCGAAGTCGATGAGGCCCGGGAGGAAGATGATGTCGTCGTAGGTGTACGAGACGCCCTGCCCGAAGAGGCGCGGCGCCGAGAAGCCGTCGGCGGCGAGGTCCCAGGCGCTCGCCGCCATCTGCGGGCGGGGGTTTTAGGGTTTTGCGGCGGCGCGGCGGCGGGGGTGGGTGGATGGATGGGATCGGTGGGGCGGATGGGGGGGAGGAGTGAAGTGGCGGCTTGCGTCTCTTTAGATAGGGACCTCTGTTTGGCGGGTAGCCACTTTGCCAAAAATTTCAATGACACGTGGGTCCCTCGTTCCCGGCATGAGGATCCTCCGGGCGTGTTTTGCGAGAGGGGCGCACCGTGCCCACTTGCAGACGGTACTACACAAAACATGAACCTCAACTGTATTTTTTTTGATGCTCGACTAAATATATATAGAACAAATTATCAACAGCTACCACGTTTCAAAACTACATTATGAAACTAGTGTGCCTTATAAAAGTGAACGGAGGGAGTAGATGAATGAACATATCAATAAGACGAGATCCATTCTTTTTGTCACAAGCCAATCGAAAGAACCACTATGTATATACCAAACTAGTTTTTCCAAAGTTCCACTACCGAGAAAATGAATAACTACAGGTCATTAACTCGCCAACGTCAATGACAACACGTCGCACATTCACGAAATTCTTTGTCGTCTGTAAAACTTCTCTCACGGTGGTCTCAAATAATCATGACATCCAAAATTTATGTTTCAATCAATGAAAAAATAAATATGAGTTGAGTTAGTCACATAGATATTCTTCAACAGTTTAAGCAAATTAGTATTTGTGAATTATTTAAATAAACATGGCATATGAATGCACTTTAAGTATTTATTTCTAACAACTATTATATACTACAAATATTGATTACTATTTCAATAATTGTTTGAGGGTCTCTAATTCGACCGGACCTCCGAAATCTCATGACCGCCGGTGCTCCTAGATGTACTCTGGATCCCTATTCCGATCTCGACGTGTCAATCTATCACACAAAAAATGCATTTATTTTTTGAAGCACCCAAAAAAAGTTCACTTGAGCTCATGGCAGCTCGAGTATTGTTTAACCATCTCATGTGTCGTTTATATCGAAATTTCCTTAGCAATTTAGAAACTTTTTGGTGAAATTGTTTTATGTGCGACTTTGGTAGACTATTTTTCTCCTATGAGTTGCCATTGATATAGAATGAACAAATTAGTTTACACTATCCGTTTGAGTTTTATAAGCACCCCTTGAATTTCAAGCCAAACCTTAACCTTGATTTAAACTAATAAAATATCAGTTTATATGACATAAAAACCTACCGTTGAATTCATATTCGGGAGATTTTTTCAGCGGTATAACTTCCTACCATGTAATTCAAATTTAATTAGTTAAAATCATGTTCAAAGTTTGAGTCAAAATTTTAGGTGGACCTATAAACCACAGCAGAGGTAATACATGACAATTGTTTGGCATTGTAGCCACAATTGCCATTCTCTTGACCCATAGGCAATGCTATGACGGTCCAGTTACACAATTAACCAATCCTTCATATTAATCACCACATGGCTTAGTCTAAATTTCCCCTTCTGTAAGCCAACAACTTGCTTGGCGTGTTATAACTGTTTGGTTGTGTGCATCCAAACATTAAACTTGTTGTCATTTGGTTGGATGGGTTGGTGTAGAGGACAGGGGAATTTTCTCTATTATTTAAAAGTTCAATTTTGCTTGCGGCACAACCTTGACGCCATATATACGACCAGCAGATGCAGTTGTGTATGTACTCCTATGTTGTAGTGCCACCAAAATATATAGTTCACTCCTCTCCATAACCTTCATACTGAATATGGAGATAGATAAAATATCTGTCTGCTTTAGCTACCAAAAATTACGCACCTGGTACTGCTGCTGATATTCTATAGGAACAGGAGACACCCGGAACTCGTGTTTAAGGGAGATTGAACTTCAGCGTAGGAAAGATAAGAAAGAGCCACACAATTCAAACATTTCTAGCTCAACCACGTCCAGCAGACTTACTTGTTTAGGCTGCTGGACGGACGTAGTAACCAAGCCAAACAGCTAGCAAGTTCCCCTCTCCCAGCCTAAAGATCATGCTGTTATGGACAGGACTCGATCGAGCAACTGTGCCGGCTCTGCAGCTCCACCCGCGTCTACGCTGCTGAAGATCTGCCTACTGTTCTGTTTCTAGTTTGCTTGTTTTCTATTTCTGTTTCTAGTTTGCTTGTTTCAAAACTCACTTCGTACTTCTGGTGTGCCAGTGTTTGGCTGTACCCCTTGTGAATTTGACGCTTCACTCTGGGCCACCTCCTATTTGTATAGAGCCCTACATATATTCATCGACTGTTTTTTAGATTCAAATTAAGCTTTATTTTCATGTGCTATAGCTTTTAGGTATGACGATTGGTTTTGAGGGAAACAAGCTAATCAAATTTTACTAGCCACTAACTAGGTAATTGGTTTTACATAAGACTTGAGTGTTTTTTCTGTGCAAATAATTGAGCAGTTTGATGATTGTTTTGTTAATCAATTGGTGGTTCTTCTAATATTGTGCAGTGCAATACACAATTTTAGAACACTTGAATTTTCATTGCAATGTCTATGGAACATAGAAACATAAGATATAAATGAAGGTAATAACAGCGGTTGTACAGATACTTATCCATCATGTGCAACTTACTACAATAAGTTGAAATTTGGGATCCCGCGATAATAAAATTGCGAAAATGTGGAAAACTACTACTCCAAATGACCGACATGTGGCGCCAATATTTTTGTGAAAATGCCCCCCTACACATTTTCATCTTACACACATGACCTTAGCTCAGCCTTATCTTTATTAATAGTCTATATCTTCAAAACAAAGGGTGTGAAATGTTTTTATAATTAGGGTCAATATTTAAAAATGGTAGGTCATAACTTCTGTACCTGGTATTTTAGGAACAAAGAGTAAGAGACCTCATGCAACGACTTAAAAATTAACACTATTTTAATTCCTGCACTTTGGGGCACTTGTAAAGAGGTCATAATCTTTTGGTGGTAGGAATAAAATAGTATTACCGTTTAAGCAACAAAACGGAGTTGATACAGGATTAGAGATTAGTAGCACCCGGGCACCGGTTATCACTTTATTAAAAGAAAAAAGAAAAATCATATATATATAAGTTCTTAAAAAAATGCTATCAATGATGTATTCTATAAACGCGCAAAATCTCATTTTGAAATAGTTTACATTATAACCTACTCAAAAAAGAGAATTATACTATTTTTCAAATTTGGGATATTTAATTGTACTCACTTTTCCCCACGCTCTAACTTTTTGCTCTCTTTTGCCCACTCCCTTAGCTGAAACTCTCACAAATGCTCACAGCGGACGTGTGCCGTCGTTTGCCGTCGGGTCAATGCATTGACCGTTATCTGACTAGTGTGCTGACGAGTGGGACCCCAAGGAGACACGTCGGACCAGCTTGTCTGAATCTGAAACTCAGTGTTACCTGAACATATCGAGACACTCAGGCGCCGCCCGGCCCCCTCCGCTGCCGCCGCCGTCGTGCCGCCTCCGCTGTCGTCGTCCCCTCCACCCTCTAACCCTCTAACCCTATTCTGCTTGCCGGCGACGCCGCGTCTCCGCCAGATCTATCTCATCTCCCCATCTCGGACTACGAAGCGATGTCAGGGGAGGCCGCCGTCAAACCCATCGATCGTGGAGAAGATTGGGTCGAATCCAATGGGGATAATTCATGGATTCCAGATGGGTAAGCAACGTATACCCTCGAATTGATTAGGAAACTCGTAGATTTGGCTGGTTTTGACCAATACTAGCATGAATCGTTCCAATTTTGCTGATTTCCGTTCTCTAACTGCATCCTTTATTTGACTCGGATAGGATTGATCCCGCGCTTGCTTTTCGGCTGGCTGTTAGAATGGAAATTAGCGAGATCCGCGGTACGAAGGCGCATCACCTAACTGGATTTTACTTCCCGAAGGTGGTAGAAACAATCATTTGTTTCAAAGCTTTTCGCGAAGGTCTCCAGCGTTGTACATATGGTTGGAGCGATGCCGACGCTGTTGAACTGCAATATTTCAACACTAGCGAGCAAACATTTCTCCCACTAACTTGCGACGAGCATTTGGGATTGCTATTTACTTTGAATGCTGAGAGCCGTTTCGGTAAAATTCATATCTGTGTGCTTCAGCCACGCAAAGCGCGGGACAATGGGAAGGGTGCATCCTCTGCCACTGCTAATAGCCAGCAACCTGGCACTCCTTGTAGGTCGAGACCAAGCAAAGCCAGTGGTTCTGAAAGCCACAATATGTCTGCTGCGGATTCGGCTGCTTCTCCTGTCCCTTCTGCAGCCGCTGTTTATGAAGAGGCAGAAGCTGACGAGGAAGTGCCTGCAAATGATGATGAAGACGAGATGATGTACCCTGAACTGGTAGATATAGCCAGTCAGCAAGCAGTGGATGATGAATATCCGGAGCAGCCCATCAGCCGTGCTAGGTTTGATGACACTGACGATGAAGAGAAGGAGGAGAACATGGACAGCTTAATCGAGGATGAATACGATGGTGAGGACATGCCAACAATTGAGTGGAATAGGGAAGCACCTGAGCTTACTGAAGGCACCATATTTCAATCCATGGTGGACTGTCGGAATGCAGTGACAACATGGTGCATTCTAACTGAAAACACTTATGAGATTAAAAGGAGTGAGCCGTCAAGGTTCACAGTTTTTTGTCCATATGATAGGTGTAGGTGGAGGTTGCATGCATCTCTTATGTTAAAGAGCAAATATATTCAGGTAATCCAAGTTCATTGAGTAATTTAGTTTCACATCATTTAGTAATGTTTCTTAACTGTTTTTGCCTTTATTTTGTTTCAGATAAAGAAAAACCCACACAAGCACTCCTGTCCACCTGGAGGGGGAGGGGGGAAGGCCAAAACCAAGCTAGCAAAAACTAGGTGGGTGGCAGATGCGATATTGGATTGGCTGAGGGAAGAACCTGGACTTGGTCCAACAGCACTCCATGGGAAGCTTTTTGAGAAGTACAAGATAAAAATTCCTTACATGAGAGTTTTCAATGCTAGGGAAAGGGCTCTTGACAGAATTAATGGTCAATGGAATGACAGTTTTCAGCTGCTTTACACCTTCAAAGCTGAAGTGGAGATGGCTAGTCCAGGGAGTGTTGTAGAGATTGACAAGCATACAGTTCCATTCAAAATAAAAGGGAAGTCATTTGAGAAGGAGTGCTTTAGAAGGGCTTTTGTTTGTTTCAAGGCTTGCTGGCAGGGGTTTCTAGATGGTTGCAGGCCCTATTTGGCCGTAGATGCTACACATCTGACTGGAAGATGGAGAGGACAGCTAGTAGCAGCTTCTGCAGTTGATGGACACAACTGGCTATTCCCAGTTGCATTTGGTGTGGTGGAGGCAGAGTCCGAGGAAAGTTGGGTCTGGTTTCTGCAGCAGTTGCGCAACATTATAGGCACACCCCCAGGTTTAGCCATACACACAGATGCTTGCAAGGGCTTAGAGAGTGCAGTAGAAATTGTATTCCCAGGAGTGGAGCATAGGGAATGTATGCGACACCTAGCGCAAAATTTCAAAAAGAAGTTCAAAGGTAAAGTTTTTGATGAGAACTTATGGCCAGCATCATACACATGCAGCAAAAGGAAGTATGAACACCATTTGAGAGTGTTGTATGCTCAAACTCCTCTTGTGAAGGAGTACATGGATGCACATCATGGCAAGGTGTGGTCAAGAAGCCAATTCAACGAAATCTGCAAAGTTGATTATGTGACCAATAACCTTGCAGAATGCTTCAATGCAAAGTTCAAGTCAGTGAAAGGGCTCTTGCTGTGGCAAGCATTCGACAAGATGAGGCAGATGATCATGATAAAGATGGCTCTTCGCAAAAGAATTGCAGAAACAAAATATGTTGGTCATCTTATGCTCCCATCACTGATTAAGGCATTGCATTTGAAGGCAAGAGGACTGAAGATGAGATGCATTCGATCTGATACACTTGAGGGTGAGGTAGCCTATACTGACAGTAAAAATAGGCTATGGAGGTATCCAGTGAACCTAGCAACTAGGGAATGCAGTTGTAGGCAATGGCAGATCCGTGGGAAGCCATGCATACATGCCCTACATCTGATGACTGTCATTGGGGGTGCAGATGGTGAAGTTGATCAATATTGCTCGGACTATTTCTCTGTTGCCAAATTTATGGCTGCTTATGCTGACAATGTGCCTGCACTCTTGGGAAAAGACCAATGGAATATAGTTGATCCAGGGTTCAAACTCTGCTCCCCTGTACTCACTAGACCACCAGGAAGACCAAAGAAAAACAGGTTCAGAACAGGTGAGGAGGGTCGTGTACCAAAAAAGCGTGCTTGCAGAAAATGTGGAGTTCTGGGGCATATTGCCAGGCTTTGTACCAATCCAGTGGAGCCATCATTTGGAGAGGAGGAAAGATGGACAGCAGCCAATGCAGAGGAAAATGCAGCAGCAATGGAGATTGAAAATGCTGAGGAGAATGCAGCTACACTGGAGATTGAAGCAAATGAAGCTGTACCAGCACCTTGGTATGTGTTTGCATTTGTAGAATGCAGCTACCCTTTTGTTTGCATTTGTTCTCTTTTTAACCTATGGCTTCCCTTTTATTTATCAGCTCTAGGGAGAAAAGGCCTAGACATGAAGAAACCGAAGAAACTGAAGTTCAACCATCATCTGATGGCTTAGATTTTGAAGCCATGGCCTTTGATGGTTTTGAAGCTATAAGAGAGGAAGAGGAGGGGGTAATTGTTCCAATTGTTCCTTTAAAGATTGTTGAACCCACAGATGATGACCATCAATTGGTCGTCAAGTGCTCGGCGAGTGGAAGTACTCCATCAGCAACTCCACGGCCAAAACCCCAAGTAAAGAGCAAAAGGATCAAGAGTCTGAATCAGAAGAGCATCTCAACTAGGGAAACCAGGAGCAAGTCAGTGAAGCCAGCTGCGAACACAAGGAGCAAGTCGAAGATTTGAATTTGAACTTGATACATTTGTGTTAAGATGTTTGTGTTGTCAATTCGAGCTACTGTGAAAACTTATCAGGTGTAATAATGTTGCTTGTACTTTGGTATCTTATTTGAGTAAGAATTAAAATTTCCATCAAAATTTGAATTTGAATGAATATTTGAATTTGAGGTTGAACCAAAGTTGAAGTTGAACCAAAGTTAGAGTTGAACCAACATATGAGGTCCATTGCTCTGTGCTATGTATTTGATCGAACATTTTAAGTCCAATATTTGAAGGTGATCAATCCGAATGAGAAATGTGCTAGAAACGAGCTCGAAAGCTAGGGTAAACAGCCCTATTTGTAATCAAGTTTTTTTCGACCTTGTCTAAATGAGGCATAAATTTTTTATTAACACCTGTTCCATATATATAGAGTAAAAACGAAGTCCCACTATTTATTGAACTAATCTTCATATTATTACATTTTTTTTGGAAAAATATGCTATTAACTGAAAATCATGAAATAACACGTTTTAAATATGAAAATGAAAAAGTAATTTCAGAACCTTCATATTCAATCCAAAATGAAGCTTTTGTGATTTTATTGATTTTTTTGAATTTTATCAAAACCTAAACCCTCTCTCACTTTCCTACGAACTCTGAACAGTTTCATACGTGATAGCTCATTTGTGTGAAGCTTTTTTCATGAAAATGTACCAACACCAAGTTTATATTTTTTTCTCGTAACCATGTCACATATTACGGCAATGTGCACTGGTTTTGTTATTTTTTGATTTTTTTTGAATTACTTATGCTCATTTGAATGTGATTTCGATGTCTCACTTCTGAAAATGGTTTTTCATGAAAATGACCCTTAACCCTAAACCCAGGGTTTTTTGGTAACTATGTCTTATAAAACGACGAACTATGCAAGTTTTTTCATTTTTTGATTTTTTTGTAACTATTTGTGGCCATTTGAAGTTCAGGTCAAACCCTAATAACCCCGTTGACTGACTCAAAACCCCGGAGCATCTCTCCAAACCCTAGCGTCGAACGTCCGCCGTCGGATCGGAATCTAGCGCCAAACTCCACCCGTCAGATATGGCCTTCCACGGGCGATCCGCGCGAAGCTGGTTCTGCATCTTGATTGGCCGCAAGGGAGTTTTACCATCTGCCCCACTTTACATCTGAAATTGGATTATTCGCACATGACCACCACATGTCAGTGAGACGAGATGTTGCAAATATTAAAACTGCAAAATACAACGAGGCAAATCGTCAAATCTCCCCCTTCTCCATCTGACAGAGCAGCTCCTTCTCCAGTCTCCACCCACGCACAGAGCAGCTCGTCCTCGCCCACCATTGTCTCCCCTTTCTTCTGCTTCTTCTTCTCCAGCGACGAGAGCAGCGATTCTTCTTCTCCGGCGACGAGATATGTCGGACTCTAGTTCAGCCTCCCGCCCCTCGTGGCCCCAGCATGGTCCAGTGCCCATGGAGCGATGTCCTGACTGCGAACGCATCGCGCCATTGGTACGGTTGACTTGTACGTCGGACAAGAATGGCAACAAAGGGCGAGAGTTCGTGAAATGCGAGAGCAAGCCAGAGGGGCAGGTTAGATCTCATGATTTTGCTCTGATTTCTTTTTCCCTTTGCTCTGAATTCTTTTTCCTTGGATCTGAGATTTAGGGTTCATATTTTTGTTTCAGATCGTGAGCCATTGCGGCCATTTCGAATGGCTGGATAACTACGTTGCCAGGCTTAGAGCTAGATCTCAGAGCTCGATGCCTTTCAATGGTGCCGCAACCCGGCAGCAGAATTTGGTCTCCGACAGTGCTGCTCCGACAGTTGGGGATGCGGATCTGAAGGGGGAACTAAAGAAGATGAACAAGAACTTGAGGCAGCTGACTGAATTGAAGAGGCAGTCGAATCAGCTAGCTTTAGGATTTTACATTTCTGTAATTGCTCTAGGAATTGCTTACTTGCTGGTCGTCAGTCGTTAGAGATGTTACTAGTGTGGATCTGGTGCTCTTATGTTGCTTAAACTGTGTCTGTATCAGTTAGTTCTTGCTTAACATCAGTTTCGTCAGTTAATTCTTGCTTACCATCAGTCTCTGTGTGGATCTGGTGCTCTCTGTATCACCGAATTTTTGTACGTGTTCTTGACACTTTCAGTTTCTTCAGTTTCGTCAGACAACACCTAGCGCAAAAGGAAAAAAACAATATTGAGTTCTTGGGCCCAAACAAGAAACAAAGCTATGTTGGGCCGGTCCATGCCGTTGACTCTGAAAGGCCCGCAAAGATATAAGAGGCCCAGAAATTAGTGCACGCGCTCACTCTGTGTTTTTTTGGCTGTATTTATTTGATTGCACAGAGTGCATGTTGATTCCAAAATTGCCACCAACAATTCAAAAATGGGAAAATTGAGTGCTCGTTTTTCGTTGTTTCAAATTGCACATACACAACAATTGAGTGATCTTTTTTCATACACAACAATTGAGTACTCTTTTTTCATCGTTTCAAATTTTACCTATAGAGATTGAGTGCTCTTCTTTTTTTGCTTTTTCCATGCAATATTGCCACCAACAATTCCAACTACAACTCTTCTTCGTATCTTATTGTTTTTGAACAAATATGACCACCAACAATTACAAATGGGTTACCCTTCGCAAATTACCTTGTTTTACATGCACTACGGCCACCAACGAATTAGCTACTTTCTAATCATATGTTATTAGTTTGTCGTGTTCTCGCGGCCTTGTTGACTTCAAAAGAGGTGTTTGCTGAAGTAAGAACACATAAGCGAAACACCTTTTTTTCCCTTGTCACTTAGCGGTGCATGTCTCAATAAATATTGGGATAAATATTGGGATCCCATAAATATTTGGGACAAGACAAATACAACACAAATGTAACACAACATGAACTACCATAGATATAGTTCTTAAAGTTCATACATATAGCACGGCATACATAGTACGGGCAACAAACCATGAACGCAACAACAACACATAGATAAAGATTCCCTAAAGATAAAGCCCTAGCACACTAGCTATAGGGCAACACACACACGGAAAACACCGTCATGGCCTCCACCGCCGTCTTCACTCCTCCTCCTCCAGACCGTTCTCGCCGAGATAGTACGGGAGGCTGTGCATGAGGTTGGCACTGGGGAAGATGCTCTCAAAGTCAGTGAAGATGTTGTAGGTGGTGAAGGCGATGAACTCGCACCCACACCAAAACACCCTGCCGAGCAGGTAGTAGGCGTCGAATCTGTTGGTGAAGTGGGCGACGAGCCCTATCGGTGGAGCGGTGGGGTGGGAACGCTGTTCCGCGAGGCGGAACATGGGCGGCGAGCCAGCCGGGAGGTGGCGAAAGCCCGCACGAAGAAACCACTCGGCAAGCTCGCGAGGACCCCTCCAGCGTGAGATCGCCCACACGCGGAGCGAGGTCTCGACGACGACGAAGGCGGGGTACCGCCTCTCCGGCACGGTGGGCGGCACGCGGAAAGTCGGCGCGTTGAACTGCATCTCGTCTTCGCGTCGCTGCGTGTTTGCTTTGGCTCTTGGGGAAGAAGAGAAGGGAGGGAGGTGCAGATGGATGTGTAGAGGAAGAGGCAACCGAAGGGCGGTTTAAATAGCCAAGGGAGAGGAAGAGGCAACCGAAGGGCGGTTTATTTCACACTGGATCGAGGGCGTGGTGTCGATCCGTTTGTGTAGCCTAGGTTTTTTTACCGTTTACACACGATGTGTGGGCTCGACGCGTCGAACGACGCGGCAACTGCTTCGACGGTGCATCAGTGGCAGCGGCAACTGAACCGAGCGGCTGGCTTCGACGGTGCATCAGTGGCTGCATGCGTGCGTAGGGACTGAATCGACGCATGCGTGCGTGCATAGGGACTGGCTGCGTAGACTGAATCGACGCATGCGTGCGTGGCGGCGCGCATGCATGCAACCACGTCGCGCTGCGCTCCTCCCATAGCAGGCTGAATCGATGCCAAAGCCGCGCTCCTCCCATAGCAGGCTGAATCGATGCCGCGCATGCATACATGGTTGCGTGAGTCCATAGCAGGCTTAATTTAATTAGGCCACGCACGCATGCATGCAACCACGTCGCGCTGCGCTCCTCCCATAGCAGGCTGAATCGATGCCAAAGCCGCGCTCCTCCCATAGCAGGCTGAATCGATGCCGCGCATGCATACATGGTTGCGTGAGTCCATAGCAGGCTTAATTTAATTATCAACACAATGGCCCGGTCTACGACGTACGAAGCCATCCACGGCCCAACGAACAAAGCCACAGAAGCGCACCCTCGTCAGGTCCAAAGAGCGAACAGTCAACAGAGTCCGACGCGGCCCCACTCGTCAGAGTTAACGGACCAGACGGCAACGTCCGCTGTGAGCATTTGTAAGAGTTTCAGCTAAGGGAGTGGGGAAAAGTGAGCAAAAGTTTCAAGCGTGGGGAAAACTGAGCACAACTAAGGAGTTGGGGGCACAGGAGTAATAATCCCTTCAAATTTCTGTTTTCCTATATTTTGAGTATTGAAAATGCATTAGACTAACTCCAATAACGCCTCGTTTGGTGCGCAAGGGTGGGCTAGTAGTAGAAGGGATTTTCCCCTTCATTAGGGGTTCAAAACCCACAAAAATACCGGGTGCGCATCCTCATTGAACTTGTATAGATCTTCACCCAAAGGTCCTGGCCCTGTCGGCTGGACAGCGCCAGCTGAGATGGCGGAGAGAGAGTTCACTTTACCTCTCCGCTTCTTCCCCAAATCGACAGACTCAAGACGGTGGAGCTGGCGGAGCGCGTGGTGACAGACGATGTTGGATATATGCCCAAAAGGCAATGCATTTATACATTTGATTCATTAATTATTGATTTGTATTCTCTATGCTATAACTGCGGTGATTTCTAAATACGTGATTTAGGGGAAAGCTCACCCGCACGTGTGGAGAATATGAATACGTAAAATATACCCTAGTTCTTTTACGGACTAATTTGTTGATTGCTAGATGACACTGCTTTCCTAGTCATGGACATTGTTTATGTCAGCATCAATGAGTGGCATATTATTGGATAATAATATGGCTGGGTAAACCCAAGTTTTGATATGCTAAGAGATTCCGTTAAATCGTCTTTTTTTCCTTAGCTTTATCACAGTAAGGTTATTATATAACTTGTCCTGTAACCATGAGGTTATTAGTGTTATGCATACTAGAAGAGTTGCTTTGGCTCTGTCAATGGCATGGCCGTAACTGGGTGTCGAAACGGCAGTCACTGGGTAACTTCAAGGTACTAGTAATCAAGCACGTGCACATGCACGTTTCACCTGATATTTGAAACAATTAAAGAATAATGTGCAATAATATGTTTCATCAAATAATATGAGTTGCTTGTTAAGTTTACAACAATATCGATATTATGCGAGAGGATTGTTAGATCAACAGGAAAACCACCCCGGCCTAGTTCTTTCATAGAATGAAAAAAAATAGGACACGCACATTTTTTCCTGCATATAATGCAAGAGCATTATCAGTCATGGTTGATGCCTAAAGAAAAAGAACAGCAAGTGCAATGTACGTCTTTGACAGTTTGACTGATACAAAGTCAACAACAGAAAAGTTACTGCCAGATTACACAAAAGTTACTGCCAAATCACACAAGAATTACTGCCAGATTAAGGAGCTTACAACTGATTTCTCTTTGATCTGAACATAAGCTGGTACAGTACAAACTGTTAGTAATGTAGCTAGAACTATGCCACTGCCTGCCATCTTCTCTGAAGGTAGAAAATATGGTTCAGTTCACCTCTTTGTCCTTGCAATACGTTTTCAGTCAAGCATGTGACCAAAACAATCATTTGCAAGCAATTAGATTTGTTCTAAGATATTAGGAGTAGGAGATTAAGTATATCTTTCAAATCATACATGTGCAAAAGTATATACGAATAGATACGTAATGTCCTAAGGTGAAAGAAATCCTTGTGCAGATAGAGAAGGCATGCCTACTGTAATGTGGATTAAAGCAGGTAAAAAAACACAGGTCAAGCTGGACACTGGACAATCAATCAGATGATACACTCGTCAAAAAAGAGAGATGTTGAGGGTTCAGACTTCAGATTAGACTGGCTTTATGCAGTCTAAGGCTCTAGTTCGTATGACTTCACAAGAAAAATTAAGTAAGCAAGGCGGGCCAGACCCTTGCCGGTACTTGTAGCACATAGTTCTGGTCGATCGGTGCCGGTGGAGTCTGATCCGGCCTCGCGTGGTGCCATCCACTGCGGTGGTGCGAAGCATACCAGGGAGGGAGGAGATGGAGAACGGCTGGTGGTGACGGAATTGAAGGATCGCCGGCGCGGATCTGCAGCCAGCGGCAATCTGAGTGACGGCAGAACGCAGAGGAACGATGAATAGGAGGCGATGAGCGTTGACGGAGTCGTCCCGCCGCCTGGAGGAGTGGAGGCGGCAGGCGGCGTCCTATCCCGGCGGCGGCGTCGTCGTCCCCGCCTGGAGGAGTGGAGGCGGCAGGCGGCGTCCTATCCCGGCGGCAGTGGCGTCGTCCCCCGCCTGGGGGAGTGGAGGCGGCAGGCGGCGTCCTATCCCGGCGGCGGTGGCGTCGTCCCCCCGCCTAGAGGAGTGGAGGCGGCGGGTGGCGGACGGCGAGCGGCGGACGGACGACGGTGAGCGGCGGTCGCAGTTTGAGGAGAGCGTCCGCGTGGGGAGAGGTTGCAGGCGGCGTCGGGGATTTTTTTTGTTTTTGATTGGAAAAAACTGATTTGCGTGGGTTGTGCAATTGCGCTCTGCCTTGGTTTACCGCAAATCACGATTGGCTTATAGATCGTTGGATTAGCTGGTTAAACGCCCAGGATTAGTTGGATCTGCCACCTCTCTGTCTTTTTATATTAGTGGTGATGTGTATATCCTAATGTTCTGAGATGGGAAATTACTCCTCGGTGTTAAGAGAGATACGCCCTGGGCCCTCTCGGTATTATAAAGGTATCCAATATGTTCTGCAGACAATGCATGGTGAAGTTTCACCATGTGGGATATCATAATACGGAAACGAGTAAAGGGAACTTGCCAGTTAAAGAGATAGACGGAGATGTTGTGAATCAATGATTGATTCATGGTAACATCAACGGATCTATATCTCGGGCGGAGTTTAAGTATCGCGAGTAATGGGAATGATATATCATATAACCAACAGGTTCAACAGAGTGCCTTTGCATAACTGTCGCAGTCATTCAGATCGTCCTAGGATCTGACCCTGACCGGTGATTGGATAGATATCCAATTATAGTTACACGTTATCAAACCTGTAGGGTGGACACGCTTAAACTAGGATTGGTTAGTTGTGTATTTGGTTGGTCTGGAACATGCAGAGAGTATTACTGGCATGGTGCATGCGTAATAGATATGTTTTATCAAGAGAGATTATTATGTGATAGAAGTTGCTATCACGGTCGGATTTATTCCGAAGGGTTTATAGAAGGAAATATTTATCCAGAGTATTTTGTCAGCGGACACTGGGTGTCCCGGATCATATGAAAGTGTTTTATATGATAGGTAATTAATTCAGTGAAACATTCTGTAAAAGGAAATATTCAAATAAGAATTAATTAGACAAATTATTATTTAATTATGTGTTAATTAAATATTCATTTATTTAATTAATTAATAATTATGTAAAATATTATATTAAATTGGAGCCCACCATGGGGCTACCAAGAGGTGGGCCAAGGCGCCGAAGGGGGGAGGCTCCCCCCAAGCCGAAACCCTAATGGGCCATGTGGCCCATGGGGGGGAGGCGGTGGCGGTGGTGGCCGAGAGGCGGCCGGCCTTGGGCGGGCCCCACCCACCAGGTCGGTGCACCGGGTGGGCCCCACCCGCCTAGGTCGGTTCGGCCTAGGACGGGCCCCACCCGGCCGACGGCGGCGGCAAGGAAGGAGGGGGAGGGGAATAGTTGGAGTCCAACTCCGACTCCCCTCCCAAGCCGAGTTGGGGTAGGGGAGCTTTCCCCTTCCCAAGCTCCCCTACCCCTTGGGGCATCTATATAAACCCCAACCCCTCCTATTTGGAGGACACACAATTAGCTCTCAAGTTTAGACCTCTTCTAGTTGGATTAGAGGAACCTCTAATTAGAGGCAACCTGTCCAATTAGACTAGATCTAATCTCTCTCTCTCTCCTTCTCATGTGTTGAGATCTCCACCTTCATATACACCAGTAGTGATTCAAGCTTGGACGGCGAAGCTCTGCTGAACCTTTCCCGGCGTACGCGTGCAAGCTCTCGGAGGGGTGATCCATCGATCTCGACGGTTGAACCTCACGCTGTTGGATCAAGGTGACAAGGCGAGGAGGAGGAGGCGCCGCAATCTCTCTACCAGGCTTGGTTGAGGGAACCGACGACGAGCTACATCAACTACGTCATCAACACTTCTTCCGCAACTACGGTGTTGGTAACGTACACTAAACTAGATCTTTGGATCTTCGTATTCGCATGTATCTTCATAGTAGATCTTGGGAGGTGTTGTGTAGCAATACGGAAAATTTTAATTTACCGTACACGTAACCCAATAGTGGTATCAGAGTGATCTATGCGTAGATACATGATTTGATCTAGAGCACTTGTATGTGCGGGCACCGCATAAGTTTATGCGGGTATGTTATTGAAGAAGTTGCTTCTAACATTCTGTTTATTTATGGTTGCTTCCCAATAAACCACTTAAGAATTGTTTCCGACGCATAGTTTGATCTTACGAACTTCTGGCAATCCGCGGACCTTCCGGCTACTCCTAGTATGCCCGTTGGCGCCAACGAAGTGCTTCAGTAGCTTCGGGTCTTTCTATAGTTGGTCTCGTTGACTTGGTGGTGGAAAGGGCATGTGGACTAGGTCCACACGGGGGTCACGTGCACATGTGATCGTTTAGATGGGGAGCCGCAACGTTTTCGTAATGTTGGGTTGTCCATCACCACGCAATGTCAATCTAGCAACATGGATAAACATGCTTAGTGAGGACCGTAGAATTTCCGGTTGTCCCGTTGATCCTACAAGCCATGCTAAAATATGCAAACAAACGTTAGAGGCGTCTAACTCTGTTTTGCAGGACATGTGATGTGGTATAGTCTTGAAATAATATTTTGTTGACTAATCTTTGTTTTGTTGGCTGGCGTGCCATTCGTTCTTGTTCGTCGAGCAACGGTGATAGTGGAGGATAGGAGAAGGCATGCAAATGTCGTGAACCTCGACATGGCCGCACCGGTGGAGGCGCCACCGGTGGATGGTGGAAGATGACTATACTACATCACGAAGTGTTATTTACTTGTGTATGTTTTATAACTGTTTTCTTGCTCTTCCCTGATTGCGCAGTAGTGTGATTATTAGGGAGATTCCTCGGTAACTGTAAAGTTTAATTACTTGAGCTAAAATTAAAAATATCAAGGAGATCGTGCTCATCCAACCGTAGCACCGTCAAACCAGATGCTTGTCACCGTACGCCATGTATCCATGAGTAATGTGTGCCAAGGGTTCGGGAGGCGGGCATGAACCGTTCTAGCAGCAAAAGCGGTTGGTGTTCTTGACATTCATGCAATTATCTGTTACTTGCAACTTAATACCAACGGGGGACACGGATGTTAACCTGGCGGTGGATTATTAGTCATAGATGCTGTTGGATAACGGTCTATGTATCTTGATGTAATGCCCAATTAAATATCATAGTAATCATCTTGTCATATATATGCATTGTCATGCGCTCAATATTTGTCAATTGCCCAGCTGTAATTTGTTTACCCAACATGTTAGTTATCTTTTATGGAGAGACACCACTAGTGAACTGTGGACCCGGTCCATTCTTTTACACTGATAAGACCACCAACTGCAAACAATTGTTCTCTTTTACTTTCTGTAATTAAATACTATTTTCCACACCATATGTTTAATCCTTTGTTTTCAGCAAGCCGGAAAGATTGACAACCTTCCTGTATCGTTGGGGCAAAGTAGTTTGATTGTGTTGTGTGCAAATTCCACGTCAGTGATCGGGTAACGGCGCCGATGACAACCTTCTGAGCACTTCTACTCCTCCTGGATACGATAACCTTGGTTTCTTAGTGAGGGAAAATTGCTGCTGCACTACATCATACCTTTCTCTTGGGGTCTCCCAACGAACGTGTGTTTTCACGTCATCAAGCACATTTTCTGGCGCCGTTGCCGGGGAGCTAGAGGAGCTTCTGCAAGGGGAGTCTCGCGCTTCCAATCTCATTACTTTGTTTTGTCTTGCTTAGTTTATTTTATTTTATCTTGTTTGCCTTTAAATATTCAAAAATACAAAAAAAATAGTTTCCTTCATCTAGTTTATTTTCAGTTTGTTTTCAGTTTTGTCATTATGTCTGGCTCTGCTCATTATGTTTTAGCTCCTGAAATTGAGGTTCGTTCCTTTAAGTAACAAGGTGGAGAAAGCTTAAAAAAATGCTTGGTATAGAATCAGCGATGCCCATCGTAGATGCACAAAAAAATATTCCACTATGATCCTCCTTAGGAATTTTTATGTTGGCATCACTAGTTAGTACAGGTATGTTTTAGATAATTTGACGGGAGGTAACTTTCTTGGAACTCCTGCGTTGGAATCTAGTAATATTATTGAAAGTTTGGTAGGAATACCACCTGTTAATGACACTAAAATTGAGATTACTTTGGAAGATGTTATTAAAAAAGTTGGAGTCTATGGAGAAAAATCTGCCAAATTTACTTGGTAGTGCTAGCAAAGTTGATGAATCTTTGGCAAAGATCAATAAAAGAATTACTGTTTTAGAAGCTAGTGCTATCCATGGTAATCAGAACTTTAGGATTGGTGAATTGGAAGAGGCTATTGATACTTTAAGTTCCACATTTCTTCCATTAAAACTAAAAGGCAAAAGGCTCCAGTGGGGAAAGGGCAAAAATTTATGTATGTACCCAAAATGTCTAAACCAAAGCCCCCTGATGAGTTAGAAACTGAGAAAGTGTTTAGTAAATGATACGTCCAAAACGTATCTATAATTTTTGATTGTTTCATGCCATTTTTATGCTTTTAGCATTTGTTTTTATATTAAGTTTATTATTTATTTGGACTAACCTACTAATAGTTGCAAAAGTGCACAATGTTCTTGTTTTACTATTTGATGTGTAGAAATTATCAAGAATACAAGAGGAAACCTTGTTGGAGTCGAATTGGGACTTTCCTGAAATCTGTCTGAGAACTATTTTCGGAGTTTGCCAGTTTGACCCTCGAAGATGACGTCCAATGGAGACCTGGCCGAAAACAAAGTTGTCACAATTTTCCATACGAAGATTTTAAGCCCAAGATCAGCCCAATCGGAGTTCGGATGCGGCCTGGAGGCCCGTTTTGGTGGAACCCTAAAAGGGGGTGACGGAAATCCGAGAAGATATATAAAGGGAGGAAACCTAATTCGTGGAGGACTCCTCCACCCACGAATTTCCAGCCACCAAAGCCACGTTTTTGCCTCCCCCATGGATCCCATCTCCATGGGGGAGGGCTCCCTTGAAGCCATGAAGGAAGAGGGCTAAGGGCGGTGCTCCCCCATGGAACCGGCGGCGCAGGAGGAACCCCCTGCGCCACCGCCGGTGCCGGCGCCGCCCTGCGCCTCTCGCTGCCCTCTCCGCCGTCTTCACCGCCATCTCCATCACCATCTCCTCCTTGTATTCAGTGGTTCATCCTCCCACAAACCTCTGTACCGTCCTATGTAAACATGGTGTTTGATGCTATAATATTTATCCTATGATATATGACATGTTTATGTAGTATATTTGTCTTTTGATTGCTTTGTTGAATGTCTATGGTTCATTAGAGTTGTATGTTGATATGGTACTGTCCTTTGGTGTCCATTATACTTGTGCGCGCATGGATCAACACCATAGAGTTAGTAGTATGTGCAAAGGAAAGGGGGTAGTCCTGCCGGAGTGACAGAAACCTGAGGGCTCAAACCGGTTAGTTGCATGTACGGAGTAAGAGGACCATAAACTTAAGGCTATGGTTGGGGAAACCTTAATGCATTGTTAGTATTTACGGATGTTGCTAACAATCCAATCATATAGTACTTGTAAATCCCAAGTAGTGGAGTGCATGTATATTTAGCCTCTCCCACATTGAAAACTGCATCAAAGACAATGAACTAGATGTCTTCACTAATTAATCTTGGACAAAGCCACCACAATTACCACCACTTTTCCACACTCATGGTACTGTTAGTATATGGTTACTTAGTGTATTTTATTGCTGCAGCACTAACATTTACTTTCTTGTATTTATTATCTTGCAAAACTCTCTCATACCCGTATTGTTACCGTAGTTTTATTTCCTAGATAATACAAACGTTTAGTGCGCGTAGAATTGTATCAGTGGTTGATAGAACTTGAGAGATTACTTATCCTACCTTTAGCTCCTCGTTGGGTTCGACACTCTTACTTATCGAAAAGGCTACACGCGATCCCCTATACTTGTGGGTTATCAGTAAACCTGAAGGTGAATCATGCAACGAGTTATTTAAATTTTCTTCCCAAGAATTGCATAGCGTGAAAAATCCTCTTGTGACAAGCCGTGTTTTTGAGGAAGCTTTTGATGATTTGGACCTTTCTACATTTGGTAATATTTGATGCATGCTTTGTGCATAGCTAAAAGGCGTTAAACAGAAGCGCTTATGGGAGGCAACCCATTTAATTTTTCTGCAAATTTTCTTTATTTGAGTCAAGGAGCTTGTTTACTTATATAGCAACTCCTTTGTATCTTTACTTTATCATATTGTTGTGCCAAGAAAAGTCTCTAATGTTAAGATGATGCTAGATTAGGATTACTGCACAGGAACATATGTCTGCTGTTCACTATACGAAATTCCTATCATAGAAACGTGATTTAAATCTGAAATTTTTTGTGCATGATCCTGATATATGTACGCATCTTTCGTTAGTTCAATGTTTTTCGATCTGAGTACCGTAAGTGCCTCGGAAAAATTCGTCTTTTGCGGACTGTTCTGATTTGGACAGATTTTGTCTTTTGTTTTGCATTTTCTCTATTACAAGTGTTAGGTGGAATTCTTTTTAGGGTGGAAGAGCTTCACATAAGGCTAGTAACAGTAGCTAATGTTTAAAATGATTTTCATGTTTGCATCTTTACAGAACATGTGAGTTTTTGATTGATGCACTAACCCTCTAATGTGAATTATGTTGAGTTTGGGGTGAAGCAAGTTTTCAAGTGTCAAGAGAGAATGATGATATAATAAGATCAAGAAGAGTGAAGAGCTTAAGCTTGGGGAGGCTCTCATGGATCTCCCCAGCATATTTCAAGAAGACTCAAGCGTCTAAGCTTGGGGATGCCCAAGGCATCCCCTTCTTCATCGACAAAGTATCTGGTCATCTCTAGTGAAACTATATTTTAATTCCTTCACATCATATGTGCTGTTCTTGGAGTGTCTATGTGTTTTTATTTTTAGTTTGTTTATATTTTATTTTCTGATCACAACTTGTTGGATCCTAGCATTATTGTTTGGAGAGAGACACGCTCTGCTTTTTCATTAGAATACTCCTATTCTTGACTTATACTTGTTAAGTATTCATATCTAGCGCTGTTAAGCTTTTAGCTCTTGTTTTCATGTATCTCTTGTCAGAGCTATTAGTTCTTTTAAAGAAAGTACTCTCTTACTTCACTTATATTTGTTTGGAGAGTTGTTTAAATAAGTTGATTGGTGTTTGGTTGGAACAGAAAATGTTGCATGTGGTAAATGGCATAATGGAAAACGCTTACATACTCTTCTAGATCACTATCTTGGATAATTTGATACTTGTCAATTGTTTTGAGTTACTAAGTAGGTCATGTTTAAGCTTTTGTATCATGTAAGTAAAACCCATTAGTGGAGAACTGCCGTAAAGCTTGTTGAAATTTGGTTTGTATAAGTGGTAATTTCAAGGTCTAGATATTTTCTAGTAAAAGGGTTTGGTTAACAAGGAAGACAGTGTGGAGTCTTATAATGTTTCTAATATGTTGTCATATAAGTTTTTGGTGTACCGGTTGATAGTCTGTGTTTGCTTAAAATAACCTTGCTAGTCTAAACTCTGTACTAAGCGGGAATGCTGCTTGTGCATCCAAATCCTTGAGCCAAAATCCATGCCATCTGTGTCCACCATACCTACCTATATGTGGTATTTTCCTACCACTCCAAGTAAATTTTCATGTGCTACCTTTAAACTATTCAAAACTGTTACTACTCCTTTTTGTGTCACTGTTTACCAAACTCATGAGGACGTGGTAGATGTCTTTATCTCACCTGTCAATCAGCTTTTACCACCAGACTAGCGGCATATACATCCGCTTATCTTTTAATTTTGCAAAAAGAGCTGGCAACGGGGTGCCCAGTCCCAATTAATTACAACTTTAACCGCTTAATCTCTTCACATTTTGTCAACTGAATACTCAGTGAAACATCTGCATGTGTAAACAAAAGAGAAAAGAGGGATGATCTGCCTTGCTGGTAGAAATAACGTCCTTCATGGGAGCCGCTCTTAAAAAATCTGGTTGGCAAGGGTTATATCGTACTGTCTACTACTGATTCGTTGACTAATTAACATACACATCTCAAAACTTTATTTTTACTCTCTATATGATTTTTTTTAAAAACTAAAAAGCTCTAGCAGATGATTTAATCCCATCTTCCCTCTGCGAAGGGCCTTTCTTTTACTTTTATGTTGATTCAGTTTTCCTACTTCCTTCTATCTTCCACAAGCAAACACTAGTGTCAACTTTGGTACAACAATTGTTATATGATGGTGTATTTGACTGATTATATTGCTTTGTATTGACGATATCCATGAGATAAATATGTTGAGGTTGAAGCAATTGCTGAAACTAAAATATTCCTTTGTGTTGGTCAAATACCTTTTACTTTGAGATTATTGATTTGTGAGTTAACTCTTATGCAAAACTTTTGGATTCAATGTCTCCAAAGTACTATTCATGAAAAGTTTTGCTCATATGAGTCAGCTGTTTACTCATTGCTTAATTAGTAGCAAACTATAGACCATTGACTTGGATCACTTCATTCATTCACATGTGCTTTACATTATTATTTGATCAAGGTTGTGTGGCAGCATGTCACTTCAAAAATTATATTGTTTTTATCGTTTACCTACTCGAGGACGAGTAGGAACTAAGCTTGAGGACGTTGATACGTCTCAAACGTATCTATAATTTTTATGTTCCATGTTGATATTATGCCTATTGTTACATGTTTTGTATACACTTCATAGCATTTTAATACATTTTCGGGTACTAACCTATTAACAAGATGCCACAGTGCCAGTTCCTGTTTTCTGCTGTTTTTCCTTTTCAGAAAAGTTGTTAAGGAAATATTCTCGGAATTGGACGAAAATCAACGGAGGCACCTATTTCACCGACACGTCCACGGAGTCCAAAGGGGAGACGGAGATGAGCCAGAGGGCGGCCACGCCAGGGCTCGGCGCGACCCCACCTCCTGCCGCACCGAGGGGTGGTGTGGGCCCCTCGGGTGCCCTCTGACGCCGCCCCTTGGCCTATTTATTCCTCCTGCCCCGAAAACCCTAAGTACCCGAGCCATATTCCACGAAAAGTTCCAGAGCCGCCGCCGTCGTCAACCCTAGCTCGGGAGGGTTCCTGAAGCTCTTCCCGGCACTCTGCCGGAGGGGAGATCATCACCGGAGGGCTCTACATCGCCATGCCTGCCTCCGGAGTGATGCGTGAGTAGTTCATCCTTGGACTACGGGTCCATAGCAGTAGCTAGATGGTTGTCTCTCCACTTTATGCTATCATGTTTAGATCTTGTGAGCTGCCTAACATGATCAAGATCATCTTATTGTAATGCTACATGTTGTGTTTGTTGGGATCCGATGAATATTGATACTATGATCAAGTTGATTATCAATCTATCTTTATATGTTGTTTATGATCTTGCATGCTCTCCGTTATTAGTAGATGATTTGGCCAAGTAGATACTTTTAACTCCAAGAAGGAGTATTTATGCTCGATAGTGGGTTCATGTCTCCAGTAATCTGGGTGAGTGACAGAAACATCTAAGGTTGTGGATGTGCTGTTGCCACTAGGGATAAAACAACAATGCTATGTCTACGGTCATTTGTGTTGTTTACATTACACACTTTGCTTAATGCAATTATCTGTTGCTTGTAACTTAATACCAACGGGGGACACGGATGTTAACCTGGCGGTGGATTATTAGTCATAGATGCTGTTGGATAACGGTCTATGTATCTTGATGTAATGCCCAATTAAATATCATAGTAATCATCTTGTCATATATATGCATTGTCATGCGCTCACTATTTGTCAATTGCCCAGC
This sequence comes from Poa pratensis, assembly GCA_947311845.1. Taxonomy (NCBI): domain Eukaryota; kingdom Viridiplantae; phylum Streptophyta; class Magnoliopsida; order Poales; family Poaceae; genus Poa; species Poa pratensis. The sequence continues at coordinate 22,135,669 of CAMZMU010000048.1, forward strand.
TGTAATTTGTTTACCCAGCACGTTAGTTATCTTTTATGGAGAGACACCACTAGTGAACTGTGGACCCCGGTCCATTTTTTTACACTGATAAAACCACCAACTGCAAACAATTGTTCTCTTACTTTCTGCAATTAAATATTATTTTCCACACCATACGTTTAATCCTTTGTTTTCAGCAAGCCGGGAAGATTGACAACCTTCCTGTTTCGTTGGGGAAAAGTAGTTTGATTGTGTTGTGTGCAGATTCCACGTCAGTGATCGGGTAACGGCGCTGCTGACAACCTTCTGAGCACTTCTACTCCTCCTGGATACGATAACCTTAGTTTCTTACTGAGGGAAAATTGCTGCTTCACTACATCATACCTTCCTCTTGAGGTTTCCCAACGAACGTGTGTTTTCACGTCATCAGACGTCGAAGGGGGGAGGCTCCCCCAAGCCGAAACCCTAATGTGCTATGTGGCCCATGGGGGAGGCGGCGGCGGTGGTGGCCGAGAGGCGGCCGGCCTAGGGCGGGCCCCACCCGCCAGGTCGGTGCGCCGGGTGGGCCCCACCCGCCTAGGTCGGTTCAGCCTAGTACGGGCCCCACCCGGCCGGCGGCGGCGGCAAGGAAGGAGGGGGAGGGGAAGAGTTGGAGTCCAACTCCAACTCCCCTCCCAAGCCGAGTTGGGGTAGGGGAGCTTTCCCCTTCCCAAGCTCCCCTACCCCTTGGGCCATCTATATAAACCCCACCTCCTCCTATTTGGAGGACACACAATTAGCTCTCAAGTTTAGACCTCTTCTAGTTGGATTAGAGGAACCTCTCCGATTAGACTAGATCTAATCTCTCTCTCTCCTTCTCATGTGTTGAGATCTCCACCTTCATATACACCAGTAGTGCTTCAAGCTTGGACGGCGAAGCTCTGCTGAACCTTTCCCGGCGTACGCGTGCAAGCTCTCGGAGGGGTGATCCGTCGATCTCGATGGTTGACCCTCACGCTGTTGGATCAAGGTGACAAGGCGAGGAGGAGGAGGCGCCGCAATCTCTCTACCAGGCTTGGTTGAGGGAACCGACGACGAGCTACATCAACTACGTCATCAACACTTCTTCCGCAACTACGGTGTTGGTAACGTACACTAAACTAGATCTTTGGATCTTCGTATTCGCATGTATCTTCATAGTAGATCTTGGGAGGTGTTGCGTAGCAAGACGGAAAATTTTAATTTGCCGTACACGTAACCCAATAGACGAACCCCTAGCCCGATTCGTAACTGTGCCAGGAGGGTATGGATTCGAAGGCGAGCATCTTCCGGCGAACGGTTCGGTGACGGCCTCGAAGCTCCACGCAGTCTTGAATGGCAGCAAGCATCTCACCGGTGCTGCCTCGCGTCAAGACGACGAAACCATGCCTGGATTACGAGCCGACCTTCGAAAGGTAAGGTTATGGTCATGTTTCATGATTTCTCTCGATTTCTTTCCTTTATCTGTCTCGTGATTCGGATGGTATTTGGCCCAACAGGGTGGACCTGCAGGTGAGTTTACACTTGTTTTCTTCCTTGCATTTCACTAGTTCATTTGAGTGGCACATATCAATAACTCGAGTTTGAACACGCGCCTAACTCACTGGGAAGGGACGGGAGGCATGAAGAGAAGACTCTCTTGGAGTTTCTGGCCAAGGATCAAAAGGAGATGCAAAATTCAGGATCAAGTGTATATTTTGAGAGTGTCCGTTGTGATATTTTTGGGTGTTTGCAGCAGTGTTGTGATTGGACAACGTGTAGGAAATGCAGGCACAACGCATGCATGACCTTCTAGATTTCAGACAGTAGATCTTGAATCTCCTCTTGGACCTAGCACGTGGATACTTCGTGCTAGGTGTTGTTAGCCAACAACAGCTAACACGCCAGATTAGACCTGTGATGTCAAGTTCTTTCCATTGGACCACTCCATGTCAATACCCTTGTTGCATTCTGAAATGAAATACGAATTGACCTGGTTATCTTGGTTTTGCTCTTGCTCACATACTCCTGAACACTGACAATGCCAAGTCTTGCAGCAGAAGATGAACTAGAGTTGCCGCTGCTCTCGCTACTGTCACTACTGAAACCATACTGTAGCTTTCTTCTGCATCTTTTGCCTGCACTATACCAAAGCGATTTTTCCGCCTCTAATGTGTTGATCGCAATACCATGTAAAAATAATGTTATTACTTATTGCCTGGTATTGATTATTGAGCGTGGCGTCTGATGAGGGCTACTTAATATGTTGGTTATTAAAAATTTATTCTTGTTTTGTTGAGGGTAAAGAGATCTTCTTCCTTGTAATCGAAAAAAATGCGTCTTCAATTCTAGGAATTGTCCTTCTCACACTTGGTGATTCAACAATCGACCTACTTGACTACTTGAGAATGATCTCTTATGTAGCTAAAAACATCATAATATTCATAATAAGACATCCATGCATGTAATCAATTATAGTTTGATAACTTGCATATTCAATGCAATGCTTTGGTGGGAGAAGTATGAGGCAAAAGAAACTTCACATGGCTTATCGTTCCAATTATTTTTTGTCAGCGTGAGTTAAATAAATATAATTACACCAATTTTTTATAATGTTTTCACTGTATTATGGTTTACCAAATATATGTTATATACTTAGTTATCATTGTTAGCCATACGATGTATTTTATGTTGTTTGTTATATAGTTGTAACGTATATCGTTCAAAATATATATGGTTCGCACAAAAAGTTTTTCCTTTGTGAGTTATTGTCCTTAACAAGATACAAAATCATCTTAATGCAAAAAAAAAGAATGACTCTTGATGTTCATATAATCGATGAATTATATAGCGTATATATATACTATTGTGTGAATGTTCTTCTCTATTTTTAGTATTACTAAATATTTTGGTAAAGATTTCAATACATACGACTTAGCAAATATCTTAACAGAGACGTGTAGTGTATTGCTATGTATGCAAACCTATAAAAACTCCGGGAGTCTAAATTCAACACTTTGACGTGATTATTATTTTTCTTGGTTTGTCTTTCAAGTTACCGTGTATTTAGTGATAAATTGATAATATGTTGATGATTTAAACTTGTTACTGAAATAGTATTCCCTTTTTAGTAATCACCGACGAACATTAAATATTGTGGGTTCTACTATTGCACACACAAAATTCAATCACTATTATATATGTCAAGGGCAATGTGTGTATGCAATTGCTTTTTTAGTTATCGAATAAGAAGTTGTTCATGGAAATGTATCAACCAAAAGAAAAAATATAGCATGTGTAAGGCCTTCGTATGGGAGATTAGCAACCAAGTTATACTTTCCACCGCCGATATATTGGTCTGTCGTGTGCAATTGTTTTTTATGTGTTCGCCTCTAATTGTTTTAGATTTTTTAACATGTTTTACTATTTTTTAAATTTGGTTTAATATAACAGGAGCTCGGGAGCCAAAGTGAATTTCTGCATATTCAACCCTCTTGAGTCTTGGCCCATATAGGCAATGCTGCCACGGTGCAATTACACAATCAACGCTGGTTCTTCAGATCATTCAGCACGTGGCTTTGTCTATCTTTTTTGTTTTCTTTTGTAAGCTAACTTTCTTGGCACGTTGGAATGATTTGGTTGTGTTGGGTTGGTTGGGTTGGTGTCGAGAACATGGGAATTTTCTCTACTATTTTTTTTCTTTCAAAACAATTTCCTCTACTATTTGAAAATTTTAATTTTTCTTGTGGCACAACCCTGACCCCATATATACGATCAGCAGATGCAGTTGTTTATATGTGTAACGCCACCAAAAAGCGAAGCTCACTCCTCTCCATAATCTTCGAACTGAATATGGAGATAGTTGGAATCTCTATATTGCTTTAGCTATGTCGTGGGTTAGTCACGGCAGATGCCATAGGGGGTGGCTTAACTCGGGTGTGAGCCAGGCGATGTAGGATTCACGAAGAGGTAGCACACGCAGAGTTACCCAGGTTCGGCCTCTCTGTATGAGGTAAAGACCTACTCCCTGCTTGTATGTATTGGATCTGAATGGGGTGTACAATGGTGTGCGCAACAGAGCTTGCGGGTGCTCCGAAGGCTATGGAATGAGATGAGTCTCCCTCTAGGTTGCACCTTGCCGGCTTTATATAGGGAGCCGGCTAGGGTTTATAGGGAAATGACGGGTGCCGCTGGCGGCGCTAGCTATCCTGCCTACAAGTGCGGCTGCTTGAGGCGCACTCTTCGGGATACGCAGATCTTAATCCGATTCAGAGATATCCGCTGCCGCCTTCCCGAGCCGACGTACCGGTATCCTCGGGGACCCGGTATCTTGGAAGATGCTCTCCTTGTGAGCCGACTCGGGGTTCTGGGCCTACCCGGTTGGGCATCCACCCTCATTAGCCCCCGAGTTCGTCATGGACTCGCCTCCGGCTTGGCCTTCGTCTTGCGAGCTGCCGGGTCGTGTCGGTGAACGAACTCCTGAAACAAAGAGAGAACAAAGGCTCGGAGTGGTTGATTTTGGCGTGTCAACGTCCGGTTCGTGCCCGTTGGGACGTTGGCCATACCGACTCGCCTCCGTGCGGGTTATCGCCTCGTATTCTCCGGCTGACGTCACGGCATCTATGACCACTTGTCCTGTAGTGTTTGTCCATCTGACGCCGAGTCGATTGATGGGACCTGACGGTGTATCGACTGCCTCCACCTCGGGATGGAGCAGTGGCAATGATGATGTTTTGACCCGCACGCGCCTGATCCAACGGTCAGAAGAGTCGTGACAGGGCGACGTGGCCAAATCTGGGCCGAGCTTTCCGGCACGTTCCCGCAGAAACCGAGGCGTCGTGCGGGAACCGAGGCGTCGCGCGACGTGGCGATTAATTCGGGACGTGGGTGGATCCATTTACTGCGGTAACGGCTCCACTCACGGCGCCTATTTAGGAGGCGAGGGAGTGCGGCTGAGGGGTACGCACTCCACTCCTCTCCCTTCTCGCGCTCGCCACTCCTTCTGCTCAGAGCAGCTCACGCCCGAGCGCCGCGTCACTTCGCCATTGCTGCCATCGGGAACTCCTGTTCCTCCCTCTCCCTCGCGGCCAAGATGGTGGCGCCAAGGAGCCAGTGGGAGCGATCCTCAGTGACAGCGCAGGCGCTGGAGCAGGCCGCCAGCGAGGGCTTGTTGCCGCCGGCGTCGGAGGGTCGGTGGCGCATCGCCACCGCGGATCCGCGTCCGCGGCCGTCGCCTGGCGAGTTCGTCGTCTTCCTTGCGTTCCTCGAGCGCGGGCTTGGGTTTCCCACGTCGGAGTTCTTCCGATGCTTCCTCGACTTCTACGGGTTGCAGGTACACGACCTGACGCCCAACTCCATTCTCCACCTCGCCTGCTTCGTGGCCCTGTGCGAGGGCTACTTCGGGTGCGCCGCCTTCTTCCCGCTGTGGCTGTGGATCTTCCACGGCAAGCTGGGGAAGGGCGGCGATATGCCGCCTTGCGGCGGCCTCAACTCCCAAGTCCGCGGCGACGTGGATTATTTGGATCTGGGCCTTCTCCCCGAGGTGTACTGGAGGAAGACCGGCTTCTACATGCGGGAGCCGGCTCCCAACGGCGAGATCGGGGTTCCCCCGTTTTCTCCCTCGCCGAGCCGTCCCCGCAATCTTCAGGAGCTGCCGCAGGATGCCGTCTTGCCCACGGTGCACCGGCTGATGGCGCGGCTCCAAGAGCTGAAGTCCCAGGGGCTGACGGGTCTCAACCTTATCGCCTCCTGGGTGAAAAAGAAGATCGTGCCTCTGCAGCGCCGCCCCTCGCTGATGTGCGAGTACACGGGGCTGAAGGACCCGCAACGCCACGACCCGTCGCGATTCCAGACAGTGGAGCAGTTCACGCACCGGATGAAGCAGATTACCGTCCACCCGGCGCCTGAGTGGGACGTGGGCGGCTTGGAGGCCTTCAACGCCAAGCATCCGACTCCAGTGGTGAGTCCTTTAACTTGACGATTCGCCTCGCCTTCCTTTTCTTGGTCTTTATATACCGATCTCTCCTGCTTGCTGAGTCCAGGAGTTCCGGTCGCTCGTCGGTTTGCCTCCGATCCGTGGTGACGCTCCTGCGGTGCATGCCGGCCCTAACGACGTTGTCGAGCGTGACTCCGACGACGAGGGCGACAACACCAACATGGCCTCCTTCTCCTCCCGCCTGCCGATCCCCATCTTGTCTGGGGGCGAGGAAGGAGAAGAAGGAAGAGAAGAACGCGCCGGGTCCAAGAACCCGGCGCTTGACCTTGAAGATGAAGACGATCAACCGCTGCGCATCCGGCGGAGGCGCAGGCCCGCGTCTGAGGATGCCGGGCCCCAGTCCAAGCGCTCGAGGTTGGTGAGCTCGACGCCGCCGCCACCAGAGCGATCGGTGGCGACCGCCGCGCAGTGCACCGTTGTTGCCGAGCGGCGACAAAAGGCCTTGCGGGACATCCCCGCGAGGGGTCGTGCCGACTCGCCCCCTGCGCCTCGCTCCCGGGGGATCCGTACCTCGACTCTGCCGCCTGCGGGCGAAAGGTCAGTTGCTGAGCCACGCCCACAGTTTCATTGGCGTCGTTATCTTGAATTTGACCCGTGCGAGTGTCGCAGGGCTGAGGACGCGTCCCTCAGCCACATGGAGGATGCGCAGGTGAACTCCCAGCGGGCGGGAGCCGCTGTGCGCGCCGCGGAGCCCGTTGCGAGGGCGCCGACTCCTCCGCCTTTCACCGGCGGAGGCGATGAAGTGATTGTGCCCCCTCCGAACGAGGGGGCCACTATTGATGACTCCGTGCCGGCTGGCACGGACAATGCCGCGCTTGTGCCCGAGTCGGCACTGGTGACGACGGTGACTCGGGCCGCTGCGGCGGCTTCCTCCTTGGGTGGGCTGACTGGTCAGCCCCCAAGCTCCACCCCGGGCTCCTCTTCGTCCCGGCCGAACTTCCGAGCCGCCATCCAGACGGCCATGGATGCGCACCAGGTACGTAGAAATTTTTCTTTGTACATGTTGCGTCCATAGTATATATGTAGCCCCCAAGGCCCGAGTCGTATTTGTAGAATGCGGCTTGGGTCTTTATAGTTGTCTTGTTGCGGGGTTTTTGACTAGTGGCGTAGCCCCCGAGTTGCCGATACTGTGGTAGAGGCAATTCGGGACGCAGCCCCCGAGTTTCAGACTCGGCATGCTTGTCAGGGCGAGCCACCGGGTTGCGGAATGTCGATGTAGACGCAACTCTGGGCGCAGCCCCCGAGTTTCAGACTCGGCGTGCTTGTCAGGGCGAGTCCCCGGGTTGCGGAATATCGATGTAGACGCAACTCTGGGCGCAGCCCCCCAGTTCCATACTCGGTGTAGAATTTTGAGTGCAGGGCTAGCCCCCGGGTTAGCGCTGATGTCACTGTAACCCAGAGCGTGGCCCTCGTATATTTTTCTGTGTTTTGACTGTCGCCATCTTTCTTGTTGCAGGAGCTTGCGTGGCTCCTGGAAGCCGAGCAGAACGAGACCCGCCGCCTTCAGGAGGAGCTGACAAAGGCGCGCGAGGGCTACATCTCCCTCGCTGAGCATCAGCGGCTGCTAGACGCACAGGAGAGCCGGCACACCGAGGCGTTCGCCGCGGTGCAGGACTCCTGCGTGCGGCTGAGCAAGCAGAAGGAGGAGGCGGACGCGGCCCTCACCCAAGCCACAAAAGGCTATGGTGAGGATCTCGAGAAGCTCGAGCGCAAGTCCGCCGCGGCCGAGCGCGAGTTGAAGGAGCTGGCCGAGCCGCTCGAGAAGCTTGCTGTTGCCATCTGGGGTGAGTTTTGTCACGATTTTCCCTCTTTGCCATGTATTTTGTTACTGTTCTTGGCTATTCTTTGCTCATTTTCTTCTTTTTTACCGCTGACGGGTAGGCGAGGAGATGGCTGGCTCGACGTCGGCGGAGCATATTCGCCGTATCGGCATCTTAACTCGCGACGTGCACGACAAGGCCAGCGCCGTCGTCCAGGCGCTGTCTCCCAAGGAGGGGTGTCCCGCGCCCGTCTGCCGGGTCCTGCGGGTGCTTGAGCTAATGCCCCAGGTGATCACCTGGGTGCGGGAGTCGTCCGCCCGGAGCGGAGCGTGCGTGGCGCTCGGGCTCGTGCGCGGCCGGTACATGCAGACGAACGTCGACAAGATCACGGCCAGCATCCCGACTCGACCTGATGGTCGAGAAGTCGATATGGCGCCAGTCTTTGAGTTCTGCACCCCGTACGCCTGCCGAGCCGGCCAGCATCCCTACCGAGTTCGTCTTCGATGCGGTGCCCCCCACCAGGGGCTCGACGAAGTGGCGGAGATCGAGCCGGCAACGGAGTTCCTGTTCTCCAGGGCTTCGATTATGGTGCCGGAGGCTGCGGAGAACGAGGCGTCGACTTCTTCCACTCGGGCGGCTCCGTCTTCCTGAAGGTCATGCCCCTGCTTTCATGAGAGGGGTTATTTTGAAATAGTTAGGTTTGATCGCCTGCGGACGAAAAAATATATATGTAATGAACAAGTATGCTAAGTGCCGGGTTGCGTTTCAGCGTGCGCCTCTGCGGCTTAAGGATTTATTTCTGGCACTTCTTGATGCTTGTTGTGCGCTTATCGTCACTTTGTTTGTTTTTCGCTTTTTGTGAGCTTAGTCGATCATGCGACCTCACCAAGTGTGCCTCGCGTGATTTTTGTTCGTGACGCGCGCGGTACCCATGGTGACAAAGTCCGAGTGCGGCTTCATTGTCAAGTTAGGCTTGAACCGGCTGCACTACTTTTCACTTTTTGCGAGTGGCTGACGACTTGGGAGAAAACAACAATTCCTTGTGATTTTGCTGCATGAGCAGGGAGTCCAGTGGTGAGTCGCGCATCGTGGCGTCCGGCTCTCTTTGACGACCCATCAATCATATAACGTGTGAGTAGAAAAAATAAAGGCTCGAAAGCATGATTGAGACGAAACGGTAGCTCCCGAGCGTGTCGAGTGCGTACCGGCCTTATTTTCTTGATTGATTACATAGCATTACAATGGATACTATGTATAGTAGGGGCGATGCAGGCTGATGTTCCATGGACGCTTGGTCTCCTCTCGGACTTGGAGCTTTTGTTTGGCTCACGCAAGTCGACGAGGTGGTAGGAGCCGTTGCCTATCGCCTTGCTGACGACGAACGGTCCTTCCCATGGTGCCGAGAGCTTATGCATCCCTTTCGACTTTTGGATGAGTCGAAGAACCAAGTCGCCTTCCTGGAAAGATCGACTCTTGACCCGGCGGCTGTGATAGCGGCGCAGGCCTTGCTGGTATATCGCCGTCCTGGAGAGTGCGAGTTCGCGAGCTTCTTCCAAGAGATCGACGCCCACTAGGCGGGCTTCCTCATTTTCCTCCTCGTTGTAGAGGGCGACCCGTGGCGAGTCGTGCTCGAGGTCGGTAGGCATGACGGCTTCCGCTCCGTACACCATAAAGAATGGCGTGTAGCCGGTGGAACGGTTTGGAGTCGTTCTGATGCACCAGAGTACGGCTGGGAGCTCGTCCAGCCAGCAACCCGGTGTTCGCTCCAGTGGTACTTGAAGTCGCGGCTTGATCCCGTCTAGCACTGTCTGGTTCATTCTTTCCGCCTGCCCGTTTGATTGCGGGTGGGCGACCGATGCCAGGTCGAGACGGATGCCCTTTTGTTGACAGAAGGCCTTCATCTCTCCCTCGGCGAAGTTTGTGCCGTTGTCGTTGATGATGCTGTGCAGGTAGCCAAACCGAAAGATGAGCTTCTGGAGGAACTTGGTTGCAGTCTTGCCATCGAGTTTCTTGATGGGTTCGACTTCGACCCACTTGGTGAACTTGTCAACTGCGACCAACAGGTGTGTCATGCCGCCACGAGCTGTTTTGAACTGGCCCACCATGTCCATCCCCCAGACGGCAAATGGCCATGTCAACGGGATGGTTTTCAGAGCTGCAGCGGGTAGATGATCCTGTCGGGCGTACTTCTGGCACCCGACGCAGCGACGGACGATGTCGACTGCATCCTGGTGCGCAGAGAGCCAGAAGAAGCCGTGTCTGAACGCCTTGCCGACTAGGTTGCGGGCACCGACGTGGTGACCGCAGTCGCCCGAGTGGATCTCGTGAAGGATGCGCCTTCCTTCTTCCGGCTTGACGCAGCGGAGGAAGACTCCCGATGTGCTGCGTTTGTAGAGCTCGTTGTTGATGATGGCGTAAGCTGAGGCCCGGCGCACGACTTGCCATGCATGGACCTCATCGGCTGGCAGTTTCTTGGTGGTGAGGAACTCGATGTAAGGTTCCCTCCAGTCGCTCGTCTCCTGTGTTACCGCTACCAGAGCTGTGTCTGACGATGGCGGGTTGGCGGTGTCGATTTCTGCCGGTGGCCGCACCGACGGGTTGTGCAAGTGGTCGAGGAAGACGCCGGGTGGGACTGGGTCCCGCTTAGACCCGAAACGAGAAAGCGCATCAGCCGCCTCGTTCTTCCTCCGGTCGATGTGCTCCAGCTCCATGCCGGCAAAGTGTCCGCCGACTTGATCGACGAGGCGGCGATAAGCCGCCATGTTGGGATCGTTTGCGTCCCATGTCCCCATCGTTTGCTGAACGACGAGGTCGGAGTCGCCGTAGCATTTGATGCGGCTAACTCCCATCTCCTTGGCCACGCGTAGGCCATGTAGGAGGGCTTCGTACTCGCGACGTTGTTGGTGCAGGTGAAGTGTATCTGCAGCACGTATCGCATCTTGTCTCCCTGGGGGGAGGTGAGGACGACTCCAACCCCGAGCCCTCGTACATCTTGGACCCGTCGAAGAACAAGGTCCATCTGCCGGCTTCATAGGTTGGAGGCGGCAACTGCATCTCCATCCAGTCGACCATGAAGTCGGGTAGTGCTTGCGACTTGATTGCAGTGCGAGCCGCGTAGCTGAGGCCAAAAGGCTGCAGCTCCGAGGCCCATTTGGCGACTCGCCCGGTTGCTTCCCTATTGCGAATGATTTCAGCCAAGGGAGACGAGCTGACCACCGTCATCGGGTGGCCCATGAAATAGTGTCGCAACTTTCTTGAAGCAAAGAAAACACCGTATACAAGTTTTTGGTAATGTGGGTAACGTTGCTTCGAATCCGTCAGAACTTCACTGACGTAGTAGACTGGCCTCTGGACCAGTTGTTCGTGGCCTTCTTCCTTGCATTCGACGACGACTGCCACACTGACGACCTGATTTGTCGCAGCGATGAAGAGGAGCATCGGCTCCTTCTCCAGTGGAGATGCAAGGATGGGCATGCCGGTACAGAGGAGCCGGTACAGAGGCATGGCCTTCTCGCCGAGTCGTGAGATGAAACGGCTGAGGGCAGCGACGCAGCCTGTGAGTCGCTGCACGTCCCGGAGGTTCTCCGGCTTCTTCAGAGCTTCGATCGCCTTGATCTTCTCTGGGTTGGCTTCGATGCATCGCTCGGAGACGATGAAGCCCAGGAGCTTGCCCGTGGGTACGCCAAAGCCGCAATTTTCCGGGTTGAGCTTTATCCTGTACTTGCGGAGATTGTTGAATGTCTCCGTTAAGTCGGTAATCAGGTCCGTCTTCAGTTTGGACTTGACGACGATGTCATCCACGTAGGCGTGGACGTTGCGGCCAATCTGCTCGTGTAAGCAGTTTTGGATGCAACGCTGGTAAGTCGCTCCGGCATTCTTCAAGCCGAAAGGCATGGAGACGTAACAAAACGCGCTGTAGGGCGTGATGAAAGACATCTTCTCTTGGTCTTCGGGCGCCATCTTGATCTGGTGGTACCCGGAGTAGGCGTCGAGGAAGCATAGTGCCTCGTAGCCTGCCGTCGAGTCGATCAGCTGATCGATACGAGGCAATGCGAATGGATCTTTGGGGCAGGCCTTATTCAAGCCTGTGTAGTCGATGCACATCCGCCATGTTCCATTCTTCTCAGAACGAGCACCGGGTTGGCAAGCCACTCCGGGTGCATGACCTCGGCGATGAACCCGACAGCTAGGAGTCGGGCTATCTCTTCGCCGATAGCCTTGTGTCGCTCACCGTGAAGCGACGCCGGAATTGCTTCACCGGCTTCAGTTTAGGGTCAACGTTGAGCTTGTGCTCTGCGAGCTCCCTCGGGACGCCTGGCATGTCAGATGGCTTCCATGCAAAGATGTCCCGATTCTCACGAAGGAAGTCGCAGAGCGCGCTTTCCTATGCGCTGTCCATGTGCTAGCCGATCACCGCCGTCTTGGAGGAGTCGCCCTCGACCAGCGGATGCGCTTGGTCTCCTGTGCCGACTGGAACTTGTCGCGTGCGTCCAGTGTCGGCTTCTTGACGATGGTCATGTCGTTGGGGTCGACTTGCAGGTTGAGCTGTTCCAGCTGCTCCGTGGCGATGACGGACTCGGCGAAGACGGCGTTGCCCTTCTCGCACTCGATAGCGCGGTCGACGTCGCCGTGCACGGTGATGGTGCCGTTATGACCCGGCATATTCATCTTCAGATAGGCGTAGCAGGGCCTTGCCATGAATTTGGCGAAGGCGGGTCGCCCAAGGATCGCGTGGTATGAACTGCGGAAGTTCACCACCTCGAACGAAATCTTCTCGAGCCAGAAGTTCTTGGCGGTGCCGAAGACGACGTCGAGTGTAATCTTGCCTAACGGGTAGGCCTTCTTTCCTGGCACGATGCCGTGGAAGGTGGCGATGGTTGGAACCATCTGTTCGTCGCGCAATCCCATGCGCTGGAACGTCTCGTAGTAGAGGATGTTGATGATGGATCCTCCGTCCATCACGGTTTTGGTCAAGATGTAGCCCTTGACCTGAGGTGCGACGACCAGAGCGAATTTGCCCGGGTAATCGACGCGGGGCGGGTGGTCCTGACGGCTCCAAGTGATCGGCTGCTCGGACCAGTCGAGCCACTGGGGCACGTCTGGCAGAGTAGCGTGGACGGCGCGCTTGATCGCCTTCTGTTCCCGCTTGGTGTCGAGGCCGACGAAGGTGTGGCCCATGAAGCCAGCAGTGGGGGGCATGCCCAGCTGCTACTCACCGTCGTCATCCCCGTCGGGTGCCCTCTTCTTGGCACCAGTCTTGGCCTTGACGATTTCTGCAGTCCAGCTGCACTCGTCAGTCGTGTGGGCGGCTGGCTTGCCGGGTAGGCTGTGATACCTACACGGCATGGCCAGGATCTCCGTGGCGGTGAGCTTCTTTCACAGGAAGTCCCGCAGTCGTGGCGGCTACGAACTCGGAGCAGCCGTCACCTTTGCGCTTATGAGCGCTGGAGTGCTTGGCCTTGCCCTTGTTCTTGCCACTTTTCTTCTCGTCGTCTTCCTCGTCGGAGTCATCCTTGGTGGCGTCTGACTCGGCGTACTTGTAGACGATGGCGAGCAGCTGTCCCATCGTCATGTCGCCTTTGTGGGAACGCCTCAGCTTCTGTCGAAGCGACTCGAACGTGGTATTGTCCTCGAGGTGAGAATGCACCGTGTCGACGCTGAGGTGTTCTGCCGAGTGGATGAGGTCGGCAACCCGGCGATACCACTTCCTAGTGGACTCGCCCTCCTTCTGGACGCAGCGCTTGAGATCTTCGAGCGTGGTCGGGCGCTTGCAGGTCCCTTCGAAGTTGGTGATGAAGAGCTTTTTCAACTCGCCCCAGGAATTGACGCTATTTCTGGGGAGGTTGTTAAGCCAGGTGCGAGCCGTCCCCTCAAGCATGAGAGGGAAGTAACACGCAGCAGAGCGAGGACGCGCTCTGGATGCTCATGGCGGCCAAGTAGTCCTGGACCCAGGTCTCCGGGTTCATGGTGGCGTTGTACTTGGGCGCTTCTCTCGGCCCCTTAAAGTTTCTAGGGAAACGCTCGCCACGAATGACGGGTCCGAAGCACTTGGGGCCGACGTCGTCGTCATCGCTGTTGCGCGCCGTCTCGGTGCGCTTGTCATTGAGGTGGAGGCGCGGTCCGGAGCGGAATGGTTGGAGCGTGCCTGCGCCTGGTTGTTGTTGATGGTGTGCCGGGCGTCGTTGCGGGCGAGCCGAGGCGGGTTGCCTCCAGCTCTCGTGTTGCTTGACACCTCCGGCTCCTCGTGCCGGCTGCGCGGCTACGGCGGAACAGCGTCGTGCCTGGGGTGGTCTCTGTTCCCCTGGCTTGGGCGTTGCGCCGAAGCCGTCTTCTCGCTAGGTGGCGACTTGGAGTAGAGCCTGCCGCTGGATTGCGACATGTTCTCCTGCAGTTCTAGCGCCTTGTCCACCAGTTCGCACCCCTTGGACCAGTAGGGGTTGTCCTTGACGCGTATCCTCTTGAAGAGGGAGGCGGCTGCGGTCATGCAGTCGACCGGTGTGCCGAAAACGGCAAGGTCGGCGTCGTCGTCCTTCCGCGGCTGAGGTTGAGGTTGAGCCGGGTTCGACTGGGGTCGTGGCGCCGGAGGCGGCATTGCTGGTCGAGGCTGAGGCGGCGGCTGATTCGAGCCGCCAGGCTGAGACCTGCGACACTCGTCGCGCTGCCTCTCCAGATCGGTCTCGCGTGCGAAGGCGTCGTCGAGCACACAAGAGGGGATCTGGCGATGCGCATCCGGGTTGAGTCGCGATTGGCGGCTCTTGTGTTGCCTGGTCACCGCAGACAGGGCGGTGGTCTTGGCATCCACCTCCAGCTCCTTCTGGCGGATCTTCTCCTGCTGGCGAGCCATGTCCAGGCGAAGCCGCTCGAGCTGCGTGGCCTGGGCGGCAGTGTTCGCCGGTGTGATCGGAGTAGCGAGCGGGTCAGGGATCCGACCCGCTTGTCCCCTGAGCGCATCAAGGGAGTCTTGAGCGCTTTGTTTGTTGCGAGCCTCCTGCTCGCGTAGCGCCTGTTCGCGCTGAGCCTGCTGACGCGTCTGCTTTTCTTGTGCCTGCTTCTGCAGGTCAACCTCCGTTGCTGCGGCAGATGCAGCAGTAGTGCTGGCGGCGGCTTTAGCCGCCTCACCCGTCATGCCGATGAAGGCGGGTGTGGCCGAGCCGTCTGAGGCCAGATCGGTCGAGCCCTCCGACTCGTAGTCGAGGACGGGCAAGATCGACCCGGTGTCGTCGTCGTCCAAGATCTGGACAGTCCCAGCGGGTGAAGCGGGTGCGGTGAGATCCACATCCGTGGTGTTGACGACGACGTAGTCTGTCGTGTCGAGGCGAGAGGAGGCGCTGTCATTGTCGTCGACGATGACGCCTCCATCCACACCGCAGAAGCCGACGTAGGCGGTGACAGCCGTCCCGAATGGGATCACCATCGAGCGGGTGATGGGCCCATAATTGGGCTTGCCCCAAGTGTGCGGGTCAGCGACGTAGCCGATCACTCCGTGCTCGAAGTAGGTGCCGGTGACGATGTCGCCGCGGTTCGGCGCGGCCTGGCGGCTGAAGATGACGCCAGTGCTGGGTTCAGGACTCTTCGCGAAGTAAACTCCAGCGATCGCTGGCCCCACGGTGGGCGCCAACTGTCGTGGGTTAATCACGGCAGATGCCATAGGGGGTGGCTTAACTCGGGTGTGAGCCAGGCGATGTAGGATTCACGAAGAGGTAGCACACGCAGAGTTACCCAGGTTCGGCCCCTCTGTATGAGGTAAAGACCTACTCCTGCTTGTATGTATTGGATCTGAATGGGGTGTACAATGATGTGCGCAACAGAGCTTGCGGGTGCTCCGAAGGCTATGGAATGAGATGAGTCTCCCTCTAGGGTTGCACCTTGCCGGCTTTATATAGGGAGCCGGCTAGGGTTTACAGGGAAATGACGGGTGCCGCTGGCGGCGCTAGCTATCCTGCCTACAAGTGCGGCTGCTTGAGGCGCACTCTTCGGGATACGCAGATCGTAAACCGATTCGGAGATATCCTCTGCCGCCTTCCCGAGCCGACGTACCGGGATCCTCGGGGACCCGGTATCTTGGAAGATGCTCTCCGGGTGGGCTTTGGGCCACCCGGCCTTGTGAGCCGACTCGGGGTTCTGGGCCTACCCGGTTGGGCATCCCCCCATCAAGCTACCAAAATTTAGGCACATGGTAGTGCTAATATTCTATAGGAATAGGAGACATCCAGAATTCATGTTTAAGGGCCATTGTACTTCCCCGTAGGAAAGATAAGAAAGAGCCACACAGTTCGAACATTTCTAGGTCAACCACATCATGCTGACCTACCGAATTATCGAATAGACCAACGTGAGAATGCAGTCCGTCAAAACATAACAAAGCGCCACACAATTCCAATACTACGAGATGAACTACAGCCTGCAGATTTACTGCATTCTTCTTAGTTTGGATATGTACCTGCTGGATTACTTGTAATGTGAATTCTACAAAAAGGGGAGATGACCTTGAACCCTTCACTGTTCTCACTGCTTAATTTGTTCTTTTTATACCTTTTCACTGCAGTGCTACCAGAGTAACTTTTTTCTCTTGTACTCTGGGCTAAGAAACTTTCATGTGACAATATAAGTCTATTAGAACTTTACAAGTGACTCTGGGCTAAGAAACTTTCATGTGACAATATAAGTCTATTAGAACTTTACAAGTGACGCTACCCAGAAATTATGTATATAAAAGCACCACGATTGCAACTAATATTCATGAGATAAGCACCATATAAATGACATGTGAGATAAGCATCTAGACAACATGAAGAATAAGAAAGTATAAGACTATCATAGATACACATGTCGCCATTGAAAATCCACTAACAAAGCAGAAGCATTTTTACCTGCTGCTGTTTTTTGGACCATCTTGAGTTTTCTTGACCATCCTGGTTAAGTGGTCAATGTGTGTAAACACAAAACAATGTGGCGTCTCCAATAATTCCAAATCTTCTATTTATACGGCAATAGTCAATTGACAAGATTTAAAACAAACAAGACCCCCGCCCCTCGCGTCGTCCGCTCTGGGCGACTCGGGGGGAACCCTAGCGCGCCGCCGGCGCCGCCGCCCCCCCCATCTGCATCCCCGTCTCCGCCGCTGCCGCTGGCCTCGAAGCGGTGGCGGCGGCTCCCGCCCCCACAAAGGTGGTAGGGAGAGAGCTCGCGGTGGACGCGTTGGCAGTTCCCGGCGGCGCGAGAAGGCAGCCCCGGCGGCGAGCATGCTCGGCTTGGCTGGCTGCTCCGGTGTGTTGCTGCTGTGGTCCGGCCCGTGGTGGCGGAGGATTACAGCCAGGCGTTGAGGCGTGGTGGCAGGGCGGGTGTGCTGGGCCCTGTCCGTGGTGCGGGCAGCGCTTCTCTGGTGCGTCGTGAGGTAGTGGAGGCGGGGCGTGGCGGAGGTTTCGGTCGACGGCGTTCGTCTGGCGCCTCGTGTGGCGGTGGAGGCGGCAGCGTGGAGATGGCGGCGGCGCCGCAGGTGCAGGGCCCGATCTGGGCCCAGCTGGGCCTAGATCTGGCGGCGGCCACTAGGGCCCATCCGGGCCCGTTCTGGGCTTCACGGGCTGCGGTTCGCGTAGTTGAAGCTCGGGTGTGTGCTGCTGTCTCCCGTGGAGTTCGACGCGTTCTGCAATGCTTGTCGTTCGGCCACCGTCGTGGCTCTCCTTTCCCAGCGGAGTCTGCATCTGGGCCGCCTCCGGGGCGGCGCGGCGCTGGCCGTGGCCTGGAGGTGCGGGGGCTGGTTGCTGCTGAGAGGACGAAGGTCGTGGCTGCGGAGGTGTGGGCACAGAGTGGTCCAGCGCGGTGGTGCTACGTGGGTTTCGAGCTGCGAGGAGGAGGTGGCGGAGACTCCGGCGCGGAGGCAGGAGACGGCATCTCCTGCCGCCGTGCTCCGGCATCCGGGCGGCGTGGAAACCGGGGCGGCGGCCCCGGACAGTAGCGGCTACTCCGGCGGAGCGGCTGAAGCGGGCATGGCCTTGGCAGCGGCAGTGGAAGGTGGTGCCGCGGCTGCTGCGGCATGCGGTGGAGCTCGGTGGTTGACGACATGGCCGGGATGCCATCCTACTGCTCCCGAAGCTTTGCGGTCGGGTTGAACTCCGGACGAAAGCTCGCATGGACTTCGGTCAGTGCTGACGACGGCGGCGCCCTCGGGCGTCGTTCCCTTTCTTGTTTGCGTCGTCGTGGAGCTTTTCGACCTCGTCTAACGCGTGGTGGTTCCAAGTTCTCCGGGTGAAAACCTTTGCTCCTTCGTGAGCGGGCGGCGGTGACGGTCTCGTCACTACCTTGTTGGAGGCGCCGCTTTGGAGCCCTTGGCCAGCGCGGTGCAACGGTTTCGCGACGGATGTGCAGAATGGCGTGTGGTCGTGGGCGGTGGATGTCGGGGCGGCGGCTCCGGGAGGTGGTGGTGCGTCGAGGCGGCGGGCTCGATCTCCCACGCTACGACGGTTCTATGAGGCAAAACCGTTGTTTAGTGTGGGTTTGGGTGGCGACCTGGATGAAGACTGCTTGGGCAGAAGGTTCGTCGACCTGACTGGATCGTCTTCGGGCAACGCGAAGGTCGATCTGATTGCTTCACCGGGGCGGCGGCCCCGGAACAGGTGGTTTTGGTGGCAACCTGGATGAAGACTGCGTGGGCAGAGGGTTTGTCGACCATGACTGGATCACTTTCGGGCAATGCGAAGGTCGATCTGGTTGTTACGCCGGGGCGGCGGCCCCGGAGTAGGTGGTGTGTGTTGTGGCGTTTGGTTGACTTGTGCCGTGTGGGCGGCGGGTCGCTTCGTTTGTGTGATTATTTTGTACAGTTTGTATGGTTTTTGGACCCAGTTTCCCTTATAAACTGGGTCAATTCTTTTCTATCTAGTCGAGCGGTGGTACGACCACCTTGTCCTCAAAAAAAAAATTGACAAGATTTGTACATTTTCACAGGGAAACAACTTTACTCTGCTTGGACTTAGAAGCTGAGACCTACTTTTACTATGTAGAAACAATCAAATAAAGTGTCTCATCTCAATGCCGGCATTCCAAAACCCTGTCGGCACCAGCATACCTCTCATAAATTAGTTTGTAAACATATTGTTTTGTTTTTGTGCAGTAGCGGAATAATTTTTATCACTTACCGAGAGAGCAGAACATGTAGAACATACAGGAAGGAGCAAAAGCACACAAAATCTTTTAGTTCTTGAATACATGCATCTATGCATTTCCCAGAACTGACGCACAAGAAAGAACAAGAGAAGCAATTTTTGTGTGCTTTATTAAGTTAAGGCAGGGCTCAGCTTGAGCCTTTGGTCTATGTAGAACATACTGGAAGGAGCAAAAGCACACAAAATCTTTTAGTTCTTGAATACATGCATCTATGCATTTCCCAGAACTGACGCACAAGAAAGAACAAGAGAAGCAATTTTTTAATAGCCAGAAATTATAATTCTCATCCAATTTTTCTCAAATAGAATTCACATCCAGAGAGCAGAAAACTGGACAGAGGTGGTAACCAAGACAAACAGCTAGTTCCTACATTCAGAATGCTACAGGATAAAATAACGGGGCATGCTTTGACAATACATATAGGAGCCGGTGATGCGGTTCATGATTTGCAGGTCTCCCTTATATGAGAGTACGTGAAGCCAAACGTGGTGATGTGGAGAATGAAACCATCGCGGGCACCACAAGTATCGGAGAAAATACAGTCAAGGGAAATACAGTCTATTGCAGATTTCACTATGTTGCAAGACTCCTCTATGCACAACTCGTACTACATAAGCAATTCATAAAGCATCCCTAGGCAAATTTTGAAGCTCCTCCTAACAAAATATTAAAGCATCAATTTGCCATGAGAGTTAACAGATCGAATTGCTCCAGAGCCAAACCAGAGCGAGCATTGAGTGCAGAAGATACGGGAACTCCTGGATTATTTTTCAAGAAAGGACTATAAATTTCAGCAGCATTCAGTTTGTACATTTTCACAAGGAAACAACTTTACTGTGCTTATACTTAGAAGCTACAACCTCACTTTTACTATCAAGAAATACGATGTCTCATTCCATTGCCGGCATTCCAAGATCCTGTCGGCACCAGCTTGTGAGTGGAGGAACCAGACGGAAGCGGCGGCGGATGCAGAGCAGCAGATGGGAGCGGTGGAAGTAGGGCGCCGGCGGAGTGAAGCGGACGGCTTGCATCTATTTAAATAGGGACCACTTTACAAAATTCTTCAATGGCACGTCCGCACGTGGTATCTCAAAAAACTTGATGGTACAAATAAAATTGAATATTTCACACCTACAATAACTCGTTGGTTCATTCATCTCTTTTTGGGTATGATAATTGTTTTTCCTCTTGACAGTGACATAGAAGAAAGGTTAGCGTTCGTAGGAATATGCCAGCCTCTTGACACATAGGAATATGCAAATCCTTGAGATCAATCACCATCTGTTTTTTTTCCTTCCGTGAGCTAAATTGCTTGACATGGTATAGAAGTTTGGTTGTGTGCCTCTAAACGTGTTGCCATTTGGTTGTAGGAGGTTGGTAAAGAGGACAGGGGAATTTTCTCTATTATTTATAAAGTTAAATTTTGCTTGTGGTAGGAACAGGATGCATCCGAAATTCATCTTTAAGCGACACGGTACAACCTCGAAAGGAAGATAAGAAATTGCCACGCAGTTAAAACACTATCAGCTCAACCACACCCTGCATATTTACCAGGTTGTGCAAAAGAGCAGCAATGAAATTGACAAAGTCAAAACATCCATATTATTGTCTTATTCTCCAATGTGCAGATTTGTAACAATCATAGAAAGATCTCCTTGGGATCATTCATTGTCGTTAGCCTTTTGGCATTCTGAAAGGGAACGCGAACGCTTCCACTTTGTTTACATCTGTACTCGCAGGAATAAATTTGCAGACTTACAATGCCAATTCCATCAGGAGATTAGTTACTTTTATTTTCATCCACTCTGGGCTGAATAAGCTTTCGACAACAAGTCTATTAACAGTGATGCTAACAGGAAATTATGTAGTACTCCCTCCGTATCAAAATATAAGACTTTCTACCAACTTTCCACACACATGTATTTAGGCATGTTTTAGTGCAATGTTCATGTGAATCTTGCACTAAAACATCCTAAACCCTAGACGGAGCAGCAGTAGTCAGCGAGGCAACGGTGCCTGTCGAGGAAGAGCCCGAGGAAGCCAGTATACGCTTGAGCCGCACAATATCCTGGTCAGTGAGCTTCTCCGTCGAGGAAGGCGCACGAGCCGCAGTAGAGGAGCGAGTCAGGTCACGCTGCTTCTGGTGACAGTCAGACTCTGGGTGACCGGCTTCTTGCAGTAGCCACAGAAGATGTGAGAGCGAGGCCGTCCTGATCGTGCGTAAGGAGGGCGCCCGCCCACCCCCCCTAGGGAGTGGGGAGCAGCGGTGGAGCAGACGACACAGGGGCTCGGGCAGCTAGCACAGTGGGAACCGCAAGCAAACCAGCAGAACGGAGCGTGTCTCCTCGGCTCGAAGCTCTGCAAACATCTCTGATATAGGGACACGATGACCACGGGCAAGCAAGTGAGCACGCCGAGGCTCAAACTCGGCACGGAGGCGAGATAAGAACTCATGGACACGCTGAAATTCCAAATCTGACCTCACTGTCTGACAGCATCGACAAGCACCACAGACAACAGTCCTCAGAGAGTCAAGTTGACGCCAGATGGCAGAGCACTGTGTGTAGAACTCATCAACAGTGGAGTCACCCTGCTGAAGATCATGCTCCTGATGCACCACAGATAGGTAGAGAGTATCACCAGAGGGCTGATAGCGCTGACACAGATAAGTCCACATCGCAGTAGCAGTGCCCAATCCCATAAACTCAGAAGCAAACTGGGGGAGAACACTAGCAGTGAGGATAGCAGCAGCACGAGCATCATCATTGCACCACTGAGTGTAATCAGACAGAGCATCCCGATAAATGGAGAGAGACTCCGAGTAATCCGATACCTGCTTGTCATAGGCTTCAACTGCAGGATCATCAGCATCCTTGACGGCAGCCCGATCAGCCTCAGAAGCATCAGCGGCAAGAACAGGTGGCACCGGTGGAGTAGGAGCCACAGGAGCAACGGGGCACGGCGGACAGGAGACCTCGCAGAGAGAACCCCCCACAGCAGGAGGCCGCGCATGTGGATACGCATAAAGCCCACAAACTCAGCGTAGTTGGTGCCATTAAAGATCACTGAGCACCGAGGAACAGCAACATAGCCCGAAGGAGACATGACGGGCTCTCTGTTTTTTTTAAAGTCAACAGGAGAGAGAATCTAGATCTCAGCATCTCGACCGAACCAGACCGACGCGATGCGAGCGGATGGAGGCGAGGCAAGCAAGCCCGCAGCGGCTGGACCGGGCGGGGCAGCAGATGGCCGGAGAGCCGGCGGCCGGAGTGCCGGAGAGCCGGCGGCCGGGGCAGCAGCGGGACGGCCCGAGGCGGCCGGGCAGGCGGCCGGAGAGCAGGCCGTAGGAGGCGGCGGCCGGAGAGAGAGCAGGCCGCAGGAGGCGGCGATGGACGGCGACGGCCGGCAGCAGGCCGTGGGGATGGCGGCGGGAGAGCAGGCCGCAGGAGGCGCCGGCGGACGGTGACGGCCGGCAGCAGGCCGGCTGGAGGAAGAAGAAGAGCGCAGGTCGGCCGGAGCAACGGCGACGACGGCGACGGTGGGCTACACGCGGAGTTGCAACGCGCGGGGAGGAGGAGAGCAAAACCTATGCTCTGATACCATGTTAGAGAATGGCAACTAGTATTCCCAGGGGGCCAAAGGCCAATACATATACAGTGTGGTAAAGTGCAGTAAGCCCCTTATACAATGGGGATATACAGGAAAGGACCTATACACATCTAACAGATACATGTGTGTGAAAAGTTGGTAGAAAGTCTTATATTTCGATACGGAGGGAGTATATATAAGCAGCACGATCAAGTAACTAATATTCACAAGATAGGCACCATATAAACGGCATAGGAGATAAGCTTCTATACAACATGCAGAATAATAAAGTAAAAGTGTCATAGATACACATAGACATGAAACATCTACCAAAAACTGATGTTGTTTGGACTATCTTGAGTTTTCCTGACCATCCTGGTCCTTAATTATGTGTTACATTAAACATTTGCTTTCTCCAATAATGCCAAATCTTCTAGTTATGCAACAAGGTCAGTTGACCAGATTTATACTTCCAGCAGAAGTATAAGAATCGAAATTATTTTTTATTAATTCAGCCAAGCTGGATGAGCACATTACAAGGCTGGATTACAAGAATTACGTGCAACTTCTTTATGTGTTGTTAAGCAAAACATTAGAAGTGTAGTAAATAGTAGGCGTAGTTCATAAGCAGTAGTACAAATCAAACAACGTCCCAAGTCACCACCAACAATTTTGAAGAAAATTATTACCACCTACATAAGATACTAAACCGAAAAAATACCAAGCTATCTTTGGCATAAGAACTCGCCAATGTTGTCCCCGAAGGTCTTCACGAGCCTACGGGAATGGTCCGTCAGTGGATGTAATTTGGATCCCTCGGGCTCCAATCTTGCAGTGTTAATCTAATAGTCAGTTTAAGTTAATCGGACACAAAAACATACATGCAAGTTTGGAAAGACCCAAAAATATACCTGAGCTCATAGCAGCTATAGTTTCATTTGATGCCCGTATAACTCATTTCTATGTCAGTTTATATCAAAACTTCCTTAGCAATTTGGAAAGTTTTTGGTGAACTAGTTTATGTGCGACTCATTTTGGCTAACTGTTTTTCCTCCTATGAGTTTACAGTGATATAGAAAAACAGGTTAGCGTTCATGGCAATTACTTGGCATCATAGCCGCACATGCCATCCTCTTAACACATAGGCAATGCTGCCACGGTACGCATCCTTGAGCTCAAGCACCATGTGGCGTTGTCTAGTTTTTTTCTTCTGTGAGCTAACTTGCTTGGCATGTTATAGAGGTTTTTAGTTGTGTGCATGATCTAAACGTGTTTCCATTTGGTTGGTTGGGTTGGTGCAGAGTACATGGGAATTTTCTCTATTATTTCAAAATTTTAATTTTGTGTGGTGCAGCCCTCACCCCATATATACGACCATGCAGATGCAGTTGTGTCTATGCTCCCCAGAACCCACGAATCGAATAAGGAGATAGATGATACCTTTGCATGCTTTGTCTACCATAGAAATAGACACCACGTACAGTTAAGATTTCGTAGGAATAGGAGGCATCAGAAATTCATCTTTAAGCGCGATGCGCCAGCTTCGCACGAAAGATAAGAATTGCCACGGAGTTCAAACACTGTTAGCTCAACCAGACCCTGCATATTTACCAGGTTGTCCGAAAGACCAACAAGAAAATTAAAAAAGTAAGAACATCCATTCATTGTCTCTACTCTGCATGTGCAGATTTGTAATAATCATAGAAATACCTGGAGATCCATTCATTGTCCTTAGCCTTGTGGCATTCTGAAAGGGAACGCGAACACTTCTACTTTGCCTAGATCTGTACGTGCAGGCATAAATTCGTAGACTTACAATGCCAATTCCATCAGAAAGAGATGAGCTAAATCTTCACTGCTCTCACTGCTTAAACTTATGTGAGCTCACTTCTTCATTTCAGTGGTACATAGTGACTTTTTTCTCCTCTACTCCAGGCTGAATAATCTTTTTTATGCAGTGACACAAATATCTTTAGTGTTTATCGAGAGAACAAAACATGTACAACACACTGGAAAAAGCACATACGATTTTAGCACCTTAAATCTTGAATAAAGGCATATCTACATTTCACAGAACCGACATCCTAAGAAATTGCTCACCTGCTTGTACACAATTGAAAGCAGAAAACACTTTTTATTTCTACAAATTGTACTTTACATCCATTGCACACAACCGAGCCATTTTCCGCGTCGACAATGGTGACTCGGCAGCATGGTGCAGTGGGGTCTCGGCGTGGATGCGTGCGAATGGACGAGGGCAGGGCGGTGGTGCTGTTTGGCGTCATGGCGACGTCGCCGGCTGGCCTTGCAAGTCATGGCGTTGATCTTTGCCTGAAGATGGGTTCGAGGAAGACAGCGAAGCGACTTCTATAGCGCGCGCATGCGGTGCGCGTTGAGGGTCTGCTGGACCGGTACTCCGGTTGTAGATGATGCGTGCAGGTGTGAGGTCAAGGCATGCGGCTCTGATCATGGCCACCCCCATCATAGTTGTAGCGACTTGTTGTTGCCGAGCGGCTGACTTCGGTTTGATCAATGTTGTAACTTGTAAGCTTTGATGAATAATTGCGGATGGCTTTGTGCATACTTTGATGCAGAGGCCGGGGATCCGCACCCCCTTATCTAAAAAAAAACACAACCGAGCCAAACAGGTAGTTTCGACATCCATAACTTTATGGGAGTAATTATTTCATAACTTTATACAGACAACTACAAGGCATATAAATAATGTCGTGCATTTATCAAGGTTATAAAAAGCGCGCTTAGGCACTGAGCGGAGCAAAACGTCTAGCGCTTAAACGTGCGCTTGCAAAACGCTCAATTAGCGCCTAGCGCTTAACTGAACCGTGGCATTTATAGAAACAATATCAACAATACAAAAAACAATATTACTAGATATATTGTGAAATTGCTTTGCATAATGTATTTATTTGTTCTGCCACGGTTTTTTTATATCATGATTAAACTTTTGAAATTTGGTAGGACAGGAACCATGCATTCTCACAGGTACTGCAAGTAGGAGAGAATCACACACCATTGCTAAAAATATCTTTACAAAATTACAAGTCGTGCACTTTTGGGCCCTTGTAGAAGAGATTATATAATTCTCCTGGTAGTAGGAATAAAAACAGTACCAAAGTTTACACAGCAAAAAGTAATCGACAACACTGCAAGAATAAGACAATCTCATCTCTACTATGCGTGTATAACCTGTAAAAATTCCTGTATTTGTAAATCCATTTCTCCTCCTTTTCTGTTCTTACATCCAGAATGCTACAGGAGAAAACAACGGGGAATGCTTTGACACTGAATGGGAGTTCGTGATGCGGTTCATGGTTTGTAGTTCTCCCTTATGGTTGTACCTGAGGCCAAATGTGGTAATGTGGAGAATGAAACCATCACGAGCATCACAAGTATCATCTCCGTCTCGTACCACACACTCCACAAGGCAAAATTTGGCGTTGTCACCCCCCATGTGTGTGAGAGTGGCCGCTGGTGCCCGTAGGCGGCTGTTAGAGAGCTTGCGGAGCAACCTTTCCTGGAGCATCTTGCAATCCGGCTGCGACTGGCTTGTGCTCGAGCGGGAGGCAACTTGGCAAGAGCAAATGTAGCCATCCTTGTTAAGCCCAACCCATGCATCCAGCATGCTGTCGAAAAAGCCTTGTCCGTCGAAAGGCAAGGACCATTCGCCGTGCGACCTCCACTGGCGTTGCTTGGTGTCGAAGGAAAAGGTGCAAATGGGCCTGCGGCGTATGTTGTTGTACTTGCTGTGCGCTGTGAAGAAGATGGTGTGCCCATCTGGGTGCAAGGCATAGGAGGTGATGATTTCGTTATTGGCGAATGGCCATGGCGAGTCCACTCTTTGCCAGCACCAGTCCATGGTTGGCTTTGCAGACCACGGATCGTCGTTGTCAGTGGGTGCACAGGACATGACCTTCAAGAATTGCTGCGGGTCCTTAACGAAATTTGGGAATGCAAAGAGCATATCGGCAGTAGCAATAGACCTGTGGTGGTCACCTAGCAGTGATTCTGGGAGGGGAGGGCCAACGGCCAGCCCTGCTGCCTCTGTATCGTAAACAAGGCTGGGGGTCCGTCCACAGCGTGGGTTGGTGGTGATGAAGATGTGTCTGCCCATGGCATCGAAGGTCGTGCACCGGCCAGTTACAGGTGCGATTATCCGGACGACGCCAGGCTGCTTCCTGAGGTCAGCGTCGGTGTCATCTTCGTCAATCTTATGGATGCTGAATCCTCTGCTCCAGTCATCCAGCACCAGGTAGAGGTGTTTCTGCTTCTCCAACCTTTTGCTGGTGCGCTCGCAGTAGCTGGCCTGCCCCTGCCGCCGCTTGCCTCCGGTCACCTCCGGGCTATCAATTCTCGAGTTCATCATCGTCTTGTCGCAATATTGGATTTGTTTTCGCCCCCCAAAAAAGATGGACGGAGATCTAAAATAAGGCTGGCTTGCAATTGATATATGTCTGCCAACAGTCAAGAAAACCGTGCGATTGGGTTGATTGATCTATAAAGCCGCCTCCCCAGGGTTGCAATCGAACTCGGAAACCGATTGCAATCGGGAAAACGGTAAGAATCCGAGCCCGACACTTTCTCCGGATAAACACAACAGATCGGGAAGCGTGTGGAGAGGAGAGGCGATTGGGACTGGAGGAATCAGACGGAAGCGGCGGCGGATGTAGAGCAGCAGATGGGAGCGGTGGAAGTAGGGTGGCGGCGGCGTTAGGAGATCGGGGCGGAGGCGGCGCTAGGAGATTGGGGCGGCGGACGCGCTAGGAGCTGGGGGCGGACGCACGGGATGGAGAGGGGCACGTGGCGTGAGAGGCGGGTGGAGAGGTCGACGGCGTCGGCGGCGAAGTCGATGAAGCCCGGGAGGAAGATGGCGTCGTCGTAGGTGTACGATAAGCCCTGCCGGAAAAGGTGCGACGCCGAGAAACCGTCTCCGTCGAGGTCACCGCTGCTCGCCGACATATGTGGGCAGGGGCTTTAGGGTTTTGCGGCGGCGCGGCGGCGGGGGAGGATGGGCAGACGGATGCGAACAGAAAACATGAACCTGGAATATATATTTTTTGCGATGCTCGGCGTGCATTATTCAATATTTCAATGTGTCTTGTAAAAAATAATCACGCCGTAAAATTTAAACCTTCTTTCATGTAAAAAAATAAAAGTTCTTTCTTTTTTTTGAATTTTTCATATATATTAAACCAACAAAGAGTACACGATTACATCGATTACAAAAACAATACTAAAAGAGACGAGCAAATCTATGAGATATTCAAACCCTTTCTTCTTCCATGACACAATCTTGTACTTTTCTGAAGGCAGCCGTAGAACAATGCCGAATACACCAAACCACAGACCTGTGAATACCAACGAAGGTTCTCCCCTTTTAATTTTGAGCCGCAATGCCAAACCTTTGTGCACGCACGCAGTCATTAAATTAATCAAGCAACATCGGTAAGAGCACCACCACTGATATTTCAGGGACAAAAAACCGCACCACTTTGTCGACGTCGTTGGGAGCCGAGAGAATGAATCACCGTTGCCGAAGACGTAGTAGCCGGGATAGATAATGCGAGTACAAACCTCCTCACGGCAACCATGAGAAACAATCCAAGATTGATCTGGCGAAACAAGATCTGAATAACCATACCTAGACAAACTTAATCTTCCACAACCACCATTGACGTCGGGAAGGAGATCTCGCCGACGAACGAAGCGCGGAAGATCACTTATTGCAGACGATGCCATCTCCATTGACGAATAAGATAACAACCAAAACCAAGCTCTAACATTAAGGACCTTTATGTAGCGCCCTGCGCAGGTCCGAGGTCCCCACCCCTCCTAGTACCAGCGGCACCTAGAGGAGGTGAGAACCCGTCAATTCTTAGACGAAGGGGACGATGAAGATGCAGATGGCGCCGGCGGCGACGGCTAGGGTTGAAACCCTAGGCCGCCGCCTCTCTCCGATCTCAGTTTGATGATTGTTTTGTTAATCAATTGGTGGTTCATTTAATATTGTGAAGTGCAATACACAATTGTAGAACACTTGAGTTTTCCTGGCAATATCTATGGAGCATAGAAACATAAGATATAAGTAAAGGTAATAGCAGCGGCTGTACAAATACTTATCCATCATGTGCAACTTACTACAATAAGTTGAAATTTGGGATCCCCGATAATAAAATTGGGAAAATGTGGAAAACTACTCGAAATGACCGACATGTGGCCCTGATTTTTTTTGTGAAAATGCCCCTACACATTTTCATCTTACATTGCATGACCTTAGCTCAGCCTTATCTTTATTAATAGTCTATATCTTCAAAACAAAGGGTGTGAAATGTTTTTATAATCATGGTCAATATTTTAAAAATGGTAGGACATAACTTATGTATCTGATATTTTAGGAACAAAGGGTAAGAGACCTCACGCAAGGACTTAAAATTAACACTATTTTTATTCCTGCACTTCGGGGTACATGTAAAGAGATCATTATCTCTTGGTGGTAGGAATAAAATAGTACTACCGTTTAAGCAACAAAACGGAGTTGATACAAGATTAGAGATTACTAGCACCCAGGCGCTAATTTTATTTAAATAATACACGAAAATTAATTAATTTCAGAAATATTACGCGTTTTTTTTTTTTTTTTGCAAAAGTAGGATCCCGTCACCTGTCGTCGTTGCTGAAGACGAGAGGGCCCACAAGGCCACGTGGAGGCACGTGTGAGCTGCTGGGCTGTTACTAGTGGCGTGCGTGAAAGTGGCGTGTATTTGTGCACGCACGCCACTAGTAACAGCCCAGCAGCTCACACGTGCCTCCACGTGGCCTTGTGGGCCCTCTCGTCTTCAGCAACGACGACAGGTCGGCGTCGTCTTCGCCAAGGACGACGGGATCCTATTTTTGCAAAAAAAAAATCGCGTGTTATTTCTGTAATTAATTATTTTGTGTGTATTATTTAAAAAAAATTAGCCACCCAGGCACCGGTTATCACTTTATTAAAATAAAAATAAAAAATCATATATATAAGTTCTTATAAAAAGATGCTATCAATGATGAATCCTACAAATGCGCAAAACCTCAATTTGAAATATATAGTTTATATTCTAACCTACTCAAAAAATAGAATTCTACTATTTTTCACTTTCAGTTTTCCCGCATTTTAAGTATTGAAAATGCATTAGACTAACTCCAATAACGCCTTGTTTGGTGCATAGGGGTGGGCCAGTATTAGAAGGGATTTTCCCCTAAGGGTTCAGGATTTCGCTTCTCTCCCCAGTGCATGCGTGCTTTTGCTTGGACGATTTTGTGATCCTCTTCTTCTCGAAGCAACAAAAAGTAAAGTTCAGGATTCATCGTGACACAATTCAACGCCTACAAACAAAGTTTTGTGACCTGTGTAAAAAGACAAAAGTTGGTGCTAATGTAAGGTTTTTAAGAGATTTTTAATCTTTTTTGCACATACAAAAAATATGTCGGTTTTTCGCGAAATGACTTCGTGAACACTTAAAATATGAACATGTATTCACGAAAATATATTTCAGAGTTTTTTGAGATTCAAAATGTGTTTTCAAAATACCATAGTCAAAGTTGATGTGACAAGTATTAAAAGTCTACTGAACAGATGTCTTGCGTCCTACCAGCTTATCTGTGACTTCGGATTTGGAATTTGAAGTCGTTTCTGGTTTAGGATAAGGAACAAAAGTTTATCGTTGTTTCATGAGCCTTTTAAATTCCCCAACCGTCTAACCTAATTTTTTTAAATAATACACACAAAATAATTAATTCCGGAAATAACACGCGATTTTTTTTTTTTTTTTTGCAAAAATAGGATCCCGTCGTCCTTGGCGAAGCCGACAGGGCCCTGTCGTCCTTGGCGAAGACGACAGGTGACTTGTCGTCCTTGGCGAAGACGACAGGTGGCTTGTCGTCTTTGGCGAAGACGACTAGTGGCGCGCATGTACAAATACACGCCACTGGTAATATTACTAGTGGCGTGTATCCGCACATACACGCCACTAGTAACAGCCCAGCAGCTCACACGTGCCTCCGCGTGGCCGTGTGGGCCCTCTCGTCATCAGCAACGACGACGGGCCAAAGTCGTCTTTGGCAAAGACGACGGGATCCTACTTCTGCAAAAAAATTAAAACGCGTAATATTTTTGGAATTAAATAATTTTCGTGTATTATTTAAATAAAATTAGCCTAACCTTTAAGGTGGAAACAATTTGGCCTTATCAAGAAGCCGGATGAAGAACTCAAAGTGCACCAGGAGCTAATGTTATGCCCACGACATGAAATAATTCTAACAAGCCAGTGTGGTCCACCGAAGGTAGCATCGGTGGGCCTACCAGGCGGCCCAACTTGCTAAGACCACAAGACGGAGGCCCGATCGACTTAAGAAAGGTCCAAAACTAAGTTTGCCAGAAGGCTAAGTGCTATGAGACTTGGTGTACAAGACATGACCTGATGACGACCTTAACCCGACCAGTTTACTACTATGTCTCCTTGTCGGTGACGGCTCTCCCTGTAACCTAGGTTTTCCCGCCTATCTAAAGTCACGCTCAGAAAGCCTTATAGCTAAGCAATCTAGATAACATGCACATGTATTCGCCCATAGTGAACTAAAAAGCACGTAGGGTTTCTCCATTGTCGGTGACTGTGAAGCTAGGTAAACCTCACGTACAATCTCACAACCGGATCATCCGCCGCCTTATAGTCCGTCGTCGTTATTGTCGGTTCAGCACCCTAGTCCAGTCGACGTTGTCGAACAGACCCTCTGGTCACCGTCGTCTATGGAACCCACTGCATCGAACACCCGCATGACCTTATATTGTTGTCTAGATGACGAATAGCCCCTTGGTAGACAAGGTCTTCTACGAGTACGTTCACCCCTCGTTGTACCTAAGAGCGGGGCTATGACGTCCACCGTCTTTGCCACTTCGACTATCGAGTAAACGCCATGAGATGTCCTTGTCGTTGACGCGATCACCCCAATGGCTCCCCCGCTTGTCTTGTCCATCCTTTAAAAAAATAGGTATCTTGTTCTCTATCTCTAGTATCCATGCATCTTCATCTGCCCTCTCCCCTTAGCCCGAAGTTTTAACTAGGTGCAGTCACTGTCGGTTGCTTGTGTGGCGTCCTCCTCGTCATTGCTGGCTAGGTGTGGCATATGCCATTCGAGGACGTGGATGGGCGCAAGAAAACTCCTCGATGCACTTTGGATCCCTGGGGTTCCAATCTTGTAGTCCATCTAATAGCCAGCTTAAGTTAATCGGACGCAAAGACATGCATGTATTTTTTAAACACCAAAAACATTACATAATCTCATGGAAGTTAGACTATCATTTCATGTCCCTATAACTCATTGTATGTCTGTTTATATCGAAACTTTCTAGCAGTTTGTAATTATTTTGGTGAACTGGTTTTATGTGCGACTTTTTTTTGGCTAATTATTTTTCCTCCTTTGAGTTGACAGTGATATAGAAGGGACACTAGTAGAAAAATGGCCTCTAGTCCCGGTTGGTAAGGGCCTTTAGTCCCGGTTATATAACCGAGACTACCAAATCGGGACTAAAGGTCCCCCCCTATAGTCCCGGTTGGCCATGAACCGGGACTAAAGGCGCTCCACGTGGCCACGGTCGAGCGCTCGGCTGGAGGACCTTTAGTCCCGGTTGGTGTTACCAACCCGTACTAAAGGATTCCAGAGGATTTTTTTTTGTCTAAGGTCAGGACTTCACGTGGCTCATTCCGTCACCCATCCTAATTTCCCACTAATTATACACTTAGCCACACACTTGATCTCTATTCCGAAATTTCCAACTTAGCAACAAACTTAATATCTAATTAAACACTTAATCTCAGGTCAAAGTACTTACCCTGGTCAAACTTCCCATTCGGTCACCCATGCTCAGATTGCTCCATCTCAAGCACGCTTAACTTTTGAGTTCCTTCCAGATGAGTTTCCAAATGAGAAGTTAGAACTTACTGATATCTATATCATATCAATCATATTAACCCCTGAGTCATGATGTTATACTTTTTTATTGTTTAAAATTTCAAACTTTATTTGAATAAATAACAATTATTATGTAATAATATTTTTGAAATAAATAACAATGATTATGTAATAATATTTAATATGGAATAATTCATATCTTTAAATCCGTAAATCAAAATTTGACAAATAAAATGTCTAAATAGATTAGAAAAATGAGAGGAATTTAAATATGACATCCATATCATCTTTTGCGTCACAGAAATATCGATAAACCTGCTATCATGTATAAACATCTATAAGTTTCAAGCCAAATGACCAAGTTATAACCATTCCCACGACATAGTTTGTGATAAAGTTGTCATATTCGATAAATAAGTGTATCTTGCTATAGGAAACAATTGTTCCAAAGGGATTTTTCAAATTATTTTTATAAATATTATTTTCCTTTTTCTAAGTGGCAAAAATGACTTTTTTTGTGAACCAAGTACAAAAATATGTTCACATTTGATGGATAATCCCCAAGTATTAGGAATTTTCTTGTTTTCTATCTAATTTCGCATAGTTAAATGAGTTTATGCTGATTTTTTGAAAGTAATCCAAATTTGAACTACAAGTGTTTGATAGTTTGGTCTGAAATTTTTTTTAAAATCATTTTAAGATACACAACTAGTGGTTATATCACAGAAACATCGATAGTTTTAAAGAATTTGACCTCTTTCGATGAATAGTCATTGTGGCCATTTTGAACCTTTTTTGAAAGAAATCAAATAAAGTGAAAAAAACCTCAATAAAAGATATCCTCTGGCATGGAGTCCTTTTATGTGTACTAGTTGCCATGAAAAATGATAAACTTGATTTTTGACAAATTGTTCAAAAATAATCTTCACGAAAAGGTCTATCATGTATAAACATGTATAAGTGTCAAGCTAAATGATCAAGTTATGGCAATTCCCATGGCATGGTTTGTGATAAAGTTCTCATATTCGACAAATAGTTGTATATTTGGATAGGAAGCAATGGTTCCGAAGGGATTTTTCAAATTATTTTTATAAATGTCATTTTCCTTTTTCTAAGTGGCAAAAATGACTTTTTTTGTGAACCAACTACAAAAAATATGGTGTAAAATGGCACCCATCTAATTCTCACAAAGATTAGTCAACATTTGATGGATAATCCCCAAGTATTAGAAATTTTCTTGATTTCTATCTAATTTCGCCTAGTTAAATGAGTTTATGCTGATTTTCCGAAAGTAATCCAAATTTGAACTATAAGTGTTTGATAGTTTGGTCTGAATTTTTTTTTAAATCCTTTTAAGATACACAACTAGTGGTTATATCACAGAAACATCTATAGTTTTAGAGAATTTGACCGATGAATAGTCATGGTGGTCATTTTGACCTTTTTTGAAAGAAATCAAATAAAGTGCAAAAGACCTCAAAAAAATATATCCTCTGGCATGGAGTCCTTCTATGTGTACTTGTTGCTATGATAAATGATAAATTTGATTTTTGACAAATTATTCGAAAATAATCTTCACAAAAAGGTCAATCATGTATAAACATATATAAGTTTCAAGCCAAATGATCAAGTTATAACCATTCCCACGGCATAGTTTGTGATAAAGTTCTCATAATCGACAAATAGGTGTATCTTGGTACAGGAAACAATGGTTTCAAAGGGATTTTTCAAATTATTTTTATAAATGTCATTTTACTTTTTCTAAGTGGCAAAATGACTTTTTTGTTGAACCAACTACAAAAATATGGTGCAAAATGGCACCCATCTAATTCTCACAAAGAGTAGTCCACATTTGATGGATAATACCCAAATATTAGGAATTTTCTTGATTTCTATCTAATTTCGCCTAGTTAAATGAGTTTATGCTGATTTTCCGAAAGTAATCCAAATTTGAACTACAAGTGTTTTATAGTTTGGTCTGAATATTTTTTTTAAATCATTTTAAGATACACAACTAGTGGTTATATCACAGAAACATCGATAGTTTTAGAGAATTTGACCTCTTTCGATGAATATTCATGGTGCCCATTTTGACCTTTTTTTGAAAGAAATCAAATAAAGTGAAAACCCTCAAAAAAAAAAAGATATCCTTTGGCATGGTGATGCATGTAAAATGCATATATGAACTTTGCACTTTAATTGCTTATATTCCAATCATATTTGCATCATATAAGGGTTATATCAATGTTTTATAATGATTTTGGAATATTTCATAGTTTTCCCATTTATTTGGAATTAACCCTGTTTTTCCAGAAAACGTCTTTTTTAGTGTTTCAGACTTTCCGGGAGCTTCGGGACTCCAAAAAGGGCAAGGCCAAAGAGCACGGTTCAGAATTTTCGAGACGAACGCAATGGGCTTAAATTGAAGACCAGAAGCCCAACAGGCTGGAAATGGGAGGGTCCCACGCGGCCTAAAATACCTGGCCGCGTGGGCCCAGCTTGTTTCCCCCTCGGAGCTCCGTGGCCGTCGATCTTTCTCCACCGACTAGTCTTGACCTAAAAACGCCTATAAAAAAGGTCCCCTGGCGTTTCGCGAAAGGAGGCGGCGGAGAAACACAGAACCACGAAACAGAGAGACAGAAGGCTGCCGCCGGAGAAGATCGGAGGGGGGAAACGCCGCCGGAATCACCTCCGGAGGGCTCCACCCCCCTCCGGCGTGTTCATCATCAACATCTACAGCAAGAACTTCTTCACCATCATCACCATGATGAAGGGGGAGTAGTCCACCCCCTGGACTAGGGTTTGTGGTGGTAACTTTTGTATCTCTCCTCTCTCTTGAGCTTCACTAATTAGTACCGTATGAGCTGCCAACATGATTACGGTCATCTATGTAATACCTTTGTGGTGAATATTGTGGTGTGAGATGATTTGTTATGCATTTACCGTTGTGTTGGAGCTTTTGTGATTTGTCATACTTTGAAGTATGATGTATGTGGGTACGGGATGGCCGATGTGACACGGCATAGGTATTGAGTGACACAGTACCGCCCAACATCCTTTATCTGGGGGTAAAAAGAAAGAGTATGATGTGGGAGTGAGAGAAACCACGCTAGCCTTACGAGGGGTGACCTAGCAACACAAATGAGTATTTCTTTCAACTATGTGTTTTAGGACATATAGCCGTCATAAAAAGCTACCATTAAAACATGACAATTGTGTGTACTTTATCTATAACATGATGATCACCGTAGATGAGAGAGAGAGGATTAAGTGAACCCATGAACCATGTCCATTGTTCCTATAAGAAACACACTTGAGCTTGTCCTCTTGCTACATAGAGGATTGGGCTTTCTCTCTTTGAGAGCTTTCACTTGCTACTACCTTTGTCTTGTCCTCTTGCAAAGAAGAGGATTGGGACACTTTTACATCCATCAAACCAACCATCTTGTTCTCTAAACTTGTTTAGTGCATAATCAACTAAAACTTGTGACACTTTAGTTGTAGGGAATAGATAACTTTTCCTTCTTGCTCCTGCGGATCGATACCTTACTTCCACATTGAGAGGTGCTACAGTGATCCCTTGCTCTTGGGGGTTATCAAGTACTTTTCTGGCGCCGTTGCCGGGGAGCGTAGCGCTTAAGTTTCTATTCTTGTGTGCACTAGACTAAGCTTGGGGAGGTTCCTTTTATATCTTGCAATCATCTAAGCTTGGGGAGGTTCTTTACTTGTTTATGATACTATGTCTCCCATTTATGATGATGAATATGATATTTTCAGTCCACCCACTATTGAGTATAAAGTTTATTGTGATTATGATATGCCTCCTATATATGATGATTACAATGATTATTATGAATGTTTTACTCCCACTATTCCTAATGAAACTGTTTATGCTTATGTGGAGAGTAATGATACTTTTATGCATATGGATCATGATAAGAATGTTTCATGTGATAGCTATATTGTTGAGTTTATCAATGATGCTACTGAAAGTTTTTATGAGAGAGGGAGACATGATTTCATATACTCAAAATATTAAGTCTCTCTCTTTTTGTTGAAAATTTTGAAGTTGCACTTGCTTTGCCTTCCTATGCTAGTCACTTTGTGCTTTATTGATTTATTTTCTTACAAGATCCCAATGCATAGGAAGTGGGTTAGACTTAAATGTGTTTGATATTTGCTTCTTGATGCTCTTTTATATTCAACTCTTATTCCTATGGAGCATCATTAAAACTATCAAGCCTAGCTATATGGCTATAAAGAAAGCGCTTTGCGGGAGGCAACCCGGTTATTTTTTGTGTGATTTTCTTTGTGTCCTCTTGCTGTACAAGAGACTTTGTTTATAGTTTAGGTTCTGGATTTTAATAAAGTGCCAAGTTTTACCCTTTTGGTTTGAAAAGTTGCTTATAGTTCGGAGATTTTATTCCTGCACGAGTCAGTGCACGGTATGATTTTTAATTCTTATTCTGTAACTCCGAATGAGCTCATATTTGAACTGTAGTTGCAACTTTTCATCCTCTGTATGCATGAATTTTTTCGGAATTTTTCGAGAAAGTTTGGTAGGGTAGAAAAATACGTTTTGCTGCTGCTGTTTTTCTGGACAGATTCTGTCCCATTTTGTTTGATGCATGCTTTGAGCTTTTAAGTTGAATCTTTTTGATCCAATTGAGTTTATGAGTAGGCATACAACATTATACACTTTCTGGACATTCATATGAATTTTTGTTCAAGGATTATATGCAGCAAGGAACCTATTTGTTTATCACTATTAATGCACCCCACAGAAAAGAAATGGGAGAAACGGTGTTTTGAAGTTTTTTCACAGGGATTGGAGGAGATGCACCAAGAGCTATCCAAGGATGGTGAAGACCATAAGCTTGGGGATGTGAAGACAACCCCGCTGGACCTACACACTCTCGGTTTGCACACGTCCAACTTCTGTTTTTCGATCGAAACACTTTATCGCATAAACTTGGAGCGTCGTTTTTTGTTTTTGTTTGAGTCTTGAGAGACCACCACACTATCATTATATATGAGAGAGCTACTGGAAATATGGGTTGAAATATGTTGGATGCTTTTATAAGATTGGGAAAAGGGATGTTTGACTTGATTTTTAATGATACATATAGTTGCATGATTCATGAGCTTGTTTATGAGTAATAGTTTGCAAATTCTTTTTGTAGAGCTATCACTTATTCATGTTTTGGTGCTGATTGTTATTTTACTTGGTTTAACATGGATTAGTTAGTTCTATGGACACTCATGCATGCATCTAGATGGTCAACTTTCTCCCTTTTGCTAGCCCAAAAACTCCAACAAGCAAAAACTTGTTTCCAACACCTTCAACCAAAGTTATTCCAGTGAGTCCACCATATCTACCTATTGGCTTTATGCTATTCCGAGTATGTTTAACATGTTGTTTGTGTTATCTTACCTCTGAATGAAAATGTTTATGTTATTGATTGCAATGGAAAAAATTGGTTATATAGCTCTCACGAACTTGATGCACAATGTTCTTTTATTTGCATAATAAAACTTGACCCATTGTGATTAAGATTATGATGTTTGTGGCTTGATGAATGTTTTGGGTTGGAAGTTAGCCCATATGTGCTGTCACATGGCAAGCTTTCAACACGCTCTTCATCTCATTTAGTTGATATCATGTGCTTTTGTCTATGGATGCTTATCATGTTGAAATAAATGTGGAAATAGAGTGAGTTTAAATGAGTTTGTGTAAATGGTTAGAGAGACGCCTGGGCCGCTAATCTAAGCCATGCATCATTCATGGTGGAAATTTACTTACATACTATGGTGAACCTTCTGTGATACACCTTGCAATAAAAAACTATTCCAAATGGTAAATAAAAAGGGTGTTGAGATTGTTCATTTTGTTTGTTTGTCTTGTCATTTTGATATGGGCTTGTTCCATATCTTGGGACAAGAGGTACCCCAGTTGACGCTCTTGATGATACTATTATGCTTACAATGATATTTAATTGAACTTGCTTTGTTTCCCAAGTTGAGTAACACATGGTGTAAGTACTTGTATTCAAGGGGCATGAGACATTCAACCCATTCTTTATCAAGCACACTACTCATATTTGCTTTCACTTTAACTTAATCATTCAAGATGCTATGATAGGGGCAATGAGAGCTTGACACCAATGAATACCTTATTGCAATCATTAACTTAAGTAGAAGAGTTTGGAAGTTGGATGAAACTTATGCATGCTTTACCTCTACTCACATATACATCTTTCCAAAGTGTACACCTATCATATTCAGATTTTCATCTACACTCTATGACCATTGTAGGATGTTCTACTTATCATTATGCATACATGTGTTCCATATTACTTGCTACTATGTTACACTTTGTGAACTATCAATGAACATCCTTGTCTTGAATACTTGATATCACTTCATAAACTATTTGCATATTGCTACTCCTTTGAAGAATGAATCATTTGACTATATGTAGCAATAGTAATCATCTTTGATATTCATTGTTAAGTATTAAATTGCAAAGTCCATGTTAGTTTTATCATCTTCATACTCGAGGACGAGCATGGATTAAGCTTGGGGATGTTGATGCATGTAAAATGCATACATGAACTTTGCACTTTAATTGCTTATATTCCAATCATATTTGCATCATATAAGGGTTATATCAATGTTTTATAATGATTTTGGGAATATTTCATAGTTTTCCCATTTATTTGGAATTAACCCTGTTTTTCCAGAAAACGTCTTTTTTAGTGTTTCAGACTTTCCGGG
Source organism: Poa pratensis (assembly GCA_947311845.1). NCBI lineage: Eukaryota > Viridiplantae > Streptophyta > Magnoliopsida > Poales > Poaceae > Poa > Poa pratensis. The sequence goes on from CAMZMU010000048.1 coordinate 22,174,888, forward strand.
AGCTTCGGGACTCCAAAAAGGGCAAGGCCAAAGAGCACGGTTCAGAATTTTCGAGACGAACGCAATGGGCTTAAATTGAAGACCAGAAGCCCAACAGGCTGGAAATGGGAGGGTCCCACGCGGCCTAAAACCTGGCCGCGTGGGCCCAGCTCTTTTCCCCCTCGGAGCTCCGTGGCCGTCGATCTTTCTCCACCGACTGTCTTGACCTAAAAACGCCTATAAAAAAGGTCCCCTGGCGTTTCGCGAAAGGAGGCGGCGGAGAAACACAAACCACGAAACAGAGAGACAGAAGGCTGCCGCCGGAGAAGATCGGAGGGGGGAAACGCCGCCGGAATCGCCTCCGGAGGGCTCCACCCCCCTCCGGCGTGTTCATCATCAACATCTACAGCAAGAACTTCTCACCATCATCACCATGATGAAGGGGGAGTAGTCCACCCCCTGGACTAGGGTTTGTGGTGGTAACTTTTGTATCTCTCCTCTCTCTTGAGCTTCACTAATTAGTACCGTATGAGCTGCAACATGATTACGGTCATCTATGTAATACCTTTGTGGTGAATATTGTGGTGTGAGATGATTTGTTATGCATTTACCGTTGTGTTGGAGCTTTTGTGATTTGTATACTTTGAAGTATGATGTATGTGGGTACGGGATGGCCGATGTGACACGGCATAGGTATTGAGTGACACAGTACCGCCCAACATCCTTTATCTGGGGGTAAAAAGAAAGAGTATGATGTGGGAGTGAGAGAAACCACGCTAGCCTTACGAGGGGTGACCTAGCAACACAAATGAGTATTTCTTTCAACTATGTGTTTTAGGACATATAGCCGTCATAAAAAGCTACCATTAAAACATGACAATTGTGTGTACTTTATCTATAACATGATGATCACCGTAGATGAGAGAGAGAGGATTAAGTGAACCCATGAACCATGTCCATTGTTCCTATAAGAAACACACACTTGAGCTTGTCCTCTTGCTACATAGAGGATTGGGCTTTCTCTCTTTGAGAGCTTTCACTTGCTACTACCTTTGTCTTGTCCTCTTGCAAAGAAGAGGACTAACCTATTAACAAGATGCCACAGTGAAACTATATTTTAATTCTTTCACATCTTATGCGCTTTACTTGGAGCGTCTGTGTGTTTTTATTTTTGTTTTTGTTTGAATAAATTCGGATCCTAGCAATCCTTGTGTGGGAGAGAGACACGCTCCGCTTTTTCATGTGAATACTCATGTTCTTCACTTATATTTGTTGAGTATTCTTAACTAGCTACTGCAGTGCTTTTAGCTCCTGTTTTTCATGCATCTCTTCGAGCTGTTAGCACTTGTTTATAAATACTCTCTTGCTGCATTATATTATCATTTGGAGAGTTTATGTTTAAATAAATTATTGGTGTTTGTTTGGAAGAAAGAAAATGCTACATGTAGTAGTTGGTATTGGAAAAGACATATGCATTCTTGTAGATCATTGTCTTGTTTTGATTTGATGCTTTGCAATTGTTTTGAGCTCTCAAGTAGATCATGTTTAAGCTCTTGCATCATGTAGTTAAAGCCTAGTAGTGGAGAACTACCGTAGAGCTTGTTGAGACTTGGGATGCATATTTGTTCTCTCTAAGGTCTAGATATTTTCTGGTAAAATGTTTGAGCAACAAGGAAGACAGTGTAGAGTCTTATAATACTTGCAATATGTTTTTATGTGATTCTTGCTGTACCGGTTTATACTTGTGTTTGCTTCAAACAACCTTGCTAGCCTAAACTCTGTACTGAGAGGGAATGCTTCTCGTGCATCCAAAACTTGAGCCAAAACCCATGCCATTTGTGTCCACCATACCTACCTACTATGTGGTATTTCCTGCCATTCCAAGTAAATATTTCATGTGCTACCTTTAAACTATTCAAAACTTTATTACTCCTTATTTGTGTCAATGTTTTATAGCTCATGAGGAAGTATGTGGTGTTTTATCTTTCAATCTTGTCATTTACTTCTGACAGACTTTCACCTGGACTAGTGGCATATACATCCGCTTATCCAATAATTTGCAAAAAGAGCTGGCAACGGGGTGCCCAGCCCCAATTAATTACAACTTTCATTAATAATTCTCTTCACATGTTTTGCCCTGATTTATCAGTAAGCAACTTAATTTTGCAATAGACACTCCTCCATGGTATGTGAATGTTGGAAGGCACCCGAGGATTCGGTTAGCCATGGCTTGTGTAAGCAAAAGGTTGGGAGGAGTGTCATCTATAAAGAAACTAAAATACATGTGTAAACAAAAGAGAAGAGGGATGATCTACCTTGCTGGTAGAAATAACGTCCTTCATGGGAGCCGCTCTTTGAAAGTCTGGTTGACAAGGGGGTTAGAGTGCCCACTACCATTCGTTGACAACAACAAACACCTCTCAAATACTTATTTTGTGCTCTCTATATGCTTTCGAAAACTTAAAAAGCTCTAGCACATGATTTAATCCCTGCTTCCCTCTGCGAAGGGCCTATCTTTTACTTTATGTTGAGTCAGTTTACCTACTCCTTTCTATCTTAGAAGCAAACACTTGTGTCAACTTTGTGTGCATTGATTCTTACATATTTACTTATTGCACTTGTTATATTGCTTTATGTTGACAACTATCCATGAGATATACATGTTACAAGTTGAAAGCAAATGCTGAAACTTAATCATCCTTTGTGTTGCTTCAATGCCTTTTACTTTGAATCTATTGCTTTATGAGTTACCTCTTATGCAAAACTTTTTGATGCTTGTCTTGAAAGTACTATTCATGAAAAGTTTTTGCTTATATGATTCATTGTTTACTCTTTATCTATTTGTTAGCAAACTATAGATCATTGCTTTGAGTCACTTCATTCATGACATGAGCCTTGCAATATATTGATCAAGATTGTGTGAAAGCATGTCTCCTCAGAAATTATTTGTTGTTATCGTTTTACCTACTCGAGGACGAGTAGAACTAAGCTTGGGGATGCTTGATACGTCTCCAACGTATCCATAATTTCTGCTGTTCCATGCTTATATTATACCATTTGCTACATGTTTTATATACACTTCGTATCACTTTTATGCATTTTCTGGGACTAACCTATTAACAAGATGCCACAGTGCCAGTTCCCTGTTTTCTGCTGTTTTTGGTTTCAGAAAGTTACTTCTGGAAATATTCTCGGAATTGCACGAAACAAAAGGCCAGTCCCTATTTTTCCAGCACGTACACGGAGTCCGAAGGAGAGACGAAGAGCCACGAGGTGGCCAAACCACCAGGCGCGGCAGTGGGCCCAGCCGCGCCGCCTGTGGTTTGGGCCCCTCGGGGGTCCGCCGACATCGCCCCTTCGCCTATTTATTCCCCGAGACGCGAAAACCCTAAAACACCGAGCCTTTCATCCAGAACATATTCGCTGCCGCCGCCGTCGTCAACCCTAACTCGGGGGGTTCTGAAGCTCTTCCCGGCACCCTGCCGGAGAGGGGAATCATCACCGGAGGGCTCTACATCGCCATGCCCGCCTCCGGAGTGATGCGTGAGTAGTTCATCCTTGGACTATGGGTCCATAGCAGTAGCTAGATGGTTGTCTTCTCCACTTGTGCCATCATGTTTAGATCTTGTGAGCTGCCTATCATGATCAAGATCATCTTATTGTAATGCTACATGTTGTGTTTGCTGGGATCTGACTTATATTGATACCTATGTGGAGCTGAATATTATATTATCATGTCTATGTCATTTGTGATCTTGCATGCTCTCCGTTACTTGTTGAAGCCTTGGCCAAGTGAATACTTGTAACTCCAAGAGGGGGTATTTATGCATGATAGTTGGGTTCAACCTCTATTTAACCTGGGATAGTGACAGCAAGTTCTAAGGTTGTAGATGTGTTGTTGCCACTAGGGGTAAAACAGCAATGCTTTATTCAAGGATGAATGTATTGTTTACATTACGCACATTACTTAATGCAATTGTCTGTTGCTTGCAACTTAATACTGGAAGGGGTACGGATGTTAACCGGAAAGTGGACTATTTAGGCATAGATGCATGCTGGATAGCGGTCTATGTACTTTGTCGTAATGCCCAAATGAATCTCATAGTAGACACCACAGCTCACACATGCATGTTATATGCACTTATCAATTGTCAATTGCCCAGCTGTAATTTGTTTACCCAGCATGTTAGTTATCTTATTGGAGAGACACCACTAGTGAACTGTGGACCCCGGTCCATTCTTTTACATCTGAAATACAATCTACTGCAATCATTGTTCTCTACTGTTTTATGCAAACAAACATCATTTCCATTCGATACGTTTAACCCTTTGTTTTCAGCAAGCCGGTGAGATTGACAACCTCACTGTTAAGTTGGGGCAAAGTAATTTGATTGTGTTGTGCAGGTTCCACGTTGGCACCGGAATCCCTGGTGTTGCGCCGCACTACACTCCTTCACCAACACCTTCGAAGCAAACCTCGTTTTCCTACTGGTCGATTAAACCTTGGTTTCATACTGAGGGAAAACTTACTGCTGCACTCATCATACCTTCCTCTTGGGGTTCCCAACTGACGTGTGACGTACAAGCATTGTTTCTGGCACTATAACCTAGAGCCACCACTCTTTCGGATCGATACCTTACTTCCACATTGAGAGGTGTACAGTGATCCCTTGCTCTTGGGGGTTATCACATGGAATCCTTTTATGTGGACTAGTTGCTATGAAAATGATAAACTTGATTTTTGACAAATTATTCAAAAACAATCTTCACAAAAAGGTCTATATGTATAAACATGTATAAGTTTCAAGCCAAATGATCAAGTTTGGCAATTCGCATGGCATAGTTTGTGATAAGTTCTCATATTCAACAAATAGGTGTATCTTTGTATAGGAAGCAATGGTTCCGAATGGAGTTTTCATTTTTTTATAAATATCATTTTCCTTTTTCTAAGTGGAAAATGATTTTTTTGTGAACCAACTACAAAAAATATGGTGCATAATGGCACCCATCTAATTCTCACAAAGAGTAGTCCACATTTCATGGATAATCCCCCAAGTATAACGATTTTCTTGATTTCTATCTAATTTCGCCTAGTTAAATGAGTTTATGCTGATTTTCCGAAAGTAATCCAAATTTGAAACTATAAGTGTTTGATAGTTTGGTATGAATTTTTTAAAATCATTTTAAGATACACAACTAGTGGTTATTCACAGAAACATTGTCAGTTTTAGAAATTTGACCTCTTTCGATGAGAGTCATGGTGGCCATTTTGACCGCTTTTTGAAAAAAAATCAAATAACGTAAAAACCCTCCAAAAAGATATGGTGCAAAATGGCACCCATCTAATTTCACAAGAGTAACCACTTTTATGAATAATCCCATGCATTAGGATTTTTTTAATTTCTACCTAATTTCGCCGAGTTATATGTGTTTATGCCATTTTTCAAAAGAATTTCGCCTAGTTAAATGAGTTTTTGTGATGAAAAAGATGATATAGTTGTCATATTTGGATTCCTCTCATTTTTCTAATCTATTTTGACATTTTATTTGTTAAATTTTGGTTTACGGATTTAAAGATATGAATTATTCCATATTAAATGAAAATAGAAAAAAAACACGACGGCTTTAGTCCAGGTTGGTGTCTCCAACGGGACTAAAGGTCTATTTTTAGTAACGGTTGGTGATTCCAACCGGGGACTTAAGGGCGCTGCGGCGCCCCTTTAGTCCCGGTTGGTATCAACAATCGGGACTAGGATGACTCCAACGGGGGGCGACGCATCTGGAGGCCCAAAACACAGCCCAACGGGGCGACGCAAACGGACGCGCGTCCGTTTTTTCGGTCCGCCGCGGACCCATTCTTGGCCAAATTTGGGCCACGATGCGTCGGCCGCAGACGCGAGCGGAGTGCTTTTGTGTCCTGCCCTAGTCCGCCCTGGCCCGCGCTTGGCCCCCCGTGTCAGTGTGATACAACGGTCACCTACCCCGCATTAACTGTCCCTAGGAGTCGCCAGAGTCGCTGCGCGCGCCGTTGCAGACGCGGCAGAGGAGGCCGAGATGGAGCAAACACGTCGCGCGGCGGAGACTGCCAAACGCGCAGCCAGGCGCAAGCGGCAACGCGATGCCGAGGCGGTGGTGCTACGTGTTTCTCAAGGCCGTGGCCAAATGGGCGGCTGTCGGACGTTCCTCAAGGCCGAAGCCCTTGATCTCCCCCTTATCGGCCATGGCGGCGGCCGGTTATTAATTAGGTTTAATGATAGTGTAGATTAATGTAGGGAGATGGATCGCCGGCCGGCGTTCACATTAGGCCGACGGCCCAGCTACTCCAAAACCGCGTACGGCCGGCTATATAGTTGCCTCGCCGCGGTCCGCTGCTCATCATCGCACCGATGGCAAACCGGGAAGACGAAGCTGTGGCCGTGTAGGCGGCGCTTGCCGTGCCGAAGGAGGAGCTTGCCGTGCCGAAGGAGGAGGACGCCGTGCCGAAGAAGGAGGAAGTCGTGCCCGAGGAGGACGCCATGCCGAAGGAGGAGGAAGTCGTGCCAGCTACTTCACGCGCCCACCTGCCCCGGCGTACAATCCCTGGGAGCCCTGGTCTCCCTGGGAATCTCGGCTCGCCTTGGCAGACCCAAGGTGGTTCGCACTGCCGTGGGCTCTGGCCGCCGCGGAACCAGAAGCGGCAGTGGCGCTGGAGTACGTGCCGGGATCTCCACCGCCACCCGGCCATCGATGTGCTGGCTACTCCACCACCACCACCGGAGGAGGACGACGACGAGGAGAAGGCCTAGATTATAGGTCGTATTTTATTATAAATTCCCAATGTAATCTTCAAAATTCTATGTTTAATGAAATATTGGAAGAAAAAAAAAGTTGGCGGACTGGATGCGTCGGGCCGTTGGGGGCAGTGGCCGGAAAAGGGCGGACATGGGCCAGACGCGCATCCGTTTGCCGACCCAAACAGACCAAACGCGGACCAAACGTGCGTCCGTTTGGGTCGCCCCGTTGGAGTCATCCTAAAGGTCCCGTTTGACCGGAACTAAAGCCGTGCGGCGTCCTAGCTGTTAGAACCGGGACTAATGTTCACATTAGTCCCGGTTCCAAACATGACCGGGACTAAAGCTCCGAACGGAAAATCTATTTTCTACTAGTGGAATTAGCGTTCATGGCAACAACTTGGAATCATGTGGCATTTTTCTTCCGTGAGCTAATTAACTTGCTTGGCATGTTGTAGAAGCTTGGTTGTGTGCATCTAAACCTGTTGCCATTTGGTTGGTTGGGTTGGTGCAGAGGACGGGGGACTTCTCTATATTTTTTAAAAGTTTAATTTGCTTGTGGCACAACCCCGATCCCATATATACAACCATGCAAATGCGGTTCTGTCTATGCTCCCAGATCCCTCGAATCGAATATGGAGATAGATGATACCTTTGTATGCTTTATCTACGAAAGAATTAGACACCTCGTTCCTTTAAGTTTTTGTAGGAATAGGAGGCATCCGAAATTCATCTTTAAGCGACTTGGGACAAGTTTTCACTAAAGATAAGAACTTGTCATACAGTTTGATCACTGTTACCTCAACCACCCTCTCCATCTGTACAAGGTTGTTGTCCAAAGGAGCAACAAGAAAATTGACAGAGTCAAAATATCCATTCATTGTCTTCTCCTGAAATGTGGAGTATCGTAACAATCATAGAAAGTTCTCCGCGGGATGCATTGTCATTAGCCTTGTGGCATCCCGAAATGGAACGCGAACGCTTCTACTTCGTCTAGATCTGTACTTACATGCATAAATTCGTAGACTCACAGTGCCAATTCCATCAGAAGGAGATGAGTAAAACCTTCACGTCTTAAACTTTATGCTAGCATGCTTTTACATCTTTTCATTTCAGTGGTATCAATTCGCTAGTTGCTCTTCTCCTTCCTCCATTGAGATTCTAGGATCTCCTCCTCGCTGCTCACATCTCACTTAGGCTATGTTTGTTTCTAGACTTTTTTTAGGGATTGGTGGGGATAATCCTCTAGTGTACTGGGTGAATCCCAAACTTTACCCAATCTGCTAGGGGATTGGTGGGGATAATCCACTAGGTAGGGTAGTGTATTGAATCCCCTAGGGGATTGAGAAAAAATGAACTAGAATGGAGATTTGTGGGGAAAGGTGGGGATAAAACCTGTCCAATACTCTAGAAACAAATGATGATTTGGTATATGTGGGGATTTAGGGGTTTGACCGGACAATCCCACCAATTCCTAAAAAAACTCTAGAAACCCTCGTGCTGCTCGCGGCTCCACAATCCACACATGGGCTGTGTTGTGCCAATCTAGATGCCCTAGTCAGGCCAACACACATTCCCGTCGACCTCCTATTTTGCATGTCGCACGAACGTGGGACGATGAGCTGGCGACGCCGCGTCCGGAGGTCCGAGCACACCTCACCAGACGCCACATATGGGTATGTTGATATAATTGAATCGAAAGTATATGAACCAACGGACAATGTACATGAATGAGTAATAAAACTCATACCTCCACTAGATAACGGACAAAAATAATCAACTGTACTATACAAGATCCAGAACCATTTATCATACATATCCAAGCGATTTCCTATATTTATCAGACTCATAAATAGATAAATGGGAACCAATGATCTATTCCCCAACCGTGCCACACTATTTTTTTAATAAATGAAATATTATTAGATATAGTTCAGGTCGAGCGAATAATAACCGTTGTGAAATTTTTCACAGAATACTTTTTTTGGGATATGAAATCTGGATTTCCATATTGTGTTTTACCTCTACTTGTGAAGGCAGAGTTTTAGTGGACTAACCCGGTCATATGGGTCTAAGGCAAACTTGTAAACTAGTACTCAATTTGTTCTAAATTATAAGATGTTTTAACTTTTTCTGAATCATAATTACTTACTCACTTCAACATATATGTAGTCCATATTGAAATATTGTGACTTATAATCTTGTATACAAGGAGTAGGATGCAATGATCAATTCACCTCTCGGCTCCGCAACTGAAAACATACTGAGGGCGACTTCTTTTGGGTTTATGCTTATGCATATGCCAGTTTATGGATTTCGGTGGGGAAAAGCTCCTAAAAACTGTTTGTGAGACTTTTATTTATGCTTGCAGAATTTTGGGTTATTTGATGTGTTGAGTTGTGAGATGTCTGTAACACCCTGGATTTGATATGTGCACTTAATAAAGCGATGTTATGTTAGATATGCTAGTTTTTAGTAGAAAATGAGCTATAAATAAAATAGAAAATATGAAAAGGTATATGATAATAAAAAAGATGGTGTCAAAATAAAGAAATGTCACAGTGATTTCAAGATTACAATAACCATAACTTATCAAGCTACCAAATTTTCATGAATGCTCTGTCGTAGTGCTTCCATGACGCTATCAACTGAAAAGGGAGTGGGTCCACCGGTATAAGATGCGCTATCCTCGTGGACATATGGGCCTCGTTCAAATTGCTCGATATGTTATCGTACAGTTTACTGTCATAGATGAAGTTATGCACACACATGCCCTCACTGATGACCTTTGTTTACGCCAGAGTCGTGGTAATGTGGTATAGCAAACAAAATGCGACACTTCATCTTGGGGGTGGTCGGATGAGCTTGTTAGCGGCGTCGCTGGGGCGAAGTCAGATGTGAGCCGACGGGTGGAGAGGAGTGCGGCAGCAGGCGGCAGTGGAGAGTAAGGCGACCGGATGCAGGGCCGACGGTGGCGTCGGCGGGACCCCTAGGTCGATCCATCGACAAAGAAGAAGCGAGCGTTTCGGGGTTGGGCTCGAGTCCCTACACAAGCGGGGCAGGGTGAACATTCGCGAGAGGTTCGGGGCTAGCCAGTTCCCCCGAAAGTTGTCCCTGCACGATAGTAATGCTCATGTAAATAGAAGGATTTATATAGGGGTAAGCCTCTGTACCGTTTGCGGGAAGCTGTCCAGAAACTATCCTAGACTAGTTTCTCATTGGACACGTGATTGCAGAGAATAAGCCACGCACCAGCCCGAGATTTTTTGGGTTTGTGCTGCCCATGACCTCAAAGTTATCAGGTACCCTAATACAAAATCAGGGCTGTACAAGAGGTGCATTTTTTTTTCCGAACTGAAGATGGTGCTACTTGAAAGCAGCGTAAATGTCTCTTTTACGTTGTTCAACTGTATACAGCTCGTTTGATTAGGATCGACTGAAAATGGTGAAGTGTAAACGGACCATAGACCGCAATCGTCCACCCCACCTTCACTCTCAGGCTCGAGCGACACTCGTGCCCACATCAAGACACGCGCATATATAAGGAAATAATTAACTACAGGAGATCAATAAAAGGTGACACGTACGACCACCGTCCACGACGCCCTGGACCGCGGCGTCGATAGTGGAGCACGGCGCCTCGGGGGCGGGCGCCGTGAAAAAGGGTCAGATCGTGAATTGATTTGAATTTGGGTCCATTTTATGAGATGATTTTGAAAAAGGTCAAATTCATCAAATTTGCCTCCAATCAACTCACCGACACCTTATCCCCACCGAATCCAAACCCACCTGTCACCGGCCCATCCGACCCGCCACGTAGCCCCCGCACCGGAGCCGCGGTGCGTGCGCGTACCGGCGTACCATGTATAAATGCGCACGCCCGTTCTGAATCAATCTTCCACGCCACACCCAAACACCCAGCAGCGCTCTCGCAGAAAAGAATAGATAGAGAACAGAGCCCTCAGGCCAAGGCCTCGGCAACGGAATAATCTTTCTCTCCTCCTCGTCCGCGAGCGATCGCCGCTGCCCCGACCCCGATGGCCTTCATGCGTACCTCCGTGAGTCGCCCCACTCCCTCTTCCCGCTGTTTTCCGATTCACGCGAGTTTGCGGTGGCGGTTTTGGTGGGTTCGATTCGCCGGAGGTTTAGATCTGCGGGTGTAGGCCTGCGGGTGTAGGCCGCAGATGTGGTTTTATCTCACCGCGGGCCGTAGGAGCAGTCGATTCCGTTATTTCTAGCAACCAGTCTTGGGTTCCAGTAGCAGATGGTGCGGATTGCCGAGAGGGAGCATCTGAAAGGTGGTAGGCGCCTGTTGAGTCGACAGAGTTTTTGCACTAGCCGCGAGCCCGTCAGAGACTTGGGGATGGTTTGGCGGCTGTGGTTGGGAGTTTATTAATATGTTAATTCCAGGTGTCTTTTTGGATTGTCTACTGACCATTGATTTGTCTGGCAGTTCATCCATTTTCTGCTGCAGTTATCTGTATGCTTTGGCAATATCTGTATCGCCGGTGACTTGTGGATGATGAGCCGAGAGTCAATTTGTACACACTGGTAACCGTCAGCAGGTTGATGTAACACTAGGATGATTAGAAATTGGGAAGGGAAAGAAGTGTGAGCCATAGAAATTAAAGCGGGTTAATAAGGGGCGAGCCATATAAATTATTAGGGGTGAGTCGAAGGATGATCTGAACATCCTTTGGGGGCCAGGGAATAGGGGTGTTTGTTAAAACCCCATGTGAGACAAATAACAAATCCACTTCACCGGGGGAAGAACCTCCTACAATTTTTGTATTGTTTGCAGTGGACCACTTGGTGTGCCAGTTGTTACATTATTTGTAAAGCCCTTTCGATATTTGACCTGTATATTCTTATATAAGTGGACCATGCTTGCACGCTCAATGAAATTTTGAGTCCCCACGGAAGGTGGAGGGATAGCCATGTTAGAACCGGTTGCAATTCCTTCTTACATACCCATGTTAGAAGCAGTTGCAGTTCTTTACAGTGAAAAGCATCCCCTTTCTTACAGTGTGCCTCACTCATATTCATACCTCTACTGGGTAGGTAACATTTAGATGGATGCATCGTCTGGACTGTTCTGGGTATTGCTGATTTGCTGTCGGTCTATATTGCTATTTAATACATCTGAATAATTGACCTGCTGTGAATTGGTGTCTTAATTTAAGACACCTGTATAATTGAGCTTGTGTATTGGTATTCGTCCAACCTTTGTCAACTTATCACATTACTTAGCCCAAGTGACATTACATGATTAATGAAGTTTTGAATCTTGGATTTATCCTGTATTGGGTTGAGTAATTGTGAGAGAGTTGATACCTTCCTTGTGCGTTGAAACAGAGCATTCATGTTCCATCCATTAGATGCATATATGTGGAATCATCTCCATTGGTTAACCCAGGACGACCATTTTAGGGCCTTCGCCTCGTTTACTGGAAACCATCTGTGCCTAATTGTCTTTTAAGCGATAGGTTTTGGTAGTATGTGGCTGTTGTTTTCTTATTCTGACCCATCTTGTTAATTTGTGCATAATGTGTCAGCCACCAGTATGTGGTTTTGCAAGGCCCATTGATACATGGAATGTGACGGCTGTAGTTTCGTCCAACGTTACAAGTTTATACTGCCGTGGTAAAAGAGGCAGTGCAGTTTGAACGATTTATCTCTTAAACAGTTAAACTTTTATTTATTGGTTTGCAGTGACAAATATTTGGTTCCAAGTATTTGTTTTCTTGATTTTTCTGATTTTCTCATGTGTGTACTCCTTTGCAGTCCAATGCATCCTCTGGTATGGGGGTTGCTCCTGATATCAGGGCAACATTCCTGGAGCTTCAAATGAAGAAGGCATTTCGCTATGTTATCTTCAAAATTGAGGAGAAACAAAAGCAGGTTGTTGTGGAGAAGACAGGGGCTACAACTGAGAGTTATGATGATTTCCTGGCTTGTCTCCCTGAAAATGACTGCAGATATGCCCTTTATGATTTTGACTTTGTTACTGGGGAGAATGTGCAGAAAAGCAAGATTTTCTTCATTGCCTGGTGAGCTTCATAGCCACTTGATCTACTAGCTCTTGTTACGAAACGATAAATTGTTGAATAGTCATGGAAGTTCCTGTTATGCAGCATGGTGTTAGTTTCTTAATTTCTCTATACGACTTAAGTATTGAAGTATTGATTTGTTTTTTATAATATCATCATAGTGTGTTCTTGTTTTCTCTGTGTCTGTTGCTCTCCAGAATAAATAACAGTGCCACGTCTCTAGAATAGAATATGCTTTTAGCTATCTCCTATCCAGATTGAATAAACATTGCATGTCCACATGTCTTCAGGATATGCTTGCCAGTAGTGTAATCTGTTCTCTGTTACCAAAGTTGACTTGTCCGCTAGCAGTACTTGTATGCATAGCTACGAAATCACCATTTTTTGCACATGCCTGATGGTCGATGCGCCCCTCTGTCCTTTCACTTGATTTTGTAACTAATGCACATGCTGCACCAGGTCTCCAGACACATCCCGCATCCGTGCGAAGATGCTGTACTCCACCTCCAAGGACCGCATCAAGCACGAGCTCGACGGGTTCCACTACGAGATCCAGGCAACCGACCCGACTGAGGTGGAGATCGATGTTCTCCGCGAGCGGGCTCACTGAAGCCCATCGATGATGATCTGTCCACCTGGTGGCTTCAGTCGGATGCAAATTCATGTTGTATCATCCGTGATTCTGTCGCCGCCGTGTTGTTAATAATACAGATATCCATGTTTCTGTAAGACGTATCGTTTAGCTAGCTGAGCTGCGTGGCTCTAGCTGATGAAGTGTTACCCGACTAGATTTCGTATGATGCCCTGAGCCTGTAAACGCAAGAAAGCATCCCAAAATGCCTGTACCATTGTCGTATTGAAATGTGGATTGTCCTAGTTGCCCACATTATGTCAACTTCACATTTCGTAGCATCACATGACTCCATCATGCCATTTCATTTCCTGTATGTTGTTGAAATTTATTTGCTCGACCTTCCTGCCTTTAAGATAGGTGGCATTGGGAGCATATCGCTGCAAGATATTGGAACATCAATTTCAGTCACAAGCTCCTTGCCCGTGAACCGCGTGAGTTGAAGTCTAGAGCCGTTGAGCGTATATAAAGTTATAAGGTTTTTATTATTTCTGGACCTACGAGGAGTGGGCGGAACTTCAGTGTTAGCAGATGATTTTGATGGCCGAAAAACATCCCCTTTCCCTTTCTCTTGACAATTGCTTTGGTTTCCGAACCACTTCGAATTTAATTTGACTGAACCACTTCGAATTTAATTTGACTGAAGCGTTTGCTCATGTTCTGAGCAAAAAGGAAGCTTACTTCCTCGTCTGTGTTTAGTGGGAGGAATTCCTCTTCTACAATTGCCCAGTATTTCAGAACAACAGAATGAGCTTCATGCCAGCCGTACTTATTACATCAAGCAATAAGCAACCCGTTGTATGAAAAAGACGAATCTACCACCAACTTATACCAAAAAGAAGAGAGCTCTGCATGAGCAAAAAGGAAGCTTACTTCCTTGTCTGTGTTTAGTGGGAGGAATTCCTCTTCTACAATTGCCCAGTATTTCAGAACAACAGAATGAGCTTCATGCCAGCCGTACTTATTACATCAAGCAATAAGCAACTCGTTGTACGAAAAAGACGAATCTACCACCAACTTATACCAAAAGAAGAGAGCTCTCCATCCAACCCAATGCGACTAATCATTCTGACTACCAAGCGAAAAGCAGTCCTCGCATCCATCCTATTGAACGAAATCATCGGTAAGGTAAAATTGGAGCCGTATTAACTACATACATCACACAATCGAGACAATCGACAGATTGTATACTTACTTTGATGTGAACCTACCCGTCGGGTGCCCCACCATGAGGACACCTGGTGCACGTATAAGCTAAGTCCCAGCGGTAAGCCTGCCAGAAGATTACGGCCAAGGCCCACGAAGGGGGCCCAACAAGGAGAAGTACGCTCCAAGGCAAGCGAAGCTTAGGTCGGTAGAGACCTACCTTATCTGTAAACCTAATCGGATGCGAACACCCGAGACCCAGCCTCCTATATAAAGGTTGGGAGAGCCGCTGATCTAGGTCACGCAATACTCATACCACCAAAACCCCAGCGAGATCGACATCTCGCCGGGACGCCATTGTAGCTCCATTGTATACCTCATACATCAATACGAGACAAGTAGGAAGTAGGGTGTTACCCTCCGAGGGCCTGAACCTGGGTAAAACCTTGCTTGTCAGCCGTCGATACTACCAGCGCTACCAAATCTCTCCCCTATCTCAACCCTAGGTACCGAACCATGGGATTTGCCGTGGTACCCCCACGTCATACTTCTTTAGAATCCAAGTGTTATCTGAATCCGATTCGACCCAGGCCTCGCCGGCATAAGCATAACCGGGGTCTGGAACTGCCACCATGGATGCATCATCGCAGCTCCAGTCAAGCTGCCGCAGATCCAGTCAAGCGGCGGTGCAGGGCACCACCGGCGGACGTGGCGGGGCAGGGCGGGCGGCACCGTGGCGGTGGCTGGGGTCAGATCAGGATTTGGGGGAGGGGGGACGGCGACGATTCAAAATGAGCTGCCCTAGCAATGGTCCAACGAGAAGCAGGTGATTCAAAGCGAGCTGCCCTAGACGACCCCACTAGTCAGACCAAGTAACGGTCAAAGGAGGTTGACCAGACGGTAATTCCCCGTTTGGCCGTCCGTTGGCCTCGAAAGAGCAAAGTAGGGCAAAACCGAGTAGAATTAAGCGAGTAGGACACAAACAAGAAAAGTTAAACGAAGCAGGACACAAAAATAATTGAGCCAAGTTATAAACAGATAATTATGGTCTAGGAGAAAATGATAGAAAGGAGGACGAATCATGCCTTGTACACGGAAAGAATGATTCCAGGTAGAGAATGTTTTACCACCTTCTAGAAAACAGATCCCAAAATTCTTTTAATTAATTAAACTAATGGTAATGAAAACAAAGTGTAGTGTTTCAAAAACAATTGGCAGCTAGAAGGATCATGTCAAAGTTGTAGTTACTGTCGTCGTCTGTGGATGTGTACTCATCAGAGAATAGAAGTAGAACTAACGCACATATATTATTTGGTGATTTACTTTGCCCACATCTAACTGATTAATTTCGGCAATTAATTTAATCTTAACCGCAAAACAAGAAAGGTAAAATAAAACCAGGATCTACACTTGTAACCTTAAACATCGACGTGGCTGAACACGCTCCTCCGAACAGAAGAAGTTCTGAAGAACCCAAATCATTCGACCGTTGCCTCCGTAAAGCACCAACCCAACGGTCACCCGTACGCTATCACAACAGCACACTCTACAAGCTTCCGGCGATATATAAAATCCTTCCTCCCGCAGCGTTCCCTTCCCAACGCAAAGCACCTCAACAATTCCCTTCCAATCATTCCTCTTCTTTGGGGCTCACCTCAAGTCCTAAACAGTTCCTTTCCAGCTTGAAGGGCTGAAGGCATCTAGGAGGAGGAGGAAGAAGAATGGGGTTCGTGTTGGTGATCTCCCTGCCCTTCATATTCTTCACCATCCTGCTCGGCTTCGGCTGCTACTTCCTCGGCAAGCACAAGGGCCGAGAGGAGATGCGCGCAGGCGTTGGAGCGCAGATCTACGGCACGCCGTTGCCGCCGCCCGGTGTGGCTGGGCACTCTCCGGGACCGTACCCGGTGAAGAAAGAGGGCCCGGAGACCGTCTGATCGATCGAGTTCCTCGGCTGGAGAAAGACCGAGAACCTTCTGTTGTTGATCTTGGTGTTGCTGTGTTGGATTGTACTATGTTCTCATGTAAATTGTTGAGCAGTGTCTTGCTTGTGTTGTGTGTAGTGGTCTGTGTTGTGATAATTTGTAATCACAGTGTGTTTTCAGTTATCTAAGTGAGAATGGATGCGGTGGAATGGATTGTGATGATCAATCGTTGTTCTGTTTGTGCGTACTTGCGAGCTTGCAGTCAGCCAGCCACTACTGAAGCTGGACAGAATGTGGCTTGTGACGAAAGAGTTTCAGGTGTAAAAGGCAAGCAAAGGGAGGATAGTAGATTCAGATGTCAGAAGACAGGAACTATCTGGCACTGCCTATAAGATAGAACTGGTTTCTTGAAGAATGATTCTTCTTAGCTTTTGTGGCAAGTTTACCTTCACTTCCCCGATCATTGTTGAAGAATCTGGCACCTGGGAATGAAGAATCATTTTCGAATTTTTCTTAGCCACTTTCTTTGCACATTCCCCCCAATGCTCAGACCTAGAGTTGAGCTGGCAATGCCTACATAAAATAGGTGATGGAAGAGTTTCAGGTGTAAGGCAAGGAGAAAAAAAGGTGGAGAATATATTCAGAAAACATGAACTAGAGTTGAGCTGACAGTGGTAGTTAGTCCGAAATGCTTGTTTTGTTCAGAAAATGAGACAATAGATCATTTGTTCTTTCATTCTTCAGTAGCTAGATATTTGTGAAACGTTGCTACTTGTTCTTTTGGATTTTAAACATACTCCTAAACCTGTAGATGATTTACCCTCCTGGTTTGAGACGTTTCTTGTTCATTCAGAAATACATTGCAGTGGGATTAGTAAGTAGTTGCGATCTGGCGTGCCAGAAACAGAGCATGTTTTGAGGGTGCAATTCTACAGGATCCGACCACATTAGTTTCACCAATTGGCTCATTATCTGTCTTTCTGTGTTGGTGGCTACTGAGATCATCCACAGGCGCCAGGGATGGGGGCAGATGGTGCTTCGGTTGGAAAGATTATAAAAAATTGGCAGGAGTGTTGTTTTTTGAGTCAGCCTGGAGTTTTTGTCATCTATTTCAGTTTTGATTTAGTAAAACGTTCAGGACGAAGGTGTTGCTGATGTATAAAGAATGAATGCAGTAGAAGAAGAACAGTAGTTCAGTAGGCTATCTTTCCAGGGGCATGAGCAAGTCAGCTCTGTTCCTGTCACGTCTTCATTTTGAGTGCCCCTTCGATCGAAAATAAAGTTGAACTGACAGTGACTGTAAAATAGAACTGGTTTAATGAAGAATGATTCTTCTCGCTATTGGATTAAGTTTACAAATACAGTACTTGCTCGATAAAAGGTGAACTGGATGACTACTAAATAGACAATCTGGCACTTGGTAATGAAGAATCATTCCTGGACTCTTCTTAGCCATTTGTTGAAGAATCATTCACATGAGAGGATCGATTTAAGTGCAGGCAACAAAATGGGATTAACCTGTCTTCATGTTCACATAACAATGAAATTTGAGAGTGTACATTTGATCTCTGATACAAACACAAACGTGAATACAAAAGAAATCCAACTCATCAAACAATTTTCCTTATTAGAAACATCAAAATTCGCAAAACAAACATTAGTAAGATTTCACCAATGCAGCAATATAGCAAATAACTGAGCGTGACCACGAACAATACCGTGTTGTTCATTTCTCTTTTGCCGCCAAAAATCATCGCCCAAGCGTATCCGCCGCTATGTCAAATCGACATGCATGTTTTCTAGTGTTTGCTTGCCCAGATCGCAGTGAATAAGACCGGAATACAAAGTCCACCAGCAAAATAACAAATCAAACATGCTTATATTGCTAAGTCATGTCTTTTGTTTTAAACGAAAAACATCATGCTCTACCACCACTACTTGAAACAAGCTTCCGACTGTTGCCCCAACCCAACGGTCACCCGTGTGCTGTAACAGCAGCTCACACCACAAGCTCCTCTCCTATATATAAGCCCTCGCATCACCCCAAAGCAAAGCAGCTCAACAATTAATTCGCTTCGAAGCATAATGGTGACAGTGGTGGTGGTCTCCGTGCCGGTCTTATTGATCATCCTGCTCTGCGTCGGCATCTACTACCTCTGCAAGCGAAAGGAGTAGTACGGCATGCCGTTGCCAGTCCTGCCACCTCCTCGATTGGAATCGTGTGTTGATCTTGTGTCGTTGGGTTGTATTATAATGTGTTCCCTTGTAAATAAATTGGTTGATTTGTTGTCTGTGTTGGTGTTTGCTTGGAGGGAGTGGATGTGGACCTGCAGGTTGTGATGACTTAATCACAGTTTGTGTGTTTTTCAATCATAAGAAGTGATAATTTGTGATGATCAATCGTTGTTTTGTTTGTGCGTACTTCCCAAACTTGCAGTCAGCTAACCACTTGTGAAGGACTCTCCTGTTTTGTAGGCATTGCATCTGTAGCTGGATAGAATGGAAGAGTTTCAGGTTAAGCAAAAAGGAGGATACTAGAGTTGAGCTGGCACTGCCTATAAAATAGAATTGATTTCTTGAAGAATGATTCTTCTTGACTCTGGTGTTAAGTTTACTATGACTTGTTCGATACAACTGGGTACTACTACATTTATTTTGAACATTTCCCCCAATTTTTCCAATTTGGACAACTGACAGAACTAGACAACTTAAATTCTTATATGTTTCTGAAAACTCGGCCAACTTCAGTAGTATTTTCTTTTTCCTTTTGACATGGGTCAACTTCCGTTCTGGTATGTTTCAAATTGCAGAATGAAGCTAGACGGACAGAACTATCACAATCCTTCGCAAGGACCGTCGGGATGAAACCATTTCTGTCGAGTTCTCCTGTCTTGCAATTTTCTTTAGGCTTGCACCAGAACCTGGTAATGAAGAACATTCTTGAATTCTTCTTATTTTTTACCCCCAACGTTCAGAACAAGTCAACTTAAACTGTGATATGTTAAGCTGCTAAGAAATAGCAAAACAAAGATAGACGGACAGAACTATGGCAAGCCTTCACAAGGACCATGAGCCATAAACACTCCTTGAACACTGAAGGATCAAGCGATCCGGCGTCATCCTTGCTAATTGCAGAGCAGGAACTAGAGTAGAGCTCGCACTCGCGTATAACAAAACTGGTTTCTTGAGAAATGATTTTCCTTAGCTTTTATGTTAAGTTTACCGTCGATCAATACAAAGTGAAGTGGATAACTAAACAATCAGTCTGGCACTTGGTAACGAAGAATCGTTCTCCAACTATTCTTGGCTACTTATTTTGCACATTTCCCCACAACGTTTAGAAGTTCAGAAGTAGCCAATGCTGAATTTCTGGTACGTTTGCTGCTAGGAAATAGCAGAACGAAGCTAAACGGACAGAACTATCGCAATGAGACATGATGAATGAATCAGGCGCAGGCAATGAAACACTGAAGTTTCACACTGTAAATTTGCTCTCTGGTACATCCACAAACAGAACAAATCCTAAAGAATCAAATATATTTTCTCCTTATTGCACAAACATCAAAATTCGCAGAACAAACAGTTCTGCAGGTGGGGAACGAACATCAGCAGTAAGCTTCCATCGATCAAGCAATCGAAGTCCATTTGGCTAGTTGTTGCAGAGGAGGAACCTGGTGAGCACGAGGACGCCGCATGCGGCGCCGAAGAGAGCAAAGACGGGGAGGTCCCTGGCGGGCCAGCGCCTAGGCCCGTCACCGGCGCCGGCGCCGCCCTTGGCCTCGACGCGGAGGGTCTTGGCCCTGCGGAGCGCGTCGACCTCCTTGAGCAGGTCGAACTCGAGGCCCTTGCGCTTGAGCTCGGCGACGCATCGGCCGAGCAGCGCGGCGTCCTCCTGCTCCCGCGCCAGCACCCGCTCGAGGAGTGAGGACGGCCTCCGTGTCCGCCTTGTACCGCAGCGCCCACAGCGTGGCCAGGGAGGAGAGCAGCGAGACGAGGCAGGGATCCACGACCGCCGGCACGACAGCGTCGTGTCAGAGTTGAGGGAGATGGAGGCGGAGGAGAGGAAGAGGATGAGGACGGAGGCGGCGTGGAAGGCGAAGAAGGCGCAGTAGAGGAAGGCGATCTCCTTGCGGGCGCCGTCGAGGCGGGCCTCCCGGAGCGCGACGCGGCGGGCCAGCAGGTCCTCCTCCTTGAGCCACTGCTTGAGCAGCAGACGGTGCGTGCCGCTCGCCGCGATCTGGCTCAGCGGGTGCCGCTGCTGCGGGACGGCGACGAGCGCAGCGGCGTCGGCCATTGGCTGGGACCGGCGGGTGGATTCTTCTCCGGGTAGGGGATGTCTCGCTCTCGCGGTGGATTCGCTTCGTGGGTATGGCGGTTCTGTTCCGGGCGGAGAGGTTTTGAAGGGGAATTTCCGAACGGAATCGAAGGTGGTAACGGTCGGGGAGACGAGCGCGCGTGGGTTTGCCGAAAGAGATCGCCGCGCACCCGAGGCGACCCAACGGTCGGAATCATGGAGGAGCGGCGTGGCTGCGCGTTTCCTATAGATCGCGTACCGCGATGGCTGCTTCCTCTCGCGTACCCCGATCAGCTACTGGGCTTGGCCCATTTCGCCATCTATTTTTTTTTTTTGAAATTGCCCATTTCGCCATCTATGGATGGATTTGTAGTCGCAACTCTTTATTTCTCTTCATTTCGTTCCCGACAGTTGCTGCCGCTCACTGTTTTCTGTTTCTGTTTTTCTAGTTTCGTTTTCCTTTCTTTTCTTCTTTTTCTTTTATGTTTTCTTTTTCTCTGTTTCTTTTTCATTTTTGCTATTTTTTTTTGTTTTCCCATATTCTAGATCCTTTCTATTTTTCTTTCCCTCCTGAATTTCATTTACTAATTTTGGTTCACTTTTTATGTTTTATTTCTCCCCCCAGACCACCAACCCCCATTATTTTATCTTTTATTTTTCTCTGTTTCCTTTTTTCTTCTTCTTTTTTGTATTTTTTTCATTTTGCTGTTCCTTTCTACTTTCTTTTCTTTTTATGTTCACCGGCATTTGTTCACTTTTTAAAAAATGGTTCCGAACCGAAAAAATGGTTCCTTTTAGAAAATGGTTTCGAACCGAAAAAATGGTTCTTTTTTTAATATGGTTCCGAATCGAAAAAAAGGTTCCGATTTTTGAAAATGGTTCCGAACCGAAAAAATCGTTTTGATTTTTGAAAATGGTTCCGAACCGAAAAATGGTTCTTTTTTGAAAATGGTTCCGAACCGAAAAAATGGTTTTTTTTAAATGGTTCCGAACCAAAAAAATGGTTCCTTTTTGAAAATGGTTCCGAACTGAAAAATGGTTCTTTTTTGAAAATGGTTCCGAACCCAAAAAATGGTTCCTTTTTGAAAATGGTTCCGAACCGAAAATGGTTCCTTTTTGAAAATGGTTCCGAACCGAAAAATGGTTCCGAACCGAAAAAATGTTCTTTTTTGAAAATGGTTCCGAACCGAAAAATGGTTCCTTTTTTAAAATGGCTTCGAACTAAAAATGGTTATTTTTTTAAAATGGTTCCGAACCGAAAAAATGTTTCCGAACCGAAAAAATGGTTCCTTTCTGAAAATGGTTCCGAACCGAAAAAATGGAACCAAAAAATGGTTCCTTTTTCAAAATGTTTCCGAACCGAAAAATGGTTCTTTTTTTGAAAATGGTTCTGAACCAAAAAAAAAAGGTTCCAAACCGAAAAAATGGTTCCGAACCGAAAAAATGGTTCTTTTTTGAAAATAGTTCTATTTTTAAATTTCACCCAAACTAGATGAATAAGAAAAAAATAGCACTGCTTACTAGCGAAATAGTCAAAGCGAAGCTGTACAGCTTCGTCTAAAGCAAACATGCAAACCACGCTTCGTCTAAAATCACTGAAAAAATTAAAACTGTCGCCTGTTGCACTTGGGAAACGAAACAGCGATGAAGCAATCAGAGGACGAAACATTCAAGAAGCGAATCAAACATGGGCCAGGCCCATAAGGGGCTCTTCTTCGCTGGGAGGGCACGCGATTGATGATCCCGAAGAGCAAGTCTTGATGCCTGCACAAATAAACGGGATTAGGTTGAGACTCCAAGTGCAGAGTGTATAGTAAGTGGAAGACAGTTTTCCCCACGAGGGGTGACTCGAGGGTTTAATATCGAACTCTCGGGGAATCTGAAGTGGTAGATTTATCTTCTTATCCTTCTTTTGGTTACCTACAAAACAAGGTTAGATGTTTTGGTCCTCAACCTCACCTGTGGTTGTCAAGCACAAGGTGTAAGAATGATATCAGGATAGTTATGCAATGCAAACAAGAAATAAATATGCAATGATGGTGGATGCAATGATAAATGATATTTTTGGGTTTTTGAATGATGTATGCAAGATGAAAAGTATTTTTGTATTTTCGGATTTAATGGCTGAAAATGAAAAAAAATAGAAAAGTGGTATATGGTGTTGGAAAGGTGTTTCTTATGATTAAAAATGGACTGGGGTTCATGGTTTCACAAATGCACTCTCTCTTTATAAAGTGGTAGACAATGGAACACACACAGTTAACATATGAGATTGCAACACAGGGTTTGATAACAAGTTACTTAGATATATGGGCATCACGTCCTAACATAGAGATCTTTTGGTTATTAACCTCTCTTATACTCCACCAAGATGCGAACTAAATCATAACACCTCAGTAATTAAGATAACTCAGAGTATAGCATTAAGTATCATGACATGAAGTGAAAATAAGAACATGCTAGATCTAGTCATGGAGTAGTGGCAATGGTCACGCCCACATCCCCGGTAGCATGGTATTTTAGTTTATCCCTAGTGAGGTAACAAAGTAAGGTAAAGATACCAAAGTGGATCGCAGAACTTTCTCTCACGTTCACTGCACTAGCCACCCCCCGTTACTCCAACTAATGCACACGTTCCCCCACACACGCTCTCATAAACATGCTTGATCAAAACAAGTAGACAAGAACGGGGTACATAATATGCATCTATACTCATAACTGAAACAAACATTGCAATCTCAAACATATATTAACTCATAAAGATCCACCACAAAGGTATTACAACGGTGACCGTAATCATGTTCAGCAGCTCATACGGTGCTAATTAGTGAAGCTCAAGAGAGGAGAGATACATAAGTTACTTCCACAAACCCATAGTCCAGAGGTGGACTACTCCCTCTTCATCATGGAGACGGTGGAGAAGTCGATGGAGAAGATGGAGACCACGCCGGCAGCGCCCCGCCGGAGTTTTCCCCCTCCAATCTGCAGCTCCTGATCTCCGTTTCGGTGTTTCTGTGTTTGTGCGGCGCTCCTTCCAGAGAACGTCGGGGGACCTTTTTTATAGGCGTTTTTAGGTCAAGACGATGTCGGTGGAGCGAAGATCGACGGCAACGGAGCCACGAGGCCAAACGGGTGGGCCCCACGCGGCCACAGTACCTGGCCGCGTGGGCCACCCCCGTTTGGCCTCGGCCTCCGTTTGTTCGCTTCCTTCGCCCACAGGTCTTCTTCCTTCCAAATATTGACGCCCGTAAATTTCCAGGTGATTTCGTTGACGTTTGGGTCCCTGAAACATTAAAATAAGAAAACGGGGTTTTCTGCCTGTGCAGGGTTAATTCCATAAAAATAGGAAATATGAATATTCCAAAATCATGATAAAACATTGATATAACCCTTATATGATGCAAATATGATTGGAATATAAGCAATTAAAGTGCAAAGTTCATGTATGCATTTTACATGCATCAACATCCCCAAGCTTAATCCATGCTCGTCCTCGAGTATGAAGATGATAAAACTAACATGGACTTTGCAATTTAATACTTAACAATGGATATCAAAGATGATTACTATTGCTACATATAGTCAAATGATTCATTCTTCAAAGGAGTAGCAATATGCAAATAGTTTATGAAGTGATATCAAGTATTCAAGACAAGGATGTTCATTGATAGTTCACAAAGTGTAACATGGTAGCAAGTAATATGGAACACATGTATGCATAATGATAAGTAGAACATCCTACAATGGTCATAGAGTGTAGATGAAAATCTGAATATGATAGGTGTACACTTTGGAAAGATGTATATGTGAGTAGAGGTAAAGCATGCATAAGTTTCATCCAACTTCCAAACTCTTCTACTTAAGTTAATGATTGCAATAAGGTATTCATTGGTGTCAAGCTCTCATTGCCCCTATCATAGCATCTTGAATGATTAAGGTTAAAGTGAAAGCAAATATGAGTAGTGTGCTTGATAAAGAATGGGTTGAATGTCTCATGCCCCTTGAATACAAGTACTTACACCATGTGTTACTCAACTTGGGAAACAAAGCAAGTTCAATTAAATATCATTGTAAGCATAATAGTATCATCAAGAGCGTCAACTGGGGTACCTCTTGTCCCAAGATATGGAACAAGCCCATATCAAAATGACAAGACAAACAAACAAAATGAACAATCTCAACACCCTTTTTATTTACCATTTGGAATAGTTTTTTATTGCAAGGTGTATCACAGAAGGTTCACCATAGTATGTAAGTAAATTTCCACCATGAATGATGCATGGCTTAGATTAGCGGCCCAGGCGTCTCTCTAACCATTTACACAAACTCATTTAAACTCACTCTATTTCCACATTTATTTCAACATGATAAGCATCCATAGACAAAAGCACATGATATCAACTAAATGAGATGAAGAGCGTGTTGAAAGCTTGCCATGTGACAGCACATATGGGCTAACTTCCAACCCAAAACATTCATCAAGCCACAAACATCATAATCTTAATCACAATGGGTCAAGTTTTATTATGCAAATAAAAGAACATTGTGCATCAAGTTCGTGAGAGCTATATAACCAATTTTTTCCATTGCAATCAATAACATAAACATTTTCATTCAGAGGTAAGATAACACAAACAACATGTTAAACATACTCGGAATAGCATAAAGCCAATAGGTAGATATGGTGGACTCACTGGAATAACTTTGGTTGAAGGTGTTGGAAACAAGTTTTTGCTTGTTGGAGTTTTTGGGCTAGCAAAAGGGAGAAAGTTGACCATCTAGATGCATGCATGAGTGTCCATAGAACTAACTAATCCATGTTAAACCAAGTAAATAACAATCAGCACCAAAACATGAATAAGTGATAGCTCTACAAAAAGAATTTGCAAACTATTACTCATAAACAAGCTCATGAATCATGCAACTATATGTATCATTAAAAATCAAGTCAAACATCCCTTTTCCCAATCTTATAAAAGCATCCAACATATTTCAACCCATATTTCCAGTAGCTCTCTCATATATAATTGATAGTGTGGTGGTCTCTCAAGACTCAAACAAAAACAAAAACGACGCTCCAAGTTTATGCGATAAAGTGTTTCGATCGAAAAACAGAAGTTGGACGTGTGCAAACCGAGAGTGTGTAGGTCCAGCGGGGTTGTCTTCACATCCCCAAGCTTATGGTCTTCACCATCCTTGGATAGCTCTTGGTGCATCTCCTCCAATCCCTGTGAAAAAACTTCAAAACACCGTTTCTCCCATCTCTTTTCTGTGGGGTGCATTAATAGTGATAAACAAATAGGTTCCTTGCTGCATATAATCCTTGAACAAAAATTCATATGAATGTCCAGAAAGTATATAATGTTGTATGCCTACTCATAAACTCAATTGGATCAAAAAGATTCAACTTAAAAGCTCAAAGCATGCATCAAACAAAATGGGACAGAATCTGTCCAGAAAAACAGCAGCAGCAAAACGTATTTTTCTACCCTACCAAACTTTCTCGAAAAATTCCGAAAAATTCATGCATACAGAGGATGAAAAGTTGCAACTACAGTTCAAATATGAGCTCATTCGGAGTTACAGAATAAGAATTAAAAATCATACCGTGCACTGACTCGTGCAGGAATAAAATCTCCGAACGCTATAAGCAACTTTTTCAAACCAAAAAGGGTAAAACTTGGCACTTTATTAAAAACTCCAGAACCTAACTAGACACAAAATCTCTTGTTACAGCAAGAGGACACAAAGAAAAATCACACACAAAAATAACCGGGTTGCCTCCCGCAAAGCGCTTTCTTTATAGCCATATAGCTAGGCTTCTTACTTGTTGTTTTATTGTGGACGAAGCTCATGAGGGAGCTTGAACTTTGGTGGTTCCCTCTTCCTTGGAAAGTGTTCCATGCACTTCTTGTGTGGAAACTGAAACTTTACATTCCCTTCCTTTGAATCAATGATAGCACCTGTGGTACGAAGAAAAGGTCTTCCAAGAATAATAGGACTAGAGGTTTTATTCCCCATATCCATGATTAGAAAATCCACAGGCACAAAAGTCATATGTAACTCTACCATAACATCACTTACTTTTCCCAAAGCATGTTTAATAGAGTCATCAGCAAGTGCTAGTTCAATAGAGCATTTTTCAAGATTTTTCAATTCAAGCACTTCATATAGTTCTTTAGATAAAACAGAGACACTAGATCCTAGATCAAGTATGGCATGGTGTGTCTCTTTTCCAATAGTTACTAGTACCTTAGGTATCCACATATCCCCAAGCTTAGGTGGTATCATAGCCTCTTGGTTGTACCTAGCAATCTTTTCTTTCAAGACATGATTAGCAATATAAGAACCAAAACCTGCTTGGTTAGTGTTGATGGAAGGATCACTTGCAAATTTTTGTAAGATAGATATTAATTCATGCAAGCTACAATTTTCTAAGTCAAGCAAAGGATCCTTGACTTCATTAAGCATTTTAACTTCCTCAACTTCTTCCCAAGCAAGATTCTCATTCCTTTTCTTTAAAGCAAGATTCAAGGCTATTTGGAGGTCATCCTCCTCTTCAACATGATTCTTAATATCCCTATCTAAAGGTTCCAGCATAGAAGATATTCTTTCATTCAATTCCCTAGTCAACTTCTTTTTAGACTTGGCATAGTTCAATATTGTTTCCATTTTCAAAGAGATTCCAGAAAGAGTGTTATTTGTCTTTTTCATCCTAGACTTGGTATGAAGGATAAATGAATGCAAATCATTTTTAGTAGGATAGTCCTCCACATAAGTTTGTAGACATAAAGTTGACCTATCCATAGAAGCTTTTAGTTGTTTGATCCCAGTTTCATATTTGGATTCTATAGAATTCCCAAATAAATTTTCCATCAAATTATTAGCATGTGAGGGATTTCCAGAAGCAAATTTTCCACTAGTCAATGAGTCTAGAAAACATTTCGACCAGCCATCTATACCTTTATAGAAGTTTCTTATCACAGTGGCAGGAGTATATTTAATGACACCATTTTTACTAGTGTCCTTAATTCTATACCAAGCATCCATCAATGACTCTCCATAGTATTGACCAAAGTTGTTCATTCAGCACTAGGATTCATTTTAGCAAGTTTTTTTTGGTATTTTTAATTTTTTATGCAAAACTGAAATAAATATGATATGATATGCAATGACACTAACAAAACAAATAAATTGCTTTGTAAGTAAAGATGGATAAGATGGTGCTCACGTAGGTGCAACCTCCCCAAGCTTAGGTGTTAGCACAAGTTGGTGACGTTGACTTTGTTGTGAGATGAATGCGATGATGCACACCCTTGGATAAATCTCTCAGCTACGATTCCCCGGCAACGGCGCCAGAAAACGTCTTGATGATCCCGAAGAGCAAGTCTTGATGCCTGCACAAATAAACGGGATTAGGTTGAGACTCCAAGTGCAGAGTGTATAGTAAGTGGAAGACAGTTTTCCCCACGAGGGGTGACTCGAGGGTTTAATATCGAACTCTCGGGGAATCTGAAGTGGTAGATTTATCTTCTTATCCTTCTTTTGGTTACCTACAAAACAAGGTTAGATGTTTTGGTCCTCAACCTCACCTGTGGTTGTCAAGCACAAGGTGTAAGAATGATATCAGGATAGTTATGCAATGCAAACAAGAAATAAATATGCAATGATGGTGGATGCAATGATAAATGATATTTTTGGGTTTTTGAATGATGTATGCAAGATGAAAAGTATTTTTGTATTTTCGGATTTAATGATGGCTGAAAATAGAAAAGTGGTATATGGTGTTGGAAAGGTGTTTCTTATGATTAAAAATGGACTGGGGTTCATGGTTTCACAAATGCACTCTCTCTTTATAAAGTGGTAGACAATGGAACACACACAGTTAACATATGAGATTGCAACACAGGGTTTGATAACAAGTTACTTAGATATATGGGCATCACGTCCTAACATAGAGATCTTTTGGTTATTAACCTCTCTTATACTCCACCAAGATGCGAACTAAATCATAACACCTCAGTAATTAAGATAACTCAGAGTATAGCATTAAGTATCATGACATGAAGTGAAAATAAGAACATGCTAGATCTAGTCATGGAGTAGTGGCAATGGTCACGCCCACATCCCCGGTAGCATGGTATTTTAGTTTATCCCTAGTGAGGTAACAAAGTAAGGTAAAGATACCAAAGTGGATCGCAGAACTTTCTCTCACGTTCACTGCACTAGCCACCCCCCGTTACTCCAACTAATGCACACGTTCCCCCACACACGCTCTCATAAACATGCTTGATCAAAACAAGTAGACAAGAACGGGGTACATAATATGCATCTATACTCATAACTGAAACAAACATTGCAATCTCAAACATATATTAACTCATAAAGATCCACCACAAAGGTATTACAACGGTGACCGTAATCATGTTCAGCAGCTCATACGGTGCTAATTAGTGAAGCTCAAGAGAGGAGAGATACATAAGTTACTTCCACAAACCCATAGTCCAGAGGTGGACTACTCCCTCTTCATCATGGAGACGGTGGAGAAGTCGATGGAGAAGATGGAGACCACGCCGGCAGCGCCCCGCCGGAGTTTTCCCCCTCCAATCTGCAGCTCCTGATCTCCGTTTCGGTGTTTCTGTGTTTGTGCGGCGCTCCTTCCAGAGAACGTCGGGGGACCTTTTTTATAGGCGTTTTTAGGTCAAGACTATGTCGGTGGAGCGAAGATCGACGGCAACGGAGCCACGAGGGCCAAACGGTGGGCCCCACGCGGCCACAGTACCTGGCCGCGTGGGCCACCCCCGTTTGGTCCTCGGACCTCCGTTTGTTCGCTTCCTTCGCCCACAGGTCTTCTTCCTTCCAAATATTGACGCCCGTAAATTTCCAGGTGATTTCGTTGACGTTTGGGTCCCTGAAACATTAAAATAAGAAAACGGGGTTTTCTGCCTGTGCAGGGTTAATTCCATAAAAATAGGAAATCATTGAGATATTTCCAAAATCATGATAAAACATTGATATAACCCTTATATGATGCAAATATGATTGGAATATAAGCAATTAAAGTGCAAATTTCATGTATGCATTTTACATGCATCAGCGATGCGTAATACCGATCGCATAACGCGCTGTATAGGCGCTCCCGCGTGGCTGGCCATCATTCGGCTCGGTGATGGGAACACGCGGCCACATGGGCTGGAGATTCGTTTGCAGGCTCAGTTCAAGGCCCGCTCTAGATCGTACAGCCTAGGTAGTTGGATGCCCACCTCTCGGCCTTTAGTGATGCTATAAAAAAACATCTCGTCCTTTAGTTGGCCTATATATACACATGTTCCCGTCAAAAATAAAAATATATACACATGTGGTATTTTATCTCCTCGTTTTATTTGGTAGAACTCCTAGGAACACACGTGATCGATCTGATCTAATTTGTCCCAGCTCCGCTATTGTTGCTGAACTGTTAGACTCTCCCGAGGCCATATACAATTCACCAAGTACTTCATCTTCCAAGTTCAGAATGAGTGACATCAGAAAAACTGACTCAACCACTTTGACTTGGTCTTCTAAGAGTTTGTGTCAACCGACGGTCGTCTCACTTAGCTTAGTTTGCAATAGAGCATGGTAGAGATTCACGTGGAAGGGTATATTGCCGATATTGAAAGATCAGTCTGCCGACGAGTCATGAGGCACTTTGGACGTAACCTGGAGTGCGCGCTGCATTGAGAGGCTCATAAGATCATCAAACACCCCTCTGTGGACGGGCCACCCTAGAATTACTTGCAAGGTGGACGCTTGATGGAATTACGACGTCGTCGATGTTTTCTTCTCATACTTTGCTTGGTGTGTTAGTGTGTGTGTGGTTCATCTGTTTGTTGTTTTTGTCGATTAGTCACATTTGTTCCCTTTGACATCTTGTTTCGTTCTTTTTCCCTAATTATCTGGACAAATTTTCTACTATGTGAATAGCAGTGCTCCCGTCTTCTCAATAAAAGTTTGATAGATAAAATTTGTATTCCATAACATTTAAGAGGTGGAATTATGAGTTCATACTTCCTTTGGATTAAGATTATGATACATATGGAAGAACCGGCCCCCTTTTTGGTAGCGCATTATCACTAGAGTACATTTCTATTATGCCTAAGGCCCCGCTTGGCTCATCATTTTTGGACCGGAAACGGTCGGGCATGAATAAGAACGTGCTCTGCTTCGTACAAATTACTAGGTGGCAGGAGTGGGAAATACGGAGCGTGTCAGTTTCCAACAATCCAAGCAAGGACTAAGAGGAGATAAACTGGTTGGTCAGTTCAATATTCGCTGATTTAGATACAGTTCGAGCTCTCCTCTATGTTGGACATTTTCGATTTCATATGTTTCTTGTTCTTTGGGTTGTGAGGCTTGGCGTTCAGTTTGGGTTGTGGATGGATGGAAAAAAAACAAACCTTCTTGTAATAAAACAGAAAATCTTATTTTTTAACCATTGAAAGGTTAACCATCGTTTTTATTTTAAATTAAATTTTGAGGCAACACCTACTTAATTTAATAGTATGCTAATTTTTTTGCCTACCATGTTATAATCTTATTAAAAAAAATCGTATGATGCTCATGGTTTTCACCTTGGATCTTATGTAATTCATTCCACCTTTTCTGCCTGCTGCGTTAATCGTCAAGTTTTCGCTGGATCGTAGAACATACATTCACATAATACTCAATACAGATGCGAGATGGCATGTCCGATATGCGGACCAATATACACACTCTTCTTTGAACTTCAGAATGAGTGCATCGGAAAAACATATTTGACTTTCTCATAATGTGCTACTGAGAGACTGTGCCCACCGTTGGCCATGTCGTGTGAGCTTGTTTGCACCATGTTATGCCACAACTTTACCTGGAAGGAAGGGTTGTCAAGGACGAAAATTTCGTCTGCTGGAAAGCCAAGGTCCCGAGCAATTCCCTCATCCTGGTCGAGTAGGGTCACCTTCTCAAGCACACACTCCAAATAGTATGGAAGATATATATATCTATGCTCATTTGGGAGCCTGCCAAAGTCTTCACACTCCTCTCTGGCCAAACCACACGACGGCATCAGATGGATGGTGTATACAAGATATGATTTTTTAGATAAAGGGCTTTATTACTTAGAGTATAAGCATTACACCCGGCCTCTGCATAAAAATGCACACAGCCGCAATCCAAGCGAGAAAATAAAAAGAGTATGTGTAGCACTAGACGAATTACAAACAAGAATTGAAATAGTAGAACGCCAGTGCTGAAGGAAGACCCGAGCGCCTATGGTGGTCCAATCCGGCGATCAAGTGGCCATCCATGACGGATAAAAATATCCCTCGCCACCTCTTCCAAACGTGCACATGCCTCCGTAAAGAGGCCTCGATGTCCCTCCCGTTGTAGTATGGACCAGGAACGGAGAAAACTTGTGCACCAATAGAGTACTTGCATACGAGAAACATCTTTATCATTGAAAACCTTGTCATTTCTACTAAGCCAAAGCGACCATATAACGGCTATCGCTCCCACCCTAATAACGTTTTTATACTTTTTATCAATACCATTTAGCCAGTTGCCAAAGACATTAGCAACGGACTTTGGTTGATATAAGTTAGACGCTATCTGGATGGCTGACCATATAGAACGTGCGAAACTACACTCGAAGAATAAGTGTTTTATTGTCTCTTCATGTGGACAAAACATACACTTCGTACTTCCATGCCAATTTCGTTTAACAAGGTTATCCTTTGTTAAAATGACACCCCTACGAAGATACCACGTAAATACTTTAATCTTAAGTGGTATCTTCATTTGCCAAATTTTTTTATTATCATCAACTGGCACATCGGAATGTACTAACGCCCTATACATGGAATCCACAGAGAATTTACCATTCGCACATAGATTCCAACGAAACTCATCGGGACCCTGTGTGAGTTGAACTGAGCTCAACCGTGCCAACAGGGAGTTCCAAGACGCTAGTCTCGGTCCAAACAAATCTCGCCTGAACGTCACATTCGGAGGAGAGCATTGCATGACAGTGGCAATGGTATCTCCCTTATGACGAACAATATTGTATAGGGCTGGATATCGATCCCGGAGGGTGGTGTTGTCTAACCATTTGTCCTCCCAGAATCTAATCTCCGAGCCATCCTTAATATTAAATACCCCGAAGCGAAAGAAATGTTTCTTTGTCGCCATCAGTCCAGCCCAAAAGTGGGAATCACCAGGTTTCCAATATACCTGTGATACCGCCTTTGTGCCAATGTATTTTCTCTTAAGGAGTGTTTGCCATATCCCATTTTCAGTAAGCAGCTTAAAAAGCCATTTACCTAGGAGGGCTGAGTTCTTGACATCAAGGTCATGAATACCCAAGCCCTCCCTGATCTTTAGGGCGACAAACAACATTCCATTTAGCCAGTCTGTACTTCTTCTTCTCACCATCTTCTTGCCAAAAGAATCTTGATCGGAAATAGTCCAATTTATGCAAGATCCCTTTTGGTATTTGGAAGAAGGAAATCATATACAGTACCATGTTTGTTAGTACCGAATTAATGAGAACCAATCTTCCACCAAGAGATAGCAATTTTCCTTTCCAGCTAGATAGCCTAGCTTGTAGACGTTCTTCGACGTGTCTCCATTACGCATTAGTCAGTTTCCGATAATGTATTGGTATTCCAAGGTACATAATTGGAATTGACCCTGCTCGCAGCCAAAAATATCGGCATATTGAGCAGCTGCTTCTTGAGCCTCACCGAAGCAAAACAATTCACTCTTATGGAAATTAATTTTCAATCCCGATAATTGCTCAAATGCTGATAGTATCAATTTCAGATTCGCAGCTTTATCTAGATCATGTTCCACAAAGAGGATTGTATCGTCTGCATATTGAAGAATAGATAATCCTCCATCAACAAGATGTGGAACTACTCCTTCAATTTGGCCATCCGACTTAGCTCGTTCAATCATGATCGTCAACATATCCGCCACTATATTAAATAGTATAGGCGATAGAGGATCACCTTGCCTTAATCCTTTTTTTGTTTGGAAGTAGCGGCCAACGTCATCATTGACCTTTATCGCCACGCTACCTCCGGTGACAAAATTATGGATCCAAGCACACCACTCCTCTGAGAACCCTTTCATTCTCAGAGTCTGTAGCAAGAACGGCCATTTGACTTTATCATACGCTTTTTCAAAGTCGATTTAAAAAATCACCCCATCAAGTTTTTTCGTGTGCATCTCATGTACGGTCTCGTGTAAAACCACAACACCGTCAAGGATATTCCTCCCTTGCATAAAAGCTGTTTGGGTAGGTTTAACCACATGATCTGCCACAGAATTTAACCTGATGGTCGCTACTTTTGTAAAGATTTTGAAGCTAACATTCAGAAGGCATATTGGCCGAAACTGTTGTATCCTTTCGGCATTCTGAATCTTAGGCAACAAAACGATCTCCCCAAAATTAAGGCGAAATAGCTCAAGTTGTCCGGCATGTAAGTTGCCAAATAACTCAAGTAAATCAGACTTGATGGTTTCCCAGAAATGCTGGTAGAACTCAGCCGGAAAACCATCTGGTCCTGGCGCCTTATTATGCTCCATTTGAAAAACCGCCTTACTTACCTCCTCCATAGAGAAAGGTGCAGTAAGAAAGTTGTTTTCCTCAGGAGTTACTTGGGTAATATCATCTGTTCGAGACTCATCTAGAGTAAAGTTCCCTTCCTCGGGAGCCCCGAACAAACCTTTATAGTAGTTCGTGATATATTCCTTGAGCTGATCCTGTCCTTCGATCAAGCCCTCATCCTGTAGGAGAGAATGAATGCATTTCTTTCTATGTCTGCCATTAGCAACATTATGAAAGTACTTTGTATTCGAGTCCCCTTGTAGAATGAATTGAGCTTTAGATATTTGGTACCATTTGAGCTCTTCTTCCCGCAACATACGACCCACCTGCTCATTCGAGTGCCGTTTTAGGTCACTCTCATTTGCTGATAAGGGGCGTACTTCTGCTAGTTGATCAAGCTCATCAATAATGGAACACAGACACTGCTTTTCTTTTTTAAGCATACCAGTTGTGTGTCTTGCCCACCCACGAAGGAATTTACGCAAATTGCGCATCTTATTATTCCACCGCTGGATAGCGCTATCACCCACAACCGGTTGAGACCATATCCTTTTAACCAAATCATCGAAACCATCCCGTAACAGCCAACCTAATTCGAATTTGAATTGGTGCTTCCCGGGCGATGTCAACGTTCCAGTAGATAGGAGTATGGGGGCATGATCTGAAAAAGCCTCTATACGTTCGAGCGCACGAACCGTTACTAATGGATATTTATCCTCCCAGCGGGAGTCCATCAGAACCCGGTCCAGCTTCTCGTACGTCGGCTTGGGGAGACTATTAGCCCAAGTGAATTGTCTCCCCGTCATATGAACCTCTCTTAAGACAAGCTATCGATGACAGCATTGAACAAGGTAGGCCAATGAGTATCGAATCTACCCCTACTTTTCTCGTGTCGGTACCTCAGCATATTGAAATCCCCTCCTATAATAATAGGATATGGGTCATCTTTAGCTAGATTAACCAACTCTCTAAGAAAAGCAGCCTTATATTCTTCTTGGGCAGCACCGTACACAGCAACCAGACTCCATATAAAGTTGTCAGACTTGTTGCGGATTTGAAATTTAATGTGAAATTCACCATCCGAACGACCCAACAACTCCATGGTTTCCGTTTTGATGCCAAGTAGCATGCCACCCGATCTACCTCGAGGGGGACAAGAATGCCAATCAAACTCCACACCGCCTGAAAGGCGGTCTAGTAGAGTGCTTGGAAAATCTCGTCTACCCGTCTCAGAAATAGCCAAAAAATCCAACTTATAATCTTTCACATGATGCGCAATATTCAAATGTTTAGCCTAGTCGCCTAGACCTCTGCTATTTTCGAAAATGCCATTCATCGGGAAACAGTTGGGGATTTTGACTTTTTCGCGCTTTTACGCGAAGTTTTGTTCTTTTTATTTTTGGCGGATTTAGATCTCCGGCTGGTAGCATACAGGTCATCAAAAGATCCCAGCTCAGCCTCATCCATATCCACCTCGGTAACCTCTCCTACAAGATGTGATAGAAGTTGTCCATCTATTGTGGCATGCGCATCATCATCATCTATAGTTGGGGGTACCGGCCTAGTCGAAACGGTAGGAGAAACCCTACGACGGTCATACTCTACGTGTTTCAAGACATTAGCCGATAACACTATTTCCTTTTCATTTTGGCCCATACGAACTCTGACAACCTAGCAGATAAAGTAGGCGTAGATAAAGACAAAAAGGATTGCGAAGAACGAGGCGTACCAGCAGGTGGAGTAGAGAACAAGGCTGCTTTGCGACGCATTGCCTTGGCCATCATGTCCTCATCCGTCGCAGATGCACCGTCCTCGCCAGCCTGGTGACGTCCACTACGCCTAGGAGCTCCCCTCGGCTGTGGACGTTCCTTCGCTGCAACGGACACAGTGGGAGAGGGCGTTGGCGTGGTAGCAGCCCTCTCAACCACCGTGTACCGACGTCCCCTGGCTGCATCTGACACAGTGGGAGAGGGCACGGTCGTGGTAGCAGTCCTCTCGACCACCGCGTACGATCTCGACGTCGCGGGAGAAGCCGGAGTCGCCATAGCCTCCGGAGTGACCATAGGGGAGGACACGGTCGAAGTGGAGTCCCCCTCCATCATGGAGTCGCCGCGGGAAGCCTGAGGCGAAGGTGCGCGACGGTGGTTGCTCTCGTTCGGACGCGAGGGAGAAACCGCCCTAGCGCCACGATTCTCCCTCCACAAGGCAGCGTACCAATGTCTGAGATGTACCCAAGGTGAACCACGGTTCTGATCGACATGCACCCTGGGCCCCCGCTGCAGTGAGAGAACCGTCGTCGGCTGCTGCCTCGGTGCGAACGTCGGAGATCCCGCCGAGTTGCTGATACGTCTCCAACGTATCCATAATTTCTGCTGTTCCATGCTTATATTATACCATTTGCTACATGTTTTATATACACTTCGTATCACTTTTATGCATTTTCTGGGACTAACCTATTAACAAGATGCCACAGTGCCAGTTCCCTGTTTTCTGCTGTTTTTGGTTTCAGAAAGTTACTTCTGGAAATATTCTCGGAATTGCACGAAACAAAAGGCCAGGTCCCTATTTTTCCAGCACGTACACGGAGTCCGAAGGAGAGACGAAGACTCGCCACGAGGTGGCCAAACCACCAGGTGGCGCGGCAGTGGGCCCAGCCGCGCCTGGAGGTGGTTTGGGCCCCTCGGGGGTCCGCCGACATCGCCCCTTCGCCTATTTATTCCCCGAGACGCGAAAACCCTAAAACACCGAGCCTTTCATCTAGAACATATTCGCTGCCGCCGCCGTCGTCAACCCTAACTCGGGGGGTTCTTGAAGCTCTTCCCGGCACCCTGCCGGAGAGGGGAATCATCACCGGAGGCTCTACATCGCCATGCCCGCCTCCGGAGTGATGCGTGAGTAGTTCATCCTTGGACTATGGGTCCATAGCAGTAGCTAGATGGTTGTCTTCTCCACTTGTGCCATCATGTTTAGATCTTGTGAGCTGCCTATCATGATCAAGATCATCTTATTGTAATGCTACATGTTGTGTTTGCTGGGATCTGACTTATATTGATACCTATGTGGAGCTGAATATTATATTATCATGTCTATGTCATTTGTGATCTTGCATGCTCTCCGTTACTTGTTGAAGCCTTGGCCACGTGAATACTTGTAACTCCAAGAGGGGTATTTATGCATGATAGTTGGGTTCAACCTCTATTTAACCTGGGATAGTGACAGCAAGTTCTAAGGTTGTAGATGTGTTGTTGCCACTAGGGGTAAAACAGCAATGCTTTATTCAAGGATGAATGTATTGTTTACATTACGCACATTACTTAATGCAATTGTCTGTTGCTTGCAACTTAATACTGGAAGGGGTACGGATGTTAACCGGAAAGTGGACTATTTAGGCATAGATGCATGCTGGATAGCGGTCTATGTACTTTGTCGTAATGCCCAAATGAATCTCATAGTAGACACCACAGCTCACACATGCATGTTATATGCACTTATCAATTGTCAATTGCCCAGCTGTAATTTGTTTACCCAGCATGTTAGTTATCTTATTGGAGAGACACCACTAGTGAACTGTGGACCCCGGTCCATTCTTTTACATCTGAAATACAATCTATTTCAATCATTGTTCTCTACTGTTTTATGCAAACAAACATCATTTTCCATTCGATACGTTTAACCCTTTGTTTTCAGCAAGCCGGTGAGATTGACAACCTCACTGTTAAGTTGGGGCAAAGTAGTTTGATTGTGTTGTGCAGGTTCCACGTTGGCACCGGAATCCCTGGTGTTGCGCCGCACTACACTCCTTCACCAACACCTTCGAAGCAAACCTCGTTTTCCTACTGGTCCGATTAAACCTTAGTTTCATACTGAGGGAAAACTTACTGCTGCACTCATCATACCTTCCTCTTGGGGTTCCCAACTGGCGTGTGACGTACAAGCATCGTTTCTGGCACTATTAACCTAGAGCCACCAGTTGCCGAAAGAGCCGCCCGCGCCCCGACCTTGAGCCCCTGTCGAAGCCGCTGGTGCCCATCGCGGAGTCCCCCCACGGCCCGCCAGCGCAGCCATCCGAGGCGCCGCAGCCGCGACCTTGGCGTACGAGGGAGACCACGGAGCTTCCGCAGCTCGAGTCACGGCGGCCGGAGGCGGAGTAGAGCACGGACTCGACGCGGTAGGGACGGCGGTGGCGGTGGTGGCCTGGGGCGGAGACTCGCGGCGGTGGTTGCCCTCGTCCGGACGCGAGGGATAAACTGCCTTCGCGCCGCGACCCTCTCTCCACAAGCCAGCGTACCAATGGCTGAGATGTGCCCAAGGTGATCGACGGTTCAGATCGGCATGCACCCTGGGCCCACGCGGCAGTGAGAGTGAATTTTGGAAACTGTCCCCGCCCACGATCTCCTCCGTTGCCAGCTCGGAGCGCGGAAGATCCGCACCAACCGCCGCCTCCTTCTCCAGAACCCTCGCCGGCTTGGAACCGCCCGTTCTCGCCGGCGAAGCTGCCGAACCTTGCCCCGCCGTAGATGGAGGAATCTCGGGGAAGAAGTCACCGAGGCATGGCGGTGGCGTGATCCGTGGTCGCGGAAGAGGACCACGCCACCCCATCCTCATCGGGGGTCGCCGCAGCGGGCGGCCTGGCGGCATCCTCCTCTTCTGCCCCGCTGAATCCACCATTGGAGGCGGCGCCCCGACCTCAGATCCCTCCGTCTCCGTCGACTCGATGGACCTGCACACAGAAGATGAGATCGTACCTTGGTTTGCTTCGGAGCTCGCCGGAGAAGAGTGTTCCCAGAACCGCGACGCCGGCGTGGGGTATCCCACCTTCTCCCAAAACTCCGCCACGATCTCTCCTTCAGACATGGCCGGTCGCCGGATGTCGTCGCGCGACACCAGCCACTCCTCTGCCAACACATCCTCCGCAGCCTCCGTCGGGATCCTACCGTCCTCGAGACCAGACGGATCGGCCTTCAGATCGCCTAGGCATGAGAACCGCGAGCCCGTGCAAACCGCATCCCACGCCGGCGGCGCAAGAGTTTTTCGGCGGCGCCCGCCTAACGTGGCCGTCGGCGACGAGTCCTCCATGTCCCAGAACCGGCCCGTTAGACGCTCCACAGGCGCGCCGTCGCCAGCGCCCTCCGCGTCATCGCCCATCGGTTCCTCGCGTCCTTGGGTGGAAGCCCTGCACACAGGAACAGCATCAGCGCACTCACCTGCTGTCGACGACGAACCCTGCTCCCAGACACGGCTCGACGGCGGCTGGAAACCCGCGACGGTCCAGAACTCGTTGATGGGCTCCGCATCAGATTGAACTGGGCGGCGATCTCCTTCCCGGCGGCTCCTCCTCGTTCAGAGCGTCAAGCGCAACAACCACGGATACGTGATCCGTTTCTCTGGGACTTGCCGCCTCCGGCGACCCCAGGCCACCTTCCCCCGATGGCGCCGCCTCTGACCCGGCGTCCAGCTCCGCCGAAGACGGCTCGGCGACCAGCCCGCCCAAGCAGGCGAACCTCGATCCCGTGGTCCGGCAGCCCCACGCCGCCGGCGCGAGAGTTGCCCGGCGTTGCCTGATCGCGATCGCCCGCGGACCGCCTCCGATCATTGCGGAGCGAAACGGTTCGTCTCATGCCACTGCTGCAGCTCCACTACGACCCTTTGGCCGACCTCCTGTCGATTAAACTCATGTTTTTTTGTCTACCATCTTCTTGGTGTTTTTGTGTGTATGCGAAGTGTTGTATTTCCCGTTTCTATTGTTTTGTCCATGATGGGGCTTCGTGCTCGTTATATTTTGATTTTGTCCGCTTTTGCTAATTAATTGAGAAATTATTCCCTTCTATGCGAAAAAGCAGAGCTCCTGTTGTATTTGTCGGGAAAAGTACATAATGGATAAAATTTGCATTCCATTGCCCGAGGTTGAACTTGTGAGATCATATGCATGTTTCGGTTAAGCTTGACATTATTGGAGGGTGGACTGCCTTTTGATTCCTAATACATTCTATTTTTATTATGCCTAAAAGGGTGAGAACTAGTTTGGTTCGATCCGGTATTGCCTGATTTGGGTGAGGTTTAAGTCCCCTTAGCGGTAATGGTTTTTTGTCTCGCGTGGCATACTAATTCGTCCGGCGCTAGCATCCCGACCCCGACCTAGTGGGACCCGCCTGGTAGCGCCGAACGAATCCGTGGATGATACCAAGTATGATACCGGACATGCGGGTCAACGCTTTCATAGAGACAACGTCTGGTCAGCTTAACTAATTATGCTCGTCGATGGGCCGGTCGCCTGCATTGATGGCGGCGTCGGCTCCCGAGGCCGGTGCAGCGAGCAGCCGCGTCATCGATTTAGCTTCCCCACCCAGCGAGTCGTGACTTCCTCACGTGGCGGCGTTAATGCTCGCGCGCCTGCTCGCCTATATCCGACATAATACAAACCACACGCGTTGACCCCTCCCTCCCATTCACCTGGACTGATCTGTGTGGAGGAGTGCATGATTTGATGACAGACAGCAAGATATGCAAGCATAGATTATGAAGTAAGGGTAGCAACATGCGGCCCGGAAAGCATGCATAGAGGGTAGTTTGTACTCTCCATCAATTCTGTGTAGTATCATCTATGCGATTGAACACCACTTCTGGGTATGGGGTCTAAATTTTGGGACAAGAGGCACATCAGCACGGAATAAGTGCTTAGACAGGCTAGTAGTAACTCACAAAATAAAAGTAAATAGTAACCAAGCAGGAAAGGCATTAATCCACGAGATGGAACTAAGTCCGACATGCGGTTCTGGCTGTGCGTGTGGCCTTCTGAAGTTATGAAATTATCACAGTTCCTTTGCTCATTAAAAACAAGACTCACATTTTTCTTAGATTTCTCTAATAATAGCACTTAATGAGAGCGTGCTAGTGTTCCACGGTTTCAAGACGCACCCATACAATTTGCATTCGATGGAGGACGAACGAGCTAACGAGCGGAGGTCAGGCGGAATCAGGATTGGCACCATTTTTTATTTATTTTTTGCAGCATTATCGTGTGACCAGTTTTGCACGAGGGAATAGAGTTCGGAACATAATTCGCAAAATAGACCACACAAGATCGTAAACATATTTTGTTAGGATAGATGAATTGCGGACTTTCTGATGGGTGAAGAGTGATAGATCATTTCACATGTAAAAAAACAATATTGACAACGGTATGTACAATTTCCACCATGACAAGAAATCTCAAATTTATATGACCCCCCGCTACAGTTTGTTTACCAGATAGTCATTAGTGGACGCTGATTCCTTACAGATGAGTAGGAGAAACTATGAACCCGTCTAAATATAGGATTAATCCAACCTTTATGAAAAGGTTCAGCAATATAAAAGTTTGTGATTCACGGTGTTACAAACGTTGTACAGATTTGGATACATCTCACAATGAGGTTGGTTCAGAATCCATATCTTATAAACGATAGACAATAAAAGATGAACGAAAGTAAGATCAACACATGGGGACATGAAATTTTAACGTGAAAACCCTTTTCAAGCAGGAAAAGAGAAAACCACGGGCACCAGCCATCAAAATTTTATTATATCAGGAGAGGTTACAAACGCCGAGAATTTGCAACTGTTTGACTTATCGCAACCGGTGTCTTACAAGATATATTTATAGTGGTCCTGACCTAATCCAGGTCCTAACCTAATTCAGACTATGCTCCACTCTGCCCAAGCCTCCGGCGACGGGGCTCGCTCCGCTCGTCAGATGTTAGCATTTATCTTTATATAAACTAGCATGGTGGCCCTCTCAAATGCGAGGGCATCATTTATAGTTGATTGAAAGTTTATTAAAAGAATATGATTTTATTATTATCACATTATTTCCCTTGATGTGACAATAAAAAAATTGTTGTAAAACTATGGTAAATGTTTTGGTAAGCAAAATATCACATATGTTAGTGATATTTTCTATGAAATCTGAAATTTGAGGGCAAATGATTATTATGACATATGTTCAAACACCCATGTATGTACGTTTTTGATATTTTTTTGGTTAAATCGAGATAAAACGGTCTATTCTCCTTAATAGGTAGGTCACATTAAATAGACATATTAGTTAACATGTCTATACATCAATAGTCAAAGTTAGAGAAACGCAACTCGAATTTTTCCAGACTCTTAACTTATCCTGATCTTCATTGGTTATACACACCCGGTCACATGTATCTCTGTTATTCAAAATGACTACGTGATTTGGATAGCATAGTTTAAGACTCTTAAAGATTTGTCAATTTAAAGTGAAATTTAACTATATAAGCTCTTGTGTTGATTTTCTTAAATGAGAGAAAGACACATACAATAGTAAAAATATATGTTCGGACTAAGAATATTTTGGTCATCGAATTAAAGTTTGTATTGACACACCATATGGACACTAAATATGTGGGATAGCGTGTCGCCTAATGTTTTATAGTCATCAATTTTG
This sequence comes from Poa pratensis, assembly GCA_947311845.1. NCBI lineage: Eukaryota > Viridiplantae > Streptophyta > Magnoliopsida > Poales > Poaceae > Poa > Poa pratensis. The sequence goes on from CAMZMU010000048.1 coordinate 22,217,759, forward strand.
AAGATTTGGTGCTCAATATCTCAATAAGTCGGAATAATATTTCAGTGGAGGGATATTCTCATTAAGCCCGTAATTTTCTTAGCGTGAGGGACCTTTTCAACGATAGTGCGACTAATGTTGTGATTTCACTAATATTAAAATTCCACTACTTTGAACTTTGAAGTTCTACAAGCATTTTGTGTGAATGTTGGCCCGATGGTAGTCGAATAAATTTTCTACAAATAGCTAATATCGTGACTTCATTGCTGGCATGCTAATATATAGGAAATTCCACGATCTGATCATAAATTTTAAATGATAGCCATCATTTATGTGTACTCGACCATAAAAACAACGTACTTTGTCCGTTCATAATTATTGGTCTGATGGCAGTCGAATAACATTTTATGTGTACTAAATCATAGGAGCAACATACTTTCTCCGTTTATAATTAATCACACCACGCTCTGGGTTTAGTCATAAAAAAATTACAAGTTTTTACCAAAAATATAGAAATAATATGAACATTTAAATATAAATTCATTATTATTATCACAAAATACATTTTCATATTACAACGAATTTGGTATTATGAATGTTGATATGAATTGCTACTAAGCAGGGTAAATCAAATAGAGAAAATACCCGTATTGATCAGTTTAATTTTTTTTGCTGTGCCAGTGAATATCGTAACAGTTTTAGTTTTTTTTCTCGCTTGGAGCTCTCACGTTCCAGCCAAGGCTATTTGTTTTTTTTGGAGAACATCTTGTACACGGCCTTTTTGCTAAACATCTTGTACACGGCTGGTCTTTTCAAACGGACGGAGATATTTATGGGGACGTACCTGTTTAACACTATTGCTAAATTAAGGGGATCCGTGTCCTAGAGACGTGATCTCGTTAACATAAGTCGTGTCAATATATTACGTAACTACTGTTTTTCGTAAAATCTCAGCCATATATTTTAGATCTAACATCTAAAATTAATTTAGATGATGTGGATTAACGTGGTGACTTTATTAGACTCCCTCATTTGCTTTTAGTATATAATAGACTAGAGACGTGATCTCGTTAACATAAGTCGTGTCAATATATTACGTAACTACTGTTTTTCGTAAAATCTCAGCCATATATTTTAGATCTAACAACTAAAATTAATTTAGATGATGTGGATTAACGTGGTGGCTTTATTAGACCCCCTCATTTTGCTTTTAGTATATAATAGATTTGAATCACAAGAAAACAACACCATGAATCTTTACATTTCCAGAAAACCTGTTATCTGAATTTTCAGTTTGCAACATGACACATATACATCGATGGACCACATGATCCCCAAGAGGGTTGCAAGTCACCTCCTTTCGGGGTCACCCCAAACATAGGATTAACTGTGGCTTTGACACTTTTGCCGAGGAGGTGCTTCCAACACGCCCTGACGTCTTTCTTCTCTATTGCCTCCGGCAATCTCATCTCTTTTTGTACCATTTTCAGAGCCATCCTCGTCCTCAACACCCCACCGGTACCTGATCAGTTTTGAGTAACACATAAGCCTCTGTTAAGTTAATGATGCATGTGCTGATGTGCACTTGTAACACTGTGGTTTAAACATTCCATTACTGGGGTTCCATTGTGCTTGAAGGACAGCTCATTTAATGCCATCTGCTTGCTTCCTTCACTTCTTGTTAATTTATATACACCGTGTTGCCATCTAGCTTGCTCATGTGCTCCTCTAAAATCAGTAGAAATAAAGCAATGAGTCATATGCGTCACTCATTCGAATACCGGAAGAAAGAAAAGAAGACATCTATTGTAGGAGTAGCTCCAACAACTACCGAGTGGTTTAGGTTTCTCCTCCGTCCCTTGAAATTTTCAGCGACTAGTTAGGACGTCAAAGTAGTACTCGGACGACAAATCAGGTGTACATAGATCTTTAGCACGACCTTATGCTTGCATCGATGTTGGATGTTGCATGGCTATGCTCAAATGCATTGGCCGCTCGCGTGAAGGGCATGGTGCTAATCCTCCATCACTCAGATTGGATCAGAAGTGGAGTTCCGGCCAGCGGTCGGCGGCCGTCTTTGGACCTTGATCCATGCATGGCAAGGCTCAGATGCATTGGCCGCTCGCGTGCATGGCATGGCATGGTGCTAATCCAACAGTGACCGGCGCTCGGTGGCCTCTGCCTGATGCCCTGATCTGATGGTGCGAGATGCCCACAATCACGGTTGAGGGCCGATGCAAATCTCTTCAGCGCCAAACGTCATCGACAACATCAAATCCTGCACCGCCGACTCGGTTTAAGTGTGGCCGGAGATTTAGATCTTCGGGTATGGATCTCTGCCTAGTCGATGGAGTCCCGCTTTGGATTGGTTTCAACCACCAAGCATGGCGACACCATCGTGGGCGGCGAGGACGTGAAGATCTGCGCAAGAGACAGGGTTGGCCTCGAGCGAATCTGCTGAATCATGACGTCTACCTGATGATTGTCCTCTTGATTGGAGGTCTAGTAAAGGTGATTCGAGTCTTTGACGACGATGAGGAACTTGCTTGGAGCTTCAGTACTCGTAGCAGCGGTATGTAAGTGGGGGCGTCGGCACAGGTGAAGTTCAAAGTCTTATTTTTCAGGATGAAAATCTAAGGTCTGGCCTTAATTGGTTGTGCCTGACAATGGTCTTGTTGAGGACATTGTTTTGAGAGGGGGACTATCTCTAGGGTGAAAACCCAAGATCTTCGATCGAGCGACGACGGCGCTTGTGCATTGTTTCCTTCTTGAAGGCGTTGTTTTTGGAGAATTTGGACATCAGGTGTTGTCTTGGTGGTGGTTGTGCTGCTATAAGGATTGTAACTCTGTAGCGAGACTTTTCTTTTTTAGTTTCTTTTTCTTACTGTTTTTCGGCTGTGTGCATCCGTAATACCCTAGGTTATTACGTTGTTGCAGAGACTGGGTGTAATTGGTATCTCCGCGATATTAATATATACTCTTTATCTAAAAAAATCGATGTTGGATGTTCTCGGAATGAGCGGCACCAGGAATGTGAGCTGAACCACATTGGTTGGTCAGCGTACTCGAGTCCACGGCCTGACAACATGGCGACCGACAACGAGAAAATGCAGAAAATGTATTGATCAACCAGAAGGCACTAAGGCCGACATGCAGTTCAGCGACTCTGGGCGTGGCCTTCTGAATTGACGAAGTTATCACACTTCCGGTACTTTCTTTTTGTTCTAAAAAACTCACATTTTTCTTAGAATTCTCCTTCGGACTTGATGCGAGCAGTGCTGGTGTTCTATGGTTTATACACACTCTCCCCGATCTGCATTCAACGGAGGTCGAGTGCACGTCAGGATTGCCCCCAACGGTGGTTTATTCTTCTTCTTTTGAGCACTATCGTGTGACCAGTTTTGCACAAGAGAACAGAGTTCAGAACATAACACACCAAGTAGACCGATGGTAAACATAGGAAAAATCGTGCCCTCGGCACTTTTACTCCGCAACGGCTGCTCTGCTCCGTCTTTCAGCACCTCATGGTCGTCCTACCGCGGAGACTCCAGAACTGCAGGCAATATTACAACTTGGCAAGCAAATTAGATCTGTCCAGTTTCCAACATGACTACAAATCTCATATTTATATGATCCCTCGTGCAGTTTGTTTTCCAGATAATCCTTAGTGGACACTGATCGTTGTACATATGAGTAGGAGCAATATTTTTTCTCTTGCAGGAATTTAACCTTCCACAAAAAAGCTTGCACGTTTATAAACCAGACTGCAATGCAAAGAGCTAACATATAGTTGCCTTCATTTTGCCAGCACCCAGAGTGTGATCATCACAGTTAGATAAATCCGTAAACATACGAACTGAATATTACTACAGAGTCATGTAGCCCAAATCCATAAGAACCAATCTAAATCTAGGATTAGGCCAGCCCTTTTTGAAAACGACCGCAATACAGAAGTTCGTGCTTCAAAATACTACAACATTGTACATATTTGGATCCATCTCACAATGAGGTTAGTTAAGAATACATGATCTTTCCATTTCCAGAATCTGATATCTGAACCTTTTATTTGCAACAGGATGCAGAATCACCTGTTTTCCAAGTCACCCCCAAACATTAAACTGACTGTGCCTTTGACGTTTTTGCTGAGGAGGGGCTTCCGACACGTCCTCGCCACCATTTTCATCTCCATTGCCTCTGGCACTCATACCTCCTGAATCACCATTTTCTCTGTTGCTGCGATCCTCCTCCTCCTCACAACCCCCACTGGTACCAGGTTCGTCTGCGACTTGCCCTTCAGCAGCGAGTAACGCATAAGCCTGTTCAATATCCAGGAGCGTCATATAGCCACGGAAAGTACTTTCTCCATGAGCGACTCCTGCCTCCTTCAGCTTCTCAACTTTGGTTTGGCCATACTTGAGCAGAGCGTGAAGGTTCACCTCCTGGCTACAGAATTCAATGAGGTGACGCTGTTGTATTTCGGGGCCAAACCTCTCCACAATGTCTGAGGCCCCCCGGTTCATATACTTTGACTCCTTCTGACAGTAGGCAAGATAGGCGCTCCAGCACTTCCCGCGAAGCTTATGGGTACTCAGGGGGACATAGGAGGAAGACACAGGGTAACCCACCTTTGCAGCTTCGACCCTGGCCTCGAACGATGCACGGGCCTCATCGATCATCGCCTGATAATGGGCAATCTTGGCATCCCTTTCACCCTGTAGCTTGCTTATCTCACGCGAGTGTTCATCATTTTCTGCCTGGAACAGGCGGAGGAGGGCCGTCTGCTCGGGGTCGAAGACACCCTTTCCAGATTTGACAAGCTTGACGTGCTGCAGGACAGACTGCAGATTATGCTTGCCCGTGGTGGTTGTCAGCCACCGCTCAAACCTGAACAGGTCCTTCATGGTCAGTACCTGAGCGGACATGACACCTCCGGAATTGTGAGCCCTGGACCACAGGTCACCAAAGATGCCCTGCTGAAGGTGGGGCTTCACGGCGTTCATCGCCTTCTCCAGATCGGCCATGGTGCTGTTGGAGTTGATGAGATCATTATAGCTGCAGCTTTTAAGTACCAGGTTACAATCCCCAAATGTTAACATCAGATCAGCTACCCTCTCAGCGTCAGGGTTCCTTTCTGTGTCATCCTGATCAATGTGGCTTAGGGGATCGACTGGCATTTCCATGCAATCAGGAGAGCTTGAGGTTTCGTCCAAAAAGTTTAATGGCACTTCCTCTGTAGCATGGTTTTCTGGATCATTTTCTCCTAATGAACTTGTTATCTCCGCATTCTTTCTAAGAGCATCATCAGCTTGCTCCTGATTAATTTGCGCGCATAGTGTCCTGATCGAGCCCTTTGTGACAGGCCCGTTCTCCTTTCTCCCAAAAAATGCAGCAATTGTGTTGTACACACCCAAATCAACGTTGTTATTCCTCAACTTGCGAACCAAGTCTCTGGTGTACTTATCTATATGCTTATGAGATGTACAAGTCAACTTGTCTGAACATGACATGGAAAGAGCATGATTGTGTGTTTCCCCGTGGTGTGCCACATACCATCCTTTGTCAGCGGACCTCAGCAGCCTAATTAGTGCTGTGCAGTTGCACCTGAGCGATTTGCTGTTATTCTTCATGTCACTCAGAGGTTTACCCTGCAAGGCAACAAAATTACCGCATAAATTTTCAGGACTGACCGCCACAGAAAGCTATCTAATATTTTTTTTGAGGTTAAAGCAGTCGTTTCGCCATCCGATTAGATAGAAAAAGAGTGTTATGTACAGCGTTCATGGATTACCCAGACAGAGGTGAAAAAACAGCAAAAAGAGCGAACTACTACAAGCTCGCGAAGCTAACTAATCAGTATATGTTTTTTTCTTACCGAACGGACGCAAACAATTTCCTGCATAGATTTACTTCTCATCGCATTCAGCCTGCTCTTTGCATATCTAATCCCAAACCCCATTTCCCAGGAATGGAGGTTATAAAAATCATACGCCTCCACAAGTGAATCGAAGCTGGTTCCAACTGCTGGAAAAACAACAGCATCAGTTTGCCTCTCCGCAAAGCCAGTCAATGCCTTTTCCAGCGCGCTGACATGACCAGCCGGTGTCTCCCGTTCATCTGGGACACGACCAATCCTCACCCTGCGTCAAGCAAGAAGCAATAGTTACAGATTTGTTGTACATTGACACAGTGTTAAGCGGAATCCAAGACCAATGGTAGGATAATGCTGTTTCCATTTTAAGTAACACAACTGTGGATGACCAATCCGGATAAATCATGAGACGTCCGTGCCGATCGACTAGCCTAGTTACTTAAGCCTAAAAGACGGCCGAAATGTAATTGGACATGTTCCAAAATTAGTAGCACTGAAGAATTTCTGCGATGTACAGCCTGCTGAAGGTGAACCACGGCATACCTGCGAGTCCAGCCACAAGCAGCTTCATTGCCTGCATCTACAGGCGTGTGTTGGCCGCCCCCGTTGTTCTTGGCCGCCTCCGAATTCACACGATTTTCAGAGGTACGTGGTACACGGGCTCCGCTCGTAGAGGCACCCTGCTGCGCGCAGCTAGTCCCGGCGTTCTGGGCCTCCGGCGGATCCACGCGCTTCTCTGAGGCAACAGCTGCTCCGTCAGGTCCCAGCTCAACAGCTGGGGCTCGATTCTCTGGGTCCTGCTGCCGGCTGCGCTGCTCCGGCGGCGGATCCGGTCGACCGAAAGCTCGGGTCACCGCACGGACGGCGAAATCGTTGCCTGGGAAAGCTATCCTTATCACCTCCATGGGATCTTCAACGGGCCTGTACCCCAAAACGGATTAAGAAAAGAACAAGAAGGTAGGGTACGGGGAACGGAATTACTCGGGCCATATGTGTGTGCGCAAACCTCTGTTCCTCTTCGACGAACACTTCCATTGCCGTCACTCGTTAGGGCTCTGTGAGATGGGACGAGGAGCGAGGGGGTGGATGGGGAATTGAGCACTTATTACGGCGGGTGAGGGTCTCGCCTCGGAAGGGGGACGCCTGGTCTGGGTGGAGCGCCTTCTGCCGGTCAGTCAGCCACCAGCTCCTGTGGCGACCGTGGAAGAAGCTGGCGCGCGCGAGTACCGCTGCAAGCACCGGTGGCGCCGACGAGGTTTGAGGCGTCGACAGGCGGAGGACGGTCTGGGCCTTTGGGTGTCAGTAGAGTTTCATCCCGGAGGGAGACAACGACAGATGCCGAGCTTGGGCTCGGTAGCTTGCGTTACTCGGGTCAGAGTGTCAGACCACTACTAGGCTATAGGTGAACGCTCAACGGGCCAACAGCCACGGCCCAAGTAATAGGCAGAAACTCCTGTACCCAACTGCCCATAACGTACTTCATCAGGGTCCTTCATCACGGGTGACCTAGACTCATCTAGGTTTTGGCGACTTCGGCGGCGATTTTCTCTGACGAAGGACTCTGCCACCGATCGGCGCTTACTCCCGTTTTGCCTCGCTCGGGCTGACAAAGGGGCAGTCTCGCACAGCTACCCGGCCTTGGCGGTGTGCAAACTTGCGGGGGGTGGAGGTTGGTTCGGTGTGATCGCGGCAATGGCGGCGGAAAGCTCGACCGGACCAAGGGCTGTGGATGTTGAGGAATTGCTCAGGAACCTGAAGCTGAGCGAAGCTGAGAAGGATGGCGTTGTTTTGGCCAGGGAGGAGAGGAAGGACTTGCCGGAGGTCAAGTGGATGGCGGTCGCCAAACTCTTGACAGTTCGTGGCTTCAGCAATCAGTCGTTGGAGTAGACGATGAGAGCCGCGTGGAGCGCGGCGAAGGAAGTTTTGTTCAAACCAATTGAATCAAATTTGTTCATCATACAAGCTTCTTGTTTGGGAGATTGGAACCGGATCATGGAGGAGGGACCCTGGCTCTTCCGTGAGTGTGCGCTGATGCTAGAAAAGTTTGACGGCGCAACGGCGTGGCCGTCGGTGATGCCCAACCGTGTGCAGGCGTGGATCCAGATTCACCGGATTCCGCCGCTGTTCCGAACTGAAGCAATCCTGAGACAGTTGGCATCAAGGGTTGGCGAGGTCGTTAAGATTGAAACTAGGGCGGTCTCGTTTGGCAACGGAGAATTCCACAGAGCTAGGGTTAATCTAGTGGCGGACAAACCGCTGCAGCGAGTTGTTACTTTCTCGCCTGAGGGCTCTGAGAGCATGCTGCTACTCGTGAAGTATGAGAAGATCTCCAAATTCTGCAACCATTGTGGTTTGATGGGCCACGAGCACGTGGAATGTGGCACGGGGGAGTTTGCAGAGGAAGAGCTGCAGTACGGCAAATGGATGCTGGCAGCGGAGGGGTCATGGCACCCCAGAACCCCTCGAGTTCGGAGGAGGATTCCCCAGACCTGGGAGGGAGGAAGAGCTGGCCGTGGTGGAGAGCGTGGTGGTTTTAATGGCCGCGGTGGTGATCGTGCACGCCACCTGGGTGGCCGTGGTGGTGGACGTATGGGTGGTTGGAAGGAACGCGAGTACCAGGTGGTGACTGCGCCAAGGAAGAGGAACTCGGGTGAGGCCGGGCTGGACAACGTGGATGGTGAGGCTCTGAAGGACACGGCGTCGAGCCCGATGAAACTAGTGCTGGAAGATGGAGGAAAGGAGAAGAACTCGGCTGCTCAGAAACTTCTTGACATGGGGAATGCCGATGAGCTGCCTCTGGCGGTAGTCCCTCCACCACCGCCACTGTATGTGTCCCCATCACAGCAAAAGAGGCTGAAAAAGACTGTCGGAGAAGCGGGGAAGAACAAGAGTGCAACTAACTCAGAGGCGGGCTCCCGAGTGGAGGCTCGCCCATCGCAATGAGTTGTGCAAGTTGGAACGGTCGAGGGCTGGGCAATCCCACGACCATTAAGGAGCTTCGCGATTTCGTGAGGAAATATGCCCCTACCGTGCTTTGTGTGCAGGAGACTCAGGTGCACAAGACTCAGGTTGAAGGTCTTAGTCGTACGTTAGGTTATGATCACGCTTTTGCCGTGAGTAGTTCGGGCCGTAAAGGAGGAATAGGAATGTTTTGGACTAATGAAGTGAAAGTTGAGATTTTACCGTACTCGCAATACCACATAGATGCTATCATCACAGAACATGTGAAAGGACACGGATGTCGCCTAGAGGGGGGGGGGGGGGTGAATAGGCGATTAAAATTCTTTGCGGTTTAGGCTTGAATAAATGCGGAATAAAACTAGCGTTTAATTTATCAAGCACGAAACCTAAACAGGCTAGGTTAACCTATGTGCACCAACAATTTATGCTAAACAAGATGAGCAAATATGTGATAGCAAGATATATTACTTCAAGCTCGATGGCTATCACAAAGTAAATAGCATAAGTAAGAAGCTCGGGTATAGAAATACCGAGGCACTTGGAGACGATGATTTATCCCGAAGTTCACTTCCCAATGGAAGCTACGTCTCCGTTGGAGCGGTGCGGAGTCACAAAGTGATCCCCGAATAGCCGTCAAATGGCACACCGTAATCTCCTTCGTGCCTCCACCAATGCGGAGTGCCACGAACCACTATGGGACACTTGAGGGTGGTCACCGAATCCGTACAAGGATGAGGCACACTCCACAACTTAATTGGAGGCTCTCACCGAATTCCCGCGGCTCCCAAAGCCACAAGAATCACAAGGTTGGGGCGCGACTCCACAACTTAATTGGAGGCTCCCAACTATCCCGCGAGCCACCAAAACTCCGAGATCAACAAGGACCGTCTAGGGCACTCCAAGTACCCAAGAGGACAAGCTCTAGGGCACCCCAAGTACCCAAGAGTAACAAGCTTCTCAACTTCGATTTCCACGTATCACCGTGGAGAACTCAACCGATGCAACCGATGCAAGAAGGCAAGACCACTAGAAGTGGTCAAATTCTTCACTCCCAAATCCCACCAAAAGCAACTAATGCTTGTGGGGGGAGAAGAGAGGAAGAACAAGGAAGAACTCAACAAATGGAACTTCAAGATCACGATCTACTAGGTTCCCCTCACTTAGAGGAGGAATGGATTGGATGAATATGTAGATCTTGATCTCCTCTCAAATTCCCTCAAAGATATGCAAGAATCATGGGAGGGATTGAGAGGAAGGCAAGCTTTTCCCAAGGTCAACAATGGAGGAGAGAGAGGGGAAAAGCTAGCTCAAGGGATAAGAGAACCGTTGGGTAAGAAACCCCATTAAAAAGGTCCTCTCAAAAATCTGCCCGTTGCAGACGAAAAAGGCCGCAGCGGTAGTACCGGGCCGATCCCGGTAGTACCGAGCCGCGTTGACTCGAGGAAGAACGAAGACCAGTCAGCGCTCCCTGACTCGGCGCGCAACGGTAGTACCGGACCACTTGGCCCGGTAGTGCTCCCTTCCCGGTAGTACCGCGCCACTACCGGGGCAACTACCGGGTGAAAACTTTGAGAGGCAGAGAGCCATCCGGAGATGCGGTACTGGGCCCGGTACTGGCCGCGGTAGTTCCGCAAGGGGTCACCCGGTAGTACCGGGCGAGGGTCGGTACTACCGGCCTAAGAAGAAACTGCAGAACCAGAAAAAGAGAACCGCAATAACTTTTGCAAGGAAGCTCCAAACGAGATGAATCCAATTATGTTGGAAAGGTAGCGACAAGAGCTTAAGGGTCACAAATATAGAGGGGATACCACACATGGGAAGGTGTGGACCCTATCTCGAAGGTGGACCGATAATATTTCCAACCAGAAAACGCAACAAGTTTTCCATACGAAATCCGTTTTCGGAGAACTTGGGCTTGTCATGAAGATCACAACAAGCACCAAAACCCAACAAGGAGAAAATCCAAATAAGAACCACGAAAGATGATGAAGGCAAGTATGCAAAGGTTTGAGCTCTCTCCAACTGATACACTAAAGCTCAATCGAGAGCCCCTCTTGATAGTACGGTATCTATCCTATAACCCGGTCTCCCAACTAGTACCATGAGACCGGTAAAATAGAAACCTTATCATACCTTTGCCTTGCGCATTCCACTTGAGCTAGATGACGTCGATCTTGATCTCTTCAAGTGGACCACCTTTCTTGATTGCGCTTCGCTTGGTGAAGACCCAAACATTGCTCCCCCATACTCCACTATGGGAGAGCCTCTCTTAGGCACATCTTCACATGAACATTATCTCTAAATGGGTGGCAAGCTTCAAGCCTAGGATTTCTTCGAGATGCTCCTCTTGAACTTGCGCTTCTCAACATTGATGACGATCACCACATACCAAGAGATACATGATCCCACTTGGTACATCTTGTAGCTTTGTGTGTTGATCAATACTTGATCAACCTTGTATCTTTTCTTCTCTTGAAGATAACCATGAATGATCACATAATTCTTTTCTTCAAGACATACTTGCAATATGCTCAACTCTATGATCTTGATGCCAAATACTTCATTATATCAATATACTCATGGCATCAACCTTGAATCCAACATATGGAGTTCAAGCATGGTCTATGGACAAACACTACAAGTAAAACTCAATGCAACCATTAGTCCATAGGGATTGTCATTAATTACCAAAACCACACATGGAGGCGCCATGCCCTTTCATTCTCCCCCATTTTGGTAATTGATGACAATCTCTTTTACAAGGGTTTATATAATGAATTAAGCAACTATGCAAATCAACAAGCATAGATGCATGAGCATGAAAGGTAAATGCTTATGACCAAAACAAAAGCATAACACCAAATTCCCTTAAACCCTATAAAACTTCTCCCCCATTGGCATCCATTTCCAAAATGGGCGAAAAAATCTTAGAAGGTCAATATAGTATGAGCTCCCCCATAACGTGTGTATTTCTCAAACTATGAGTGGAATCAAATACACATATCCAATGACGAATAGTTGGAGAGAGCACAAACTATATTGAGGATCCAAAAGATTGCAAAAGAATGATATGGAAAACTTTTTACAATTTTCCAAATAAAAAGTGAGCAATCAAAAAGATCCAACTAACCAAATAAACACAAGATATTATGATTTGAGCAAAAGAGTGTTTTAAAAGAAATAGAGGAGCTCCCCAATATTTGTACACAATTTAGAATTATTGTATTTGAATACAAGGTGTACAAACATGGAATCCTCACTCCTTCAGTATCCTCTAAAACACAAAATCAAATGGATTCACAAGCTCAATAAGATGCAAAAGAAAAACAAAGCTTGTGTCATATCCCAAGGTGAAGATTATTGGCTTGTAAAGACAAGCATGAGGTTAAGGATATTCACCAAGATGAGTGCACCAAGATGTGATAAGATATGATAGGCACTCATAAGCCAAATTCATTCAGGGGTCACCAAAGAATAAAGAAGGGAATAAAAGAGGTGACACCGAAGAATTAGAATATCTAGTAAAGATGTAATTTCTCTCATGTATATAAGTTTGTAAGTGAACACCAATCATGAAGATATATATCCACAAGGAAACATGTACACATAGAATTAGTTACTAAAGAAAAGAACAAGATATCCAAAATAAAGTCATATATTACACATATGATATTTGTGTAGGATCATAGCCCATAGCTCAATGATTTCATATTGTGTAATAATGAACTTTAAATTCAACCTCAAAATAAGCATCACAAATATCACTAAGGGAAAAGGAGATAGTTGGGATGCATTGAGGAAAGCAACAAGTATCATAAGAGCCGAATAGAATTTGCAATAGCTACAACAAAGGCAAATAAATACTTTTCATGCCATGATGAAACCTACACAAGGTTCAATGCTATAAAAGTATGCATGAGGGTGGATACTTGTTACCGAGATGACATAGGGTTGATGTAGTAGATAAGAGTTTATCAATCATCCTAGCTTGGCTCCAATAAGCATGAGGCGAAGACACTTTCATTGTAAATGAGACAAGCATCCAATGCATCTCCATGTACCTAAAACACATTCAAGTAAAATTGTTCCCAAACTAATTGGGTACAAAGTAGTTAGTCAAACTACAACACATAGAAGGAACTCCACCTAAATATGTGCATATAGATATGAAATTGAATTTCATGCACATCTTAGCCGATTTAGGATTCCGTGGAGTTTCACCTATATATTGGCACAAAGAAAGTAAGCATGCCATAAAATAAGCATGTAGTAGATATGCATGCCTATTAACTTTAATAACCAAACGGAGATACAATTTGGACAAATATCAAGAAATCAAAGAAGGTCCAAATTATATCAAAGATCCAAAAAAAAAATGATTTAGAGAAACCAATTGAAACTAAAACAAATCATCATATGGTTGATGAGATACCAATTGGACAAAGATACCAAAAAGGAAATAGGATATCAATTAATTAATAAATAAAAAGGAATAGATATCAAATTCCCAAAGATAGATACCAATTGAGATTAACTCTCACAAAGAGCTAGGTTCTAACAAATAAACCATCCCTCTACACATTTCATAATGGCACAAAGTACCAAGCCGAAAAGGTTTGTCTTCCATGAGACATGTCATCGGGATCAAAGACCAATGGAAAGGATCAAATACCAATAGAATATAAATAGTGTTTAAAAGGATACATGATAGCTCTCCCAATAAAAGTGCATTATTTTATTATCTTGCATTTGAATACACAATGCACACCCACGGAGTCATCGCTCTCAAATATCTATTCAAACACTAGTCATGTATCAAGAAAAAGCAATAAGATCCAATACTAATGAAAATATAAGTTGTACTCGATATAGGATAGCTCACCCAAGAATAGTGCATTATCTATAAGTAGTCTTTGAATGCAAGGTGCACAATGATGGGATCAATGCCTCTCCTATACCAAATAAAACACTAGAAAAGTTTGAGTAAAGCAAAATGATCCACAAGAGGTAAGGAAGACCATGGGAGTTTGAACAAATTAATTTTTGGCAAGAAATAAGGCAATAAAATTAAGAGCCAATATGAAGATGATCTACACATTTCACCACAATTATGACTATCAATTGTCATGGAGTATGTGTAGAAATTTCTTAGTGGTGTATTGGATTGATATTCAAGATCATCTTCACAACCAATAAGCACATGGTGAAGGATAAGATTTAAGCACGATGCTTATGTAGATAAATGTTCTTGATAGCTTCAAATATTCACGCGATAATGCAAAGCAACTACAAAGAGTGCTTGTCATGAAGATCACAAGAAGCACCAAAACCCAACAAGGAGAAAATCCAAATAAGAACCACGAAAGATGATGAAGGCAAGTATTCAAAGGTTTGAGCTCTCTCCAACTGATACGCTAAAGCTCAATCGAGAGCCCCTCTTGATAGTACGGTATCTATCCTATAACCCGGTCTCCCAACTAGTACCATGAGACCGGTAAAATAGAAACCCTATCATACCTTTGCCTTGCGCATTCCACTTGAGCTAGATGACGTCAATCTTGATCTCTTCAAGTGGACCACCTTTCTTGATTGCGCTTCGCTTGGTGAAGATCCAAACATTGCTCCCCCATACTCCACTATGGGAGAGCCTCTCTTAGGCACATCTTCACATGAACATTATCTCTAAATGGGTGGCAAGCTTCAAGCCTAGGATTTCTTCGAGATGCTCCTCTTGAACTTGCGCTTCTCAACATTGATGACGATCACCACATACCAAGAGATACATGATCCCACTTGGTACATCTTGTAGCTTTGTGTGTTGATCAATACTTGATCAACCTTGTATCTTTTCTTCTCTTGAAGATAACCATGAATGATCACATAATTCTTTTCTTCAAGACATACTTGCAATATGCTCAACTCTATGATCTTGATGCCAAATACTTCATTATATCAATATACTCATGGCACCAACCTTGAATCCAACATATGGAGTTCAAGCATGGTCTATGGACAAACACTACAAGTAAAACTCAATGCAACCATTAGTCCATAGGGATTGTCATTAATTACCAAAACCACACATGGGGGCGCCATGCCCTTTCAACATGGCAAGGAGCCATGGCGCCTAACTTGTGTGTACGGGGAGGCAAAGACCCACCTGCGTTATAAGACGTGGGATATGCTCAAATTTATTAAGTCATCATACCCGCATCCCTGGATGTGCATTGGTGATTTCAATGAGGTGTTACATCGATCGGAACACGTGGGAGTGCAGGAGCGCAGTCATGCGCAGAGAGAAGGGTTCCGGGAGATGGTGGATGTATGCGGTCTCAGTGACCTCGGTTACGTGGGACGCAGCTGGACGTTTGAGAAACGAGTGGCGGGAGGTTCCTACTGCCGTGTCAGACTTGATCGAGCTTTGGCTACAGGCGATTGGTGCACTAGATTCCCGCTGGCGTACGTGGAGAACCTCACCGCGGCCGCCTCGGATCATGGGCCGATCCTGCTACGGTGGGATCCACGAGCTGTGCAACCAAGGAGACGGACTGTGCAGCGTATGTTCAGGTATGAAACAATGTGGGAATCGCATTCTGATTTTTCTACTATGATGTTGTAGACCTGGCAGCAGGGAGGAGCGGCGACGACGCTCCCGGAACATCAGCAGAAGCTTCTTTCGCTGTCAAGCCAGCTCCAGACTTGGGGAAAGGAGACTTTTGGCCACGTCACAACTGAGCTTCGTCAACTCAGGAGTGAGCTGGAGGTTTTGCAAGCTGACCCATTGAGGACGGGGCCGTCGCATGCAGAGACGAAAATTACTGATCGCATTGTGGAGCTGAATCACCGGGAAGAGGTGATGTGGCAACAACGATCCAGGGTACAGTGGCTGCAGGCGGGAGACAAGAACACAAGATTTTTTCATCTTCACGCTAGCCACCGAAAAAAGAAAAACAAGATCGTACGGTTGAAGAAACCGGATGGCAGTGTTGCAGAAGATGAAGAGGAGCTAGGGGCGATGGCAACAAATTTCTACAAGGACCTGTACAAGGCGGAGGGTACAAGCAATATGGAGGCGGTGCTCTCTACGGTTCCTGTGAAGGTCTCAGCCGTGATGAATGACATGCTCCTCAAGCCCTTCGAGGAGAAAGAGGTAAAGGAAGCTCTATTTCAGATGTTTCCGACAAAGGCCCCAGGGCCGGATGGTTTTCCTGCACGTTTTTTCCAGCATCATTGGGACATTTGTGGAGGGGAAGTTACGACAGTGGTTCTCAAAATTTTGAGAGGGGAAGATGATCCGACAGTAATAAACAACACTTTTATTGTTTTGATCCCCAAGGTGGCGAGCCTCGAGGAGTTGGGGCAGTTTAGACCTATAAGCCTATGCAATGTCCTGTATAAGATTGCCTCAAAAGTGGTAGCTAACAGGCTTAAGGGTATTCTTCCGGAGATCATATCGGAGGAGCAGTCAGCTTTTGTGCCAGGGCATTTGATCACAAATAACATTATCTCAACTTTTGAGTGTTTGCATTTTATGAAGCTCAAGCGGGCTAAGAATCTGAGGTGTTGCGCACTAAAGCTGGACATGAGGAAGGCCTATGATCGGGTAGAGTGGGACTACTTGCGCTCTATCATGCTTCGTGTGGGCTTCCATTGCATATGGGTTGACATAGTGATGCGTCTTGTCACCACGGTGTCGTTCTCAGTTCTTTTCAATGGTGGTAGACTCGAGGGTTTCAGACCGTCGAGGGGTATACGTCAGGGGGATCCTATCTCTCCCTATCTTTTCCTGTTGGCAGCAGAGGGCCTTTCATCCCTGTTAAAATTAAGGATTCAGTCATCGAGCTTAAGTGGAATTAAGGTGGCACCATCGGCTCCGATGGTTAGTCATTTACTCTTTGCGGATGATAGCCCGCTGTTCTTCAGGGCGGATAGTGCGAGTGCACAGGAGGTGAATGCAGTTCTGCAACTATACTGTAGTGCATCTGGACAACGGATCAATGTGGATAAGTCCTCTATTCATTTTGCTAAAGGGTGCCAACAGATGATTCGACAAGAAATAATGGATATTCTTGATGTTCACAGTGTGTCGTTGAGTGAGAAATACTTGGGGATGCCCTCCGACGTGGGGACATCCGTTTCTGGGGCTTTTAAGTATCTTAAAGATCGTGTGTGGAAGAAAGTCCAGGGGTGGCTCGAGATGCTGTTGTCGGCAACAGGGAAGGATGTTCTTATCAAAGCTGTGACGCAAACGATACCTATCTACTCCATGGCGTGCTTCAAGCTACCGAGGGGGTTGTGTCACCACATCAACAACCTACTTTGAAATTTCTGGTGGGGGAGTGAGGAAGGAAAACGGCGTACTTGCTGGGTCTTGTGGGAGCAGATGACAAAACCGAAATACCTAGGTGGTCTCGGCTTCAGGGACATCGAGTTACTTAACCTTGCCCTACTTGCTCGGCAGGCATGGAGAATTCTGCAGGACCCTAATTCGTTAAGTGCTCGTATTCTCAAGGCGGTGTACCACCCGAATGGGGATTTCCTGGAGGCGCAGCTGGGCAACTCTCCATCACGCATTTGGCGAGCGATAATGGATGGGAGAGGCGTGCTCAAGCAGGGACTGATCAAACGCATAGGTACAGGTGAAGGTACAAATATTTGGAACACTAATTGGTTACCTAGGGATGGCAACCTTCGGCCGATTGTTTGTGTTCTTGATGATCCACCGCAGATGGTGAGCGATTTGATGGATACTGTCAACCGAGAGTGGAAAGAGGAGAAGCTAAACACGGCGTTTATCCCGATGGACAAGGAAGCTATCCTGAGTATCCCACTCAGTTTTTGGAGGCAGGAAGGTTTTTGGGCGTGGCACTACGATCGGCGCGGGGTGTTTTCAGTACGCTCCGCATATCGCATGCTCGTCCAAACAAGGGAGACATGCACGGCGTGGCTAGATGAAACCGCGGCTTCTTCGGATCACTCGAGGGAGGAGAAGAGTTGGGTTTCACTTTGGAAGCTAAAAGTCCCGCCAAAGATCAGAGTTTTCTTGTGGAGATTGGCTCGACATTCGTTACCTACGGGCGATGTTCGCCACCATAGACACATGGCGGAGAATGATCAGTGCATAGTTTGCGGCAATCAAGACTCCTGGCGGTACTCCCTTCACGAAGGGTTTATGTTACTATGTGGGCTTTGTGGCATGCCAAGAGGAAGATCATCCACGAAGGGGTGTACCAGCCGCCCCTGTCTACACACTTGTTTGTGGAGAGATTCGTGGCTGAGTTGGAGCTTACAGACCAGCAACAGAGGGGGACGGCTCATGTGGTCACAGCAGAGCCCGGACGGTGGATCCCCCCTCCGGCGGGATTGACAAAGGTGAACGTTGATGCGGCAACATCGAAGAACAACTTGGCTTCGACAGTTGCAGCAATGGCACGGGGGGAGACGGGAGTCTTTCTAGGCACTTCCGCCGTCGTGCTACAGGGGATCTCCGATCCAGAGTGTTGGAGGCCATGGCGTGCAGGGAAGGTATGGCTCTGGCAGCAGACCTCTACTTCCAACGCTTTAAGCTTGCGACCGATTGCATCAACGTCGTCAGAAGCTTGGAAGGCGAGGGGATGGGTCCTTATGGACAGATTGTACGTGAGATTAAAGCCAGGACTGGAGATTTCAGTGAAGTACAATTTGCCCACGAAGGAAGACGGACAAACGTGGATGCTCACAACCTAGCTAGGAGTTCTATTTCTCTTGATATAGGTAGACATGTTTGGCTTGTGGAACCACCTGATGGTGTTTGTAAGCAGCAGGGGCAACCAGTTTCTGACGCGCTCTTTTCCTTACCAGGGTACTTAAGGGGACTGGAAGGTTTTTAATGAGGCGGCTGGTTGCTTGTTATATTGAAAATTCTCAAAAAATAAATAAATGTTTACCATTTGCTAAGCTTGACAGATGCAATCTTAAAAAATACTCCCTCCGTACCAAAATAAAACTTTCTAGATTTTCTGGTTTTGTTTTGATTTGTACATATGTAAACATATTTTAGTGTGTTGATTCACACTTTTTTGGAACGAGTTAGGATAAATTCAAAAAGACTAAAAAGTCTTATATTTTAATGCAGAGGGAATAGATTTTATAAACGAATAAAGCACAAGGATCTATTTTTTATCAACTTAAGTGGAGAGCATGTAAAAAAATCTCATGTGGAGAGAGGAATAAAAATGGGTAAAGTATATGAAAAAATAGATAAAGAAAAACCATTGCCGTCACGCGTTAGGGCTCTGTGAGATGGGACGAGGAGCGAGGGGGTGGATGGGGAATTGAGCAGTTATTACGGCAGGTGGGGGTCTCGCCTCGGAAGGGGGACGCCTGGTCTGGGTGGAGCGCCTTCTGTCGGTCAGTCAGCCACCATCTCGTGTGGCGACCGTGGAAGAAGCTGGCGCGCGCGAGTACCGCTGCAAGCATCGGTGGCACCGACGAGGTTTGCGGGCTCGACAGGCGGAGGACGGACTGGGCCTTTGGGTGTCAGTAGAGTTTCTTCCCAGAGGGAGCCAACGACGTCGAACCCTAACCGACGCCCGGCGAAACGCGCAACCCCCTGGTGCACGTTGCGGTTCATCGATCCCTTATTTGGGCCGGCCCATTTCTCTTTTTCATAATGGTTTTTTTTTCTTCTGATTTTGGGAATATTCTAGAAGTTTCTGGTTCAGCTTTTTTCATTTACCGGTTTTTCCGGGTTTTGGTCGTTTTATACTTTTTCGGTTTTTTTTTGTTTTCATTTTTTTATTTTTTCAAATTCATGAACTGTTTTCATATTTTTATGAAAGCTGTTCATTTTTTAAATGCTCCATTTTTTGAAAATGGTTCACTTTTAAAAATGGGTCAGATTTTGAAAAAGTTCATTTTTGAAAAATCGTTCATATTTTAAAAATGTTCATTTTTGAATGGTTCATATCTGAAAATGGTTCGGATTTCAGAAATTTTTATTTCTTAAAATGGTTAATTTTTCGGAAAAGTTCATTTTTCAAAATTATTTAGATTTTTAAAATTTTCATTTTTTAAAATGGTTCATTTTTAAATGGTTCATATTTTGAAATTGGTTTATTTTTTAAAATGGCTCAAGTTTATAAAAAATATTTTTAAAAATTGTTTAGATCCTAAAAAATGTTCAGTTTTTGAAAATGTTTCAGATTTGAAAAATGTTATTTTTCTGAAAATGTTTCATTTTTTGAAATTGTTCCGATTTAAAATTTTCTTTCTAATTTTTTGGACTTTTTTAATTCGTGAGATGAAAAAAAAAACCATGGAAACACAAGGGAAAGAAGCAAGATCCGGTTCCTATCCTCTTAATGGAAACTGGCACATCACATAAAACGATAACCGAACTGAAAGCCAACTTCCTAGGCCGGCCCACGCGGGGCAACGCTTCAGGCGTTGCACGTGGTTCCGACGCGTGAAGCATTCTATAGGGGCTCCCAACCACGATAAATTGCTAGCTTGGGATTGGTAGCTTGCGTTAGTCGGGTTAGACCGCTAGGCTGCAGAGCAACGCTCAACAGCCACAGCCCAAGTAATAGCCAGAAACTCTTATCTATAATTTTTATTAAATGTTGACCATTTGCTAAGCTGGGCAAATGTAATCTTTAAAAATTGATTTTATGAACGAATACTTCTTAGAATCACGAGGATCTATTTTTTATCAACTTAAGTGGATATTGGAGGGGAGAGAGGAATAATAGAGGGTAAACTATATGAATAAATAGCACAAGAAAAAGAGGTCACCATGCTCAGTAAATGGCTAGAATTTTTTTATGGGTAATGGAAATTCTGATATAATTAAAAATGATAAGACATGTGTATGAGTATTGCAGCATAACCGGTGACACACAAACTCCAGCGGCACGGCGTCGTCCCACTAAGCGGCCGCGGTGGTGATTACTCTACAATAGAGATATGGGCAGTAGAATCTTATCCTTTGGTGATATTTGTAATATGATATTCATTTTATTTAAAATTAAATCATCATGCTCATTTGATTCTCTACTTTATATGTTAAGCTCATGGGTTAACAAAACCACAGTTTAGCATTCTAGGTTATTGCATTTAACAGTAAAATCATCATGCTCATTTTTTTTTTCGAGAATAATCATGCTCATTTGATTTGTTAATTTAGCACTCATACTTTTTGTAGTGCTTTTAACCTTTTAATTATATTTCAACCTCAGCTTTTAAAGCAAACTCAGTTCTTCCTACATCATGTGAATTGATAATTTGAATCCCTCATGCTACTAATTCTTCACTCGCCACAAATAGGCCAAAATAAATACTGTTACCAACTCGAGCACTAACTTTCCCATCCCATAAATACCTACTACCGCTACTATCGCAACCCAAAGGTGACCACCTAGACTTCTCCCAACACGGTGATCTCATTTAATACCTTTGATTATCATTGTTTGAAAACTAGAAAAAAACTATGGGTTAACTTTTGGTGGTTGACCTGTAATCACCTGGCTCATACTCTCTCCGTTCCAATTTAATTGACTTGCTATCCACCACATATGAATATATCTATACATGTAACATGTCTAGATACATCTACATTTGGTGGATAGCAAGTCAATTAAATTGGAACGGAGGGAGTGTAAGACAACACCGTCATGCGCGAATTCGTTCTAATGTTTGGAATGAGAGGCATCCGAGAAATATGTTCAGCTTCCCACTAGTTTTGAGGAACATTTCAGCCGGAAGAGTCGACTGCCATGTGGTCCGGAATAATTTGTGGTACACATATAGCACAAGAAAGGCAAGAACGCCCCGCAGTGGACAATTCGTGTATTGAGATTTTTTGTGAGCAGCGCCGTCAAGAAAAATAGGAGATGCTGGCCCTGACTGCAACAGATCAGCATGCCAGCCATCTCAAGGTTGGGAATGTACTCCTAGGACTTACAATTTACCTAGTCGTCAATACTTAGAATGGAATGGTCGAGGCGCACTTTACCTCTCGAAACAGTCTTTCTTGCCCGGAACGGAACCTGAAAAGGATGAAGAAGGGAGGGTAGAGCCAACGGAATTACTTACTCAGGACAGTTTGTGTGCGATGCCTGTTCCTCTTCGATGAACACTTCCACTGTCGTCACTCGGAAGGGCCAGTGGCAGACCCACCGTAGGGGTGGGCAGAGGCGGCTGCCCCGGCTCTCCCTGCGCGGATCAGGGTACCCCCGCTCATCTCCTTTAAGTTTTTTCGAAGGGAAGCAACGCCTTTGACGATGCGCTCTATTTCAGTTGAGCAATTACCCTTGTGAAATGTCCACCGTTTGCTAAACTTGACAAATACAATTTTAAAAATAAATTTTATGAACGAATGCAACTCATGTATTTATCTTTTTATCAACTAAAGTGGAAAGAGAAATTAAAGAGATAAACCTATGTGAAAAAATTTCTCAAGAAAAGGACACTAGAATGTTCATTACATCGCTAGAAATAAAAGTTTCCTGGTAATGTACATGCTGATGGAAATAAAAAATGCTAGTACATATGGGTATGAATATTGCAGCGTAACCGGCGGCACGTAAATTCCAGCTGCACGGCGTGGTCCCCCTAAGCGGCCGCAGTCGTGGTTACTCTGCTCAGAAACCATGAGACCAATAGAGATAAGGTTCAATAGAATTTATGATATTCGCTATATACTCCTCCAGTATTCTGATTTATTTAAGTTACATATAAATCTCTACTTTATATGTCCATCACCTAGGTTAACAGGACCTCGCAGTGCAGCCCTCTAGCTTAATGCAGTTGACCGTAAAACCATCATGTTCATTTGACTTTTAATTTAGCCCTCGTACGTACTGTTTGCAGTGCTTTTTAAAATTTTACCTCAACTTTGGAGCAAACTCAGGTCTTCGTACATCATGTGAATTAACAATTTAAATACCTCATGTTACGACACTATTCACCGGGCCACACACTGACCCTAAACGGTGGTGGAGAGGACTCTCACTCCCTCGCTCGATGGCGCACCCTAGCCATGACCTGTCCCAAGGCAGCGTCCCATATTCTTCCCCGTTGTGAGCTTTATTGAGGCGGCAATGCCTTGCCGCGTGTCATGAACCTCGACACGACGATAGTCTCGACGACACGGCTCAAGTCACGAGACATGAGCCCAGCAACACGCGACTAGCGTTACTCTGTAGGGAAGCACGGGCATTGTGCTAGTAATGATAGCCCAGCAACACGCGATCTTCTCTTGCCTTTTGGTATAAATAGGACTAAATAAATTCATTTACCAACTCGCTCGCTTATTTTCACATCCCATAAATACCTACTGCCGCTCTATTGCAACCCAACACTCACCCCATAGACTTCTACCAACACCGCGATCACACTCGATACCTTTGGTTATCATTATTTGCAAACTAGAAATTTTCAATGGGTTAACTTTTGGTCTTTGGATCTGAACCACCAGGATCATATACAACACCCTTCATGGTCGGATTCATTCAACTGCTTTGGAATGAGTAGCATCAGAGAAATATGTTGAGCTTCCCGCTAGCTTTGAGCCACACGTCCACCTCGAGAGTCGTCTTCCATGTGGTTAGGAATAATCTTTGGCACACATAACACAAGGGGAAACGAGAACCCATAGCAGTAGACAGTCCTGGTATTGAGATTTTTGACGAGCTACACGGTCTGAAAGATAGGGGGATGCTGGCCCTGTTTGGAACAAAGCAGCATCCACATCATCACGATCAGTCTGACATTTCCTCTGGTTGGGAATGCACTCCCAGGACTTAACTCACTCTACGGAGTCGTCAGCGCAGAGAAAAGAGCAACGGCCATGACAACAGAGTGATAGACGCGTAATCAGGATCAGCTGTGAAGCTGCACATCTCTTCGCTTCACGTCCGGACCTGAAAGGGAAGCGGACCTTCTGGCTGGCATGGGAATGAGCAGCCAAGGCAACTATGCACATAACATTGCCATCTTTCCGGCAGCTAGGCATTGTGTTTGCATTTTTTTTAAACACGATTTCGTTTTGAGTTTACTGCTCGTAGGAGCATTCACGTGTGGAATTAATTAGTCCAACGTAAAAATGAACAATAGCAATAAATTTGCTCTAGGTCCAAGATAGTTCTACCTGGTACCTAAAGCTTTTACTTCCCCTAATGACCAGCGCCATGCTTACTGAGTTATAACTCTTGGTAAAATCTGAAGAGACTGGGGAAATGAAGATGAATACTAGAAGAACATGGGTCTGTATGATAGCCAAGGTTTTGGTTACCATCGGTAACCGAGTTTCCCGAGCACTCACGGTTAACTTGCTTTCCGGTCAGAAAATGCCGAGAGTTTTTGAAAATTTTGAATTTAAACGCCCAAATCTATTATATACTAAAAGCAAAATGAGAGAGTTTTTCGAGGCACCAGGTTAATCAACATCATCTTAATTATATTGACTATTAGATCTAAAACTTAAGGCCATGATTTAATTAACGTACATTAACACAACACGCACGGTGTACAACACGTTAACACAAGACCGAAGAGTCCATCCTATATACGAATAGAATATTCGGCCGGTCGGCCGGATCACAGATCAAAACTGATCCGTATTTTTCTAAAACAAAGAAAACCGGCCCCATCGAATCAATATCAGATTTAAATAGATGGTTAGTTCATCACGTGAAGAGTTGCCAAAATAAAATTATATTGACAGTTAGATCTTCAATTTGTGGCTAAGAAAAAAATTAGCAGAGTTTCCGTGGTAAGCGTACCTCATAGGACTTCAGCTGCTTTGGATGTGAAAATAGAGCCCGTGGCAGAACAGGTCCATGTGATCCATGCAACTTGGCTGCATGAAAAAGACTTCATGCACATACGCAAGAGAGACAAGAGCAAGACACTTGGTACGAGTTGCGTATGTTTCTTTTGCCCATAGATTTCTTTTCCATGGTCTGGTGCACACCATGTGATCTGTAGATATTTATGTCATTGACTAATCTTTCCGAAAATCGGCAGTGGCACCCTAGCTCACTAGAGCTCTCATTTTTGAAAATTTTGTAAAGCATACTTTTAGGTCTAAAAAGAATCTGAAATTTGGTACACAAATACATATACACATATTATGTGTGTAACCAAGAAATTTCGTCAAAAAACATTATATTGTGGGCTACACAAATAATAGAAACTTGTGACAAATAGAACCCAATTTTTCTATATTGTGTCCACAATTTTGTATTTTTTTGTACCTTGGAATGCCACTTTTTGCAGCGAAAAATTTCATCTCCATACACGCGGATGTATCCAAGGGATTTTTTGATTTTTAAACTCAAATTTATAGATTTCAAACCATTTTGCACAAGGGCTCACTGGTGCCCGGGTGCACCAAGTCTGCAATAAATTTTTCCCACTAATGTATAGTGCACGGAATGGAGGACCTAATAAATTCAACTATGAACGAGGTGAGTATATCATTGCTACTATATGTATATGAGAAATAAATCCCTATCATTATGCGTCACTACTATTGTCATGATTTCATCGATAAGTTTCATCTTTGGCATCTACATTGAAAATTGTCGCACTAACTTCTTTATTTAGAGGACTTAAATGTGTACAGTTTTAAATTTTAGGAATTGTTCCAACGTATATTGTCTGGTTTGTATGAGAGTAGATATCATTCCAATCACGAGCAAAATTAACAGAAGGTTAAGAGGCTATAACTATGCTATGAAACCAGTGGAGTCAAGTTACATTACATAACACATACATTTAATCGAGTGTGATGAACTACTAGATCGAAGATCAAGATAGCATATAGACATCTAAACAAAATAGAAAAATTCGAGAAACAAATAGGCAATAGTGAAATAAAGGGCGAAATATAGAATTATGTAATAGTCATCACTGTTTAATTTGCGTACCTATTAAGAAGAATAGATTATTTCCTTTGAAGTGATCAAGAATTTGTAATTATCTTACATAAGAAAAAATATATTTTCTGAGCTAATATCACATATAAAATACAATGGTGTTTTGATAGACAATGTTAGAATCATCCGCCCATAGCTTTAAGATAGTAACAATGTTCCTCGCATATCTGATATTTTATGTACTATAACATTTGTGATAGTCGTAGAACAAAATTGTTTCTTATCATGTAAGGTGATATCTCAAGACCATAATATGTTTTTAAAACTTTCAGCCAATGTAGAAGATGATGCCCTCGCATTTGCGAGGGCCACCTTGCTGGTTAGGCAAATAGTATGTATTCTCGCTGTAAACATAATTCTGAGAACATAGCCCAGTGACAGCAATGTTCTTCTCTCTCTAGGTCCCACGTTCGAATTCCAGACCTGTCACCTTTTTGCGTATTATTCTCTCCGTACAAAACTAAATGACTAAATCTCCATTATTATGGAAAAATGCTAATACATATGGGTATGAGTATTACAGCGTAACCGGCGGTACGCAAATTCCAGCAGCACGGCGTCGTCCCCCAAAGCGGCCGTGGTCGTGGTAACTCTGCTGATCAGAAACCAGATGAGAGAGATAGAGAAAGGGTGCAGCAGAAATTTATCTTTTTGTGATATTTGCTATATACTCCAGTTTACTAATTTACTTAATTTACATATATAAATATTTATATTATATGTTCATCCCCTATGTTAACAAAACTTTGTTCATCCCCGTACATTGCTTTTTTAAATTTTAGCCTCAACTTCAGAGCAAACTCGGGGCCTTCGTACATCATGTGATTTGACAATTAAAATCCCTCATGTCACGGCTCTTTTCACCCGGCCACACACTGACCATAAACGGTCGTGTGGAGAGGACTCTCGGTCTCTCGACTGCTCGATGGTGCGCCCTAGCCACGAGCTCTCCCACCTCGGCGCGATGATAGCTGGCTCTTCTCTTGCCTTTTGTTATAAATAGACCTAAATAAATTCATTTACCAACTCGCTCGCTTATTTTTGCTTCCCATAAATACTAACTACCGCTCAGATTGCAACCCAACACTGACCACATAGACTTCTACAAGCACCGCGATCGCAGTTGATACCTTTGGTTATTATCGTTTGCAAACTATAGAAACTTTCAGTGGGTTAACTTTTCCTGCTTGGACCTGTAATCACTTGGCTCGTAATGCAACACCGTCATGGTCGAATTCGTTCTACTGCTTGGAATGAGCGGCATCAGAGAAATATGTTGAGCTTCCCACTGGGCTTTGGCTACACGTCCACTTCGAGAGTCGACTGCAATTTGGTCAGGACTAATCTTTGGTACACATAACAAAAGGAAACTGAGTACCCATTGCAGTAGGGAATCGTGGTTTTGAGCCTTTTGATGAGCTGCAAGACAGGGGCATGCTTGCCTTGTTTGCAACGGAGCAGCTTCCACGTCATAACGATCTGTCCGACATTTCTCCAGGATCGTGACGACAGAGTGACAGAAGCCACGGTCGTCAGAGCTGAGAAAGAGCCACGGTCGTGACGACAGAGTGATAGAAGCTTCAGCTGGATCTGTTGTGATTTTGTGTAAATGGACATCTCTTGGCTTCATGTTCGGACCTGAACGGGGAAGCATGCCCCTTTTGCTTCTGGCTTGCCAGGACTTGGGAACGATCAGTGAGGGCAACCATGCACGTAACATTGCCATCTTTCCGGCCATTAGGCACTGTGTTTGACTTTTTTAAAACATGTTTGGGTTTGACTTTACTGCACCTAGGTGCATTCACTTCTGGTCTTAATTTGCTTATTATAAAAATGAGCTTTTGACAAAATTTGTAACAAAAAAATTAGATAATTGTAGCATTTTTGTCACGATTATGTTTTGTTTCTTCTTTTCTTTGTTTGGGCGTGTGTTTGTGCTGCCCCAACATTTCTATCGTTTCGAGACTCTCGTTGGCTTTATTGATCGGTTGCTATATTAATATAGCTGGATGAAAGCCTATTTCATGAACAATAGTATTAAATTTGCTCCAGGTCTGAGATAGTTCTAC
Organism: Poa pratensis; assembly: GCA_947311845.1. NCBI lineage: Eukaryota > Viridiplantae > Streptophyta > Magnoliopsida > Poales > Poaceae > Poa > Poa pratensis. The sequence continues at coordinate 22,245,559 of CAMZMU010000048.1, forward strand.
GTGTTACCTAAAACTTGAAACGCAGATGGATACGAGAAATTTATGGTATTGTGTGATAGCTTATCAAACAAGAAAGTTAAGAAATAGATCTTATCCACAACTTTGTATCGGGAATTTTACAAATGAATACATGAAGTATGATAGTACTTCTTCCCTTCTGTATTATAAGATGCTCTATATTTTCTGAATCCTATGTACTTAGACGTGTTTCACCTAATATGTTCACTCATTTCAGTCTGTATATATATATTACATACTAAAATATGTAAAACATTTTATAATTTGGAACAAAGCTAGTATTAGACATGTATGAATGTAATATATATCATGCTCACTATGAAATGAGATACTGATACTATGCAATATCAGAGAGTTAATGCATTGAGGCCAAGAACAGCTGGATATATGTTCGATAAAGACATGTCAAATATTGTATTAATTTTCTCATCAGAGCTACATATGTCGAAATCAAAAGGATTCTTTTAATGGCTATCAACAGTCCTTGCCTGCAAATGGCGTACTGCCTCAAACCTCTTAACACCAACCTGTGATGAAATATTCAGAACATGCGTGTACTCGTAGGTACTATTTTTTACACACGCACGCCATTAGGTTTGGCCCCTCTGTCCATTATGAGTACAATCCATTCCATGCATGCTATCTACATGCTGCAATCTGTCAAGGGTGCGCGGGCTATAGCAACTAAATTCCCTCTCTGGTCCATTTGAATTTCAGTGACTAGCACTACGGGAAACCCACGATACGCCGACGGCCAGAAGCCGTCGGGGTAGGCACGTTTGCCGTCGGCGTAGGCCTAGGCCGACGGCGGCCGTCGGCCTATCTCCGTCGGCGTAGCAGCCCGTCGGCGTATACAAATAACCGTCGGCGTATACGTAACCGTCGGCGTAGCCGCTGTGGGACCCACAAAACGGAAGCCGTCCGTCTCCGTCTGCTCCACCCATACGCCGACGGCAGTGCCGTCGGCCTAGCGTGCCACGTGGAGCGAGCTGGTGCGTCTGGGACGTGGCATACGCCGACGGTAAAGCCGTCGGCGTATTCGTGACCATTTGGTCCATTTTAGATGACGTGGCAGCACCCTGTGCGCCTGGGAAGTTCTCTACGCCGACGGCAATGCCGTCGGCGTATCCTTGACCATAATTTCCAATTTTAGCTGCTTGTTGCTGCTGGTTTCTGGCGCATTTTAAATACAATTAAAATTGCACAAATTATAAAGCACGACAGAAACATCACATAAAACATCACATATATATCCAAAATGACACAAACATGATTCGAATTCATACAAGCATTCATACAAACTCAAAATGACAGAAACATAGTTCGAATTGACACCCGGAACACCCGAACTAATCCTACATCTCGTGAGAGGTCGAGCCACCTATCTCTGACCGCGTGAAAATAGGCGACCGACCGCGTGGGCCAGTCGAACCACACAGGGAATCCGGAGAGCCACGGGACTGTGTGGTCTCACGCGACGAACCCGGCGAGGCACCACCAGTGCCATGCACCACGAGCGCGCGCGTCGAAGTCGGCGAGGCAAAAGCAGGATCAATGGGTGCATTCCTCGAGCAACTCGATCCCTACATGTTTGAGTCCAAGTTAGCAACTTGGAAAGCACAGCATGGCGGTAACAATTTGTTTGGCAAATAACTTACCGGTGTCGCTTGCTTGTATGTGCGAGCGACCGACTCCCTCGTTGGGCCGACGGGCGGGATCCCCGGCCTAGGTGGACGCGTAGGCAGCGCCTCCCGCTCTCCAGTGGCAAAAAACTTCTCGGTAGCCTACAAGATAGTTTAGATGTCAGGAGTTGTAGAAAAAGAAGGTTCAAACTAGAGGAAATGGGAGTTGTCATATTTTGCAAATACAAAAGTTGAAACTTACAGCATCCTTCAACTCATTCCACTCCTCATACTCCTGGCTCTTCTGTACCCACAACTGATACTGTCTCTCATAGTCCGCGTAAGCGGCATCGAAGGCCGCCTCGAAATCAGCCTACAGTTTTAAAAGGGAACGCATCTCGTCAACTTAGCCACTTAGCTAGGAACGAATGTCGGAAAGAGAATGAAATTGAGAAAAACTTACATCGGGGCGAGCTCGGGAAGGCCGACGAGGCAGGACGGGAGGGTCGTCGGCGGTGAGGGTAGCCTTGACACGCGAGAGGCCCAACTCAGGAGTACGCGTGAGTACCGCACTAAGCATGAGAGGACGGCCATGCTCCCAACCGTTCCCGGCAAGGACCACCGCTCTCTCATCGGTGTCATGCCGAAGAGGGTTGTCCACAAACGGATTTATACCCTGGAACGTCTCGACGTATGCCTTTATCCCCTCCTTGGCAGTGCCGAAGTAATCGGGCTGCGAGGGCTGAGGCTCAGAAAAATTGGGCTTCTTCATCTTCATCCTCTCCCATGTTTGCATGTCCGTAAGAGGCTCCCCGAGATCGGCCTCCTGCAATGCCAAAGAAGTGTCATGCGTATCAAGTAGGAACATGAGGGGAAATAAATGAAGATTGTTTCATGTATATATATACCAGCTTTGCCTTGAAGCGATCATGGTTGCGGGCACCCGCACGATGTGTCCCCCCGCTCCCGCGGTTTAACCTGTTTCGCTCGCTCAAGGCCTTGAACTCGGGGTCCTCCCCAGCCCACCTAGACACCAACGCCCTCCACGCGTCATCCTTGCCATAGGCCCATGAGGGCTTAAACTGAAAAAACAATACTCATGTGAAGAACGGATAATGCAATTGCAACCTAGCAGCAACATGTAATCTCATTAACAATCTACTTACCGCCATGTAGTCATCTACGGTCACCTCAAGTGGGTTCTCCACAATCTCATGCTTCACCGCCTTCTTGTGTAACGTCTCAGTACTGAAATGATTGATGATGGTATGCTTTGCATTGTAGAACTGCTGTCGTGTCAACTTCCTACAAGCCCCCTCCAAAGTCCTGTCCGCATCGGCCCGCTGCTCAGGAAGTACCCTATAGAACCTCTTTAATCATGCACAAAAAACAAATTGTGAGAGCATGGTGGGGACATCAAGTATGAACGAAATTCGAAAAGTTCAACTTACCCAAAACTTGTTGATCACGGCGTCAGAACATTTCCCGCCGCTCGCGTAATTGGCGGCCTGATAGTCTACCCAATGGGTGGCTAGCTTCGTCGCGCCGTTGGGGACGGTACTGTACAAGCCCGGCCAAAACTTCCTAATCAAAGCTCCAATCAGGGTGTTAGGCACACGGGCTCCCGCAGGATGTATCCAGTTGCTGCACAATAATGAAACATTAGTACATGTCAAATTGTCCTGACCACAATGAAGTTACCATGTTCAAAATTAGTATATATAGTCACTTACTCTTTCCCATTAGGCGTAATGAGGATCTTCGCCTCCTCGGTAGCAGGTTCCTTGTCCTCATCAGGGACCTGGGATTCCCCTCGAATCCTTGGCTTCTTCGGCGGCGCGGAGGACCCCGCCTCCAAGTCCGTGGAGGGGCCCGGCCCCACGTCCGTGGAGGGGCCCGTCTCCTCCGAGTCCGTGGAGGGGCCCGTCCCCACGTCCGTGGAGGGGCCCGCAGAGGGTATGTCCGAAGACACGTCGCCCCCACCTCGCCCTCGTCCTCCCTCACCTCGCCCTCGTCCTCCACCTCGCCCTCGTCCTCGTCCTGCACCTCGTCCCCTCGGAGGAACTGGAGCATCGGCACCTCCCCCTCCTCCAGCATCTCCACCCTCACCTGCATTGAGAAAGGGTGAACAATTAAGCATAAAGACATGAACAAATTAAGAATTGCATCATCACCTCTACTCTCACCACTGTCAGACAGGTAACGCGGGTTCGGAATATGTTCTCTTCCACTTTTACTAACTTTCTTCTGGCGCATCTTCTTCACCAAGGAGGCCGATGATTCCTTGCCTTGGCTCATCTTGGTCAATCACCTGCAGGAATAGATCTAAGCATTCAGTTCAATCCTCAAATGCATAGCAGTTATTCACCTAGGCAGTCAGACAACAAATGATACATGCACCTTATTCATAGTATATATGTCTAATGCTCTGTAAATTAAATCTCTGTTTTTCTTATATGAGGCATTTCCTCCTATTGGCAATAAAATAGCAGCTCCGGCTACTTTCGAGAAAAATGGACTTGCACATACATGCAAATCAGAATGGATAGAGCATAATTAAATATGACACCAATGACATTAAAGTGCTAACGGAAGGCTGTTTAAAGTAAGTGTGCAGTACATTTTTTCCACTGCCTAAAGAACGCAGCAACAATTCAAAATTCAGTTGTAATCTTCAGGAAGCACTGCTTGCAGCCATTGACAACAATTTCCTAGAGCTTTTCCTGCATTTGTTCTAATCTAATAAATCTTAGCATTTCAACCACACATCAGAACGAAATCCTAGCCTAAGGACTAACTGTTTTTGCAGCTGGACCGAAGCTAAATTGCAATAGCAAGAAGCTAACCCTAACTCTAAAGCACACCAGAAGAAGAAGTAGTGGTGGTGGTACCTTGTGGTCGGGCTGAGTTGAAGATACGGCTCCGGCGAAGGCCAGCACCGGGCGCCGCGTCGTCCTGACGCCGGTCCAGCAAGGGGGGGGGGGGGGGGCGAGGCAGCACGGGCGCAGGCGGGCGGCGGAGAAGAGGCGGGTGATGGGCTGCCACGGGCAGTGCGGGTTGGGGCGGCGCGAGACCGCGCTCGGGGAGGGGGCACGCTCCGAGGCGAGGCGCTCCTGCTGTGGTGGCGGCCGGAGGAGGTGGTGGCATTGGGGGCGGCCGGAGGAGGTGGTGGCGTTGGGGGCGGCCGGAGGAGGTGGACTGGAGGTGGTGGCGTCGGGGGCCGGAGGAGGTGGACTGGAGGTGAACGGAGGTGGTGGCGCACGAGGTGGGGAGGGCGCGAGGTAGGGCGGCGGCGGCGGCGAACGGGGTGCGGTGGTGGTTTGGCTTGGCACGCGCGGGGGAAATTGGGGAATTGGGGATTTGGAACGCGCGGGGTGGGGTAAGAAAATTCCACCAAGTCTACGCCGACGGCTTGGCCGTCGGCGTATGGTTTTTGCTTTTTTTTTATTTCTTAAAAGAAATCAAATAAATATGGAAAACCAGTACTGGACCTATTTTAGATATGCAATATCTCGAGATTTATAGCTCCAAATAAATCAAATAAATATGTTCTGGAAAGCTTATGAAATTTTTTAACCAACCCAAGTGGTTTCATTTCATTTAGATAAATAATAAAAATGTATTATTCAAAATACCACAGAAGGTTTAAATTATAAACTTGTTTGTTTCTGATACTCTGGTAGTCCAAATATTTCCAAACCAATTTTGTTAGCTTGGTACTGTGATTTACTAGCTTCCCTAATTTTGGGAGAATTAATTATGCAGTGGTAATTGTTTAGTATAAACTATAAGTTAGAACACCCTTCTGCACTAAAACAATTAAATCTGTTGATTGGTTAACCCAAATTAATTAGGACCAATTTTGTTAGATCACATTTAGTCATGGTTAGTTACCCCTAAAAGTGTTTAATTTTGTTAGATAGAAGCACACGGATCGTGTGTTTCCTTCGTGCGCTTGTGAGCCGTTGGATCAGCGGTGTGTTTCTTTCGAGCGCTGGTGAGCCGTTGGATCCGGGAGAAGCACACGGATCGTGTGTTTCCTTCGTGCGCTTCTGAGCCGTTGGATCAGCGGTGTGTTTCTTTCGAGCGCTCGTGAGCCCTTGGATCCGGGAGAAGCACACGGATCGTGTGTTTCCTTCGTGCGCTTCTGAGCCGTTGGATCAGCGGTGTGTTTCTTTCGAGCGCTGGTGAGCCGTTGGATCCGGGAGCGCCACCGGTAGTTCTATATAACCCAGTCGAAGGTAGGCATGGTACTCACTTGAGCGCAAACATGGTGTGTATTGGTCCTTGCGAGAAGTGTGTGTCCGGGTTTCACATTTCCGCATCCGAGCATCTCGCTAGGATTTCGAGCAATTTGAAGGTAGATGGTAGGGTAGTTCCAATTGAAGAAATTTTGCACACTGAGAGTCATCTCGCTTCACTCGGGGCGAAGCTATGCCGCGATGGGTTTCCGTATAGGACCCCGCTCCAAATTCGTGCAGAAATGCTCAGGCTTGCAGATAAGTTTGACAGGAAAGTTACGAATAGTCCGTTCTACCGAACTGAAGCTGACCGTGTTTCGTACGGTCGTTCCTGTCTCTGGGTAGTTGACAGCGATGATGACGACGATTTCATGCCGTCGTCAAAGGAAAGGAGGGTTGAAGCACAGAGCAAGAAGGCTGAAGCTTCGTCCAAGGGCAAAGGCAAGAAGGCAGAATCTTCGTCAAAGGGCAAGGGTGGCAGCACACGCACGGCATAGGGTGGAGAAATTTATTAGTTGTTCGTGATTGTTGTAATTTGTTCTACATGCATGTTTACTTGTTTGTTAGTCAATTATGTATCGGCGGTTCAAGAATGTTCTCTGTGTAATTTATGTTGGCACTGTAATTTACATGGTTTGTTTAATATCAATGCGAAAAGTAGTTCAAAGGGGGTAGAAAAGTAGTCGAAAGGCCGGTCACTCTTTTGACACCGAGGAGTCGCTCTTTGGGTCAATAAGAAGACCAAGATGAGAGGATTTCACAACAAAATCTGAAATTTGTTGCTTTAGATTGTTGTCAACCTGCGGGTGGGATACCGGAAAACTCAAACCGTTATTTTATGCGGGTGGGATACCGAAACTGAGAGAACAGAAAAGACGTCCTGCCGCTGGTTGCCCAAAACACAAGATAAAATACATTGCGACTAAACGCATAAATGAACAAATCATACGGTTTCACCCAGCTACAATCCCACCGTGGCTGCGATATCACATGCAGGGTGGGACGTAGCTGGGTAAATCCGGATAATTTGTGTGGAATGTCTAAATATAGCTGAAACAAGACACACGGTTTGAGCGCCACTTCGATCCAAGCAGCGGTAAGACGTCTCTGATGATCTACAACCGTCCGGCAAGACGTCTATGATGATCTGCAACCGTTTGGTACGGTCGCAGGTCATCACAGACGTCTTGCCGCTGGTTGCCCAAAGATGTCTCTCCGAGTGAGCTGGAATGTTTTGTGTGAGTGAGTAACCTGTCTGAGGAGTGGCCTATTTATAGGCGTCGTGTGTTTCCTTCCAGTGCTTGTGAGCCGTTGGATCAGCGGTGTGTTTCTTTCGAGCGCTCGTGAGCCCTTGGATCAGGCAGAAGCACACGGATCGTGTGTTTCCTTCCAGTGCTTGTGAGCCGTTGGATCAGCGGTGTGTTTCTTTCGAGCGCTCGTGAGCCCTTGGATCAGGCAGAAGCACACGGATCGTGTGCTTCCTTCCAGTGCTTGTGAGCCGTTGGATCAGCGGTGTGTTTCTTTCGAGCGCTTGTGAGCCCTTGGATCAGGCAGAAGCACACGGATCGTGTGTTTCCTTCCAGTGCTTGTGAGCCGTTGGATCAGCGGTGTGTTTCTTTCGAGCGCTCGTGAGCCCTTGGATCAGGCAGAAGCACACGGATCGTGTGTTTCCTAACATAACACAACCAAGCAAAAAAGTCCACTGGGCTACCCCGTTTCGACGCACGTCTATGGGGGTAGACGGAAACGTTAGGGTTTTTGTGTTAGGTTAGTCCATTGGGGCTTGTCACGTTACCATGGAACATAAGAAAACTAAACTAGACTTTATTTGTGTTAGGTTAGTCCATTGGGGCTTGTGAAACCAACTTTTATCAAAATTAATCGAAACGGAGTAGTAGCAACTAAGATAGAACAAACTTGGGTACATAGACGAATGACAACAAACTTGGGTACATAGACGAATGACAACAAACTTGCACTAGTAGGAATGTGCTTATAGCCACCAGTCTACATCTTTATTTAATCCATAATACATCACGAATAATGTAACTAACTTTTGCCGGGTCCTAAGCCGCGAGGTGCTGAGCGGCCGGCGGCTTGCACCCAAAGATAAGGAACCATCACTGGGGCAATACTCACATGAGGAGGATCCCTATGAAGTGAATACCACATATTGTCATGCACCGCTTGCGTATCCAACCTAACCAGGTAGCGACGGACGTGCTCGTCCTCCTCTCTGATACGGCGACGCACCTCCACCTCGGGGGCCGGCGGCCTCTGCACCGAGGCTGGCCCACGCGACGGCCACCAAACAAGATCCGGGTCGACGACGTCACCCGGATTCCTCACCAAACTACGCGTCCCGGAAGACACCTCCCAGTGCCAGCCCGGCGGAGCCCAGTCCCGGACACTGCCCGTGTCCAACAAATGGCCGGTGGTCATCATCGATTCCCGCCGAGATCTGAAAAAATGAGTGGGGAATTTGATCAAACAACTAAGGTGCGTGCAACCTAGGTACGTAGGGGAGGGAGAGGGCAGCACCTTGGCATGGCGGACGGCACACGCGGTGGTGACGCCACGGGAGAGTGATGAGGGATCAGATATCAGTTTAGATGTGCTATGCCAATGGAGGCCATGACTATATATATAGTGAGAAATGGGCTTCTGAGCTGTAGTATGCCCAATCAGGAAGAAGCACACGGATCGTGTGTTTCCTTCGTGTGCTTCTGAGCCGTTGGATCAGCGGTGTGTTTCTTTCGAGCGCTGGTGAGCCGTTGGATCAGGAAGAAGCACACGGATCGTGTGTTTCCTTCGTGTGTTTCTTTCGAGCGCCTGTTTCCCGCCAATTCTCCCTTTCGGGCGAACCGGATGGAATCGTGTGTCGATTTGGGGTAGACTTTGGTTTCTCATGTTCCTATGGCCTAACATAACACAACCAAGCAAAAAAGTCCACTGGGCTACCCCCTTTCGACGCACGTCTATGGGGGTAGACGGAAACGTTAGGGTTTTTCCAGCGGATTCAGGGTTTCACCGAAGCGGGGCCCCGGAGCGTCGGAACCACACCCAAACCTAGCTTGTGACATACCATGTTTATACAAGTGTGTTGGGTGCTGTGGATGTCCAAGTTCCCACAGCGGGATGTGAGCGGGTTCACCGGCATCACTTTCTCTCTAGTGAGTTTCTGCCGAAAGGGGAGTTTTCACCTCTAAGTGCAGGAACTCAATAGAGAGAAAGTGAAGCCGGTGAAGCCGGTCACACCCCGGAGTAGGATATTGCACATTTACAACACACAACACACTTGTATACATATGGTATGGCACAACCTAGGTTTGGGTGGGGTTCCGACGCTCCGGGGCCCCGCTTCGGCGAAACCCCGAATCCGCTGGGAAAACCCTAACGTTTTCGTCTACCCCCATAGACGTGCGTCGAAAGGGGGTAGGCCAGTGGACTTTTTTGCTTGCTTGTGTTAGGTTAGGCCATAGGAAGGTGAGAAAAAAAGTCTACCCCAAATCAACACAAGATTCCATCCGGTTCTCCCGAAACGGGAGTTTTCACCTCTAAGTGCAGAAACTCACTAGAGAGAAAGTGAAGCCGGTGAAACCGGTCACACCCCGGAGTAGGATATTGCACATTTACAACACACAACACACTTGTATACATATGGTATGGCACAACCTAGGTTTTGGTGGGGTTCCGACGCTCCGGGGCCCCGCTTCGGCGAAACCCCGAATCCGCTGGGAAAACCCTAACGTTTTCGTCTACCCCCATAGACGTGCGTCGAAAGGGGGTAGGCCAGTGGACTTTTTTGCTTGGTTGTGTTAGGTTAGGCCATAGAAAGGTGAGAAACCAAAGTCTACCCCAAATCAACACAAGATTCCATCCGGTTCTCCCGAAACGGGAGTTTTCACCTCTAAGTGCAGAAACTCACTAGAGAGAAAGTGAAGCCGGTAAAGCCGGTCACACCCCGGAGTAGGATATTGCACATTTACAACACCCAACACACTTGTATACATATGGTATGGCACAACCTAGGTTTTGGTGGGGTTCCGACGCTCCGATGCCCCGCTTCGGCGAAACCCCGAATCCGCTGGGAAAACCCTAACATTTTCGTCTACCCCCATAGACGTGCGTCGAAAGGGGTAGGAAAGTGGACTTTTTTGCTTGGTTGTGTTAGGTTAGGCCATAGGAAGGTATTTTACATGTGTTGTTTTTATTTATTTTACATGTATATGTTGTAGGGTTGGTTCCGGGAAACTCGAACCGTTATTTTACGGGGGTGGGATACTGAAATTGGGAGGAAAATTATAGGTCCAATATATATATAAATTATAACTACATTAAATATTATATAGAGAAATAAATATTATATAGAGAAATAAATAAAAAAAGGTTCATATATACGCCGACGGCCGCCGTCGGCGTTGAAGTACACGTGTACACCGACGGCACGGCCGTCGGCGTATCAACGCCGCTGGATGTTCCGTCACGGCGTCCTTTTGTACGCCGACGGCACCGTTTACGCCGACGGCTGCCGTCGGCCTTACCTGGATACGTCAACGGCGCTTCGTACGCCGACGGCTGTGTGGGCGGCTGCCCTAGCTCGTGCTGTACACCGACGGCCCGACATTTAGCCGTCGGCGTACATTACGGCCGTCGGCGTAGTGTGGCTTTCCCGTAGTGTAGTTAGCACGTCATAGTCCTAACTAGAATGACGAAACATGTCGCGCCTGGATCTCAATGGAGACTCATGCTTGCATCAATGCGTTGCTGGAATGAGTGGCACCGGGAAGCATGCGAGCTGAAAACCTGGGAGAGGACGCTGCATACCGAAAAAAGACAGTTCTAGAAAAACTCTACGACGATCGTGTAGTGCAAAAGTTCTAGTATTCCTCCTGCACTTGGAAACTTGCCGACCCTAGAGCACTTTTAGCTTCAACACATTAATTATGTCTACCATCCATTGAGTCTGTGTGCTACTGCGTGCATCGATATGTTTGAGCGCTAAAGTTTGCTCTTGTGTCAATTCTCTGAGAGGAGACATTGCAGTACCGTGTGGATAAGACGAGGGAATTCGGGCATCTACGCGGGTAGAGAAATCACTACAACAGGACCCCCCACAGCAACGCACGGATCCGTATCTAAATGCTCATATAAACGTTGCTAGCACCTTTACCAACGGTTTCGGTATGCGTTGCCTTATTGGGCGTTGCAAACATTTAAGGCAACCGATATACGTGCGTTGGTAACAGGGAGGTAAGGCGTTGCAAAGTGGCAACGGATGTCAAGCTACAATTGTATCCGTTGGTACATAACCTATGTGGATTAAATAATTTTATTCCAAAATAAATATTATTTTCTGGATTGGGTGATCGCTTCAATGATGGTAGTATTTTTTTCCTCGTCCTGATATATATACACTATACATATAGACATAGAAATTGCAGAATTTAAATGCATTGCATAAAGGAAAACAATACTTTTATTGATTATTAAAATCACCATCCATACATGAAAATATTCTTCAGAGTGTACATATTACAATTTTTGCATCAGAATATGATATTCTAACTAATCCTATATTTATATTTCTTGAGATGCTCTTCCTTCTAATGTAGAAATCTGAATGTAGCGGTCCTTGTTGATCTTTCCGTCCTGCAAAATTTTCATGACGTATGTACATCCCCATGAGAGCCTCATCAGAACAATCTTCCTTTTTTGCAGGTGCATGAGAATCATACTGCTCCATAAAATCAAAATAGTGTCAGGTTTTCTCATTTTCACTATAAGCACAACTACATAAGAGAAGATGTTGTCCATACCTCGAATACATCACAACATTCCTCCCTTGTCGACTTGATGGTGCTCAATTCTTTTTGCAGATAAGCTATTTCCCTGCAAAGTGAACTAGTTGCTTATAACATAGATTTCAGCAAACAAAAAGCAAGCGAGCACTTATGTATGTGACAATACAATTACCTTGCAGCTCATTCTTGTAGGTTTCCAACTCTTGACAGGTCCTTCTCAACTGAAAATGAATTGAGAAACAGAGAAAGAGCAACATCAGTTTGTAAATGGCATCAACATATATGGCATGCTTGGCCATTGCAGTTTCAGTCTTGAAGATAAAACATATTCTCTTGAGGGGAAAAAGTACCTGCATAGTGAAAGTTTCAGGCTCAGGCACTAAACTAGAGGGAAGTTGTTCTGTGTCCTGAAAATATAAATAAAAAACTATAAGCCAGTCTGTCAGAAAAATAAAGGAAGCAGAAAAGCTAATCAGGAGTTAAACCTCAAACTTGGCTGAAATGTAATTTTGCTGCTCAGTCAGTATCCTCCCATCAAGTATTTGCAAGACCTATAGAGTAAAGACTATTGAAAAATGGAATAACAATGCATAAAGTGCATCTTTGTCAATGATACCTTCGATTGACATCAAGATGATGCTCGTAATTTCTTCGAACATCTCATTAGCATGCGAAAACTAAGTCATGCAAGATAATTTGTGCTATCCCATGCATTGAAACCGCATATGGCATATACATGTCAAGTTGTTACCAAAAAAACAAAGAAGTAACCATGATAATGATATAAAAAATTTGTATTCGTATGCTTCAAAATATATTCTGCATTCTTTTAGACAACAGCTAAGTAAGAACCGGAAGTATATGAAGAGTAGAACTCAGCATGGTGCAAGCAATATATTAGCCGGATGCAGACTTCCAAGTACAATCCTTTCAATTTCATCTGATTGCGGCTACTAATTTATCACAATACATTTATCACTTCCGCTACAAATTTATTTATGTATGCGTTCCCATCCGGCCAAGACACTATTGTTCCGAACCGCGTAACACAACGTCAGCTAGCAGTTGTAGCAGTTGTATTTTTCGGCAGGCATTCAAACATTTATGCGAGTTGGCACATCTTGATTTATATATGACAATGAGCCGTGCTGCGTGTGGATCTTTCAGTGGACTGATTCTTTGGTCGACGGCGTTCTTGGAATGAGAGGCACCCGGAAGATGTGAGCCGGACCAGCAAAGCCGGACGCATGATAAGGAAGAGGGAACTGCACCAGCCGGTGATTGGTGCTGCATCATCTCCGTGACATCCGGCCAAACATGGCAGCGAACCCGCTAACAGGGAGTGCTGTGCATTATGCGACCAAGAGAGGCAAAGAGGAATAGGAACCATAGTAGACAGCGTTGTGTAATAGGAACCATAGGACATCGGGCAAAACCTGGCAGCAAACTCGCACTGACAACGCGCAGTATGCCACGAAGACAGGGAAATATTAACATAAACCATAGAAAACTTAACTGCATCACCGCGGTTGCCCGGTGGTTCTCATCAATGAGTTAACCACCGACCACCCGCTATTATTGCTTGCCTCTCCACCGTTTAATCCGCATGTAGAACCAGGCATTTTTTTATCGCGTTCATCAAGATTTGGAAGTGATATTCTGCGTGTCATGACATGAGCTCATAATTTGATCTAGGTGATGACAGTTTAGTTGCTCATCAACTGTTTATTATTTAAATTTCATATGTTGATAGTTTTTCCCATAACTTGGTCAAATCTATAGAAGTGTCCTTTTGAAAAATTAATATACATCTTCTTATAAAGAGGATGAGTGGATATCATGCATTTTCAAAAAAGGTGATAACCCCTAGATGATGCAACGACAACTCTTATCAATACAAGATCTACCGATCCCTGCATCACTCACATTATTCCTTATTGATCATGTTGGCGCACGTAGCCGCGCCCATCAATTACAACAACAGAATGATAGTAGTATTTTTATAAATATAGATATATAAAACATGTAATTTTGCATAAAGTGACTCATATATTAGTAAGTATAATCTGGCAGCCCATTACAGTTTCGATGTATGTAGTGTGCTAGACTGTTTTTCTTGCTGTATTGACTTGTAGTTAGTTCCTTTTTTTTTCCTTCGGCTGGGTCCCTATAATCATCTTACAGCAAAAATATTACTAGTTCGTGAATGGTCGGTTTTGATATCAAGGACTGACCATCTTCCTTGGGAATGAGTGGCATGAGGAAAAGAAGCTTCACTCCATGTGTCTCTTGACCCTCTCGAGTGGCATTTTCGCTCGTTAATCTGGCAAGTGAGTACAGTACCAAAGGGAACACGTGGTTCAGGTGCAATAGGACCTTTATTTGGCACTATAAATCGACGCATCACAGTCCTAAGGATGTATTTTATAAATGAACAAGACTAGCAGGAGACAATGCTTAACATGACTCGCGTGGTAACAGCGACTTTGACAACAAACGTGCACTCACTCTACTTTTTACATGTGCGATGGTCTCCACTGTCCTTTGCAAGTGCCATTTTTTTTTGCGAATTTTGCAACTGCCATTCAATTTCATCTGGTTGCGGCTTTCACTTCCGCTTAGTAATTTATATATGCGTTCACATGTGCATTCCCATCCGGCCAAGTCAGTCACATCTACAAACTAATTAAGCTAGCGGGCGTAGGCGCCAGTACAATTCATTAGGTTGCAGAAGAAAGAAAGATAAATAGCAGTGTATGTAGGAGTAGCTTCCTCCGCCGCCATATGTTATTGTTGTTCGTCCTCCCATCTGGGCCGCGTAACACAAGGGCGTGTTAGCTAGCAGTTGTATTTCTTCTGCAGTCATTCAAAATTTTCTACGAGTTAGCACATCTTGGTTTTATATATGACAACGAGCCATGCCGCGCGTGGATCTTTCAGTGGACTTATGCTTTGGTCGACGGTGTTGGAATGAGCGGCACTGGGAAGATGTGACCCGGGGCAGCAAAGCCGTACGCGTGACACGGAAGAATGAACTGCACCAGCTGATTGCTTATTGCTGCATCATCTCCAAGTTCTTCGTGGGTCATGCGTGACTTGCATCTGGGTCCATAGTAGTACGCGTCGAAGACATGTAAGGAGGAATAGGAACCATAGTAGACTGCGTTGTGTCACCACGGTCACCTGGTTGGGCCCAGCAAGAAGTTCACCACGGCTCGCCGGCATTAGCGCCTAGTGTGTAGTTTTGATCCAGGGTTAGCTTGAATGCTGCTCCACCGCTGAATCCACCAGAAAATTAGTTAACAGGATTTTTTTTACCTCGTTGATGAAGGTTTGGAAGTGATGTTTCTGTTGGTCATGAGCCCATAATTTGTGAACTCGCCCTACAACTTCTCAAAATGCATATTTTCACATTCCACTAGTTTATTTGTTCGTCAAATATAGTTTGATATTTTAGAGAAGAGAGTTTTGGCTCCCGTGTCTCATATGCTCCCGCACAAATAAAAACCGAAACAAGTAGTAAATCATTTCAAAAAGTTCTGAAAACAATTGGCTTCATATATGCCAAGCTTTGTGAGGAAATTACATATGTGACGCTATGTGCGACAAAACAAAATGAGTGATCTGAAAAAGATATTTAAATCCCCAATTGGGGCATTGATTTTTATTTGTGCACAGAGCACCAGAAATGTCATTTTATCATGAAATATGGCATGTTTGTACCATCGACACATTCCTAGAGAAGCACTAGGAGCAACATCATCTTGGTAGCAGTCCGAGAATGTTCAACCGATCTCGTTGTGAGTCCAATATACACCCATAATCCGGTACGATTATTCCATATCTTGATGATATACGGTTGATCTTTTTTATTTTGTACTCCCTAGATGTTAGTCTTGGATCCCCATCCAACGCGTGCCACAACTTGGACCATCGTCGGTAGCGGTCGGCAGTATGTCTGAACCTTGCGCTCGAGGCAGGCGATGATTTGGGTGGCGAGGGTGTTGAATTTAAGACCTATCCGTAGAGCGCGAGAGAAGACGACTTCTGATTTACGACATGTAACTGCACGACTTTTTTCAGCACGAGGCAGCTCCAGCGTCAAGATCGTCCCAAGGCAGAGGAAGCTGCCGGAGCGGGGCACATGGCAGGCTCGGCCCCATCATCGCTCCTTGTTTGGTTCTTCATGGCACAATGGGACTTTCGACTAGTGCCGCCTTTAGGCACGGCAAACGGCGCCAGGCGCGCCACACTGCTATGGAATCGTTTCACGACAAGCAGCGTAGGCGACGACGCACAACCGGCATGCAACACGAGCACATCAAATCTAGTGACTTGGTGTCGTCCCCTAAGTGGCGGAAATGGTGGTTACTCTATTCAGGACCCGGATGAGAGCGGCAGAGATAGGGGCATGAGAATCTAATCTATTTGTCAAATTTGCAATTTAGTATTCTAATTAATTTATTTAAATATTAATCTCTACTTTATATGTTCAACGCTTAGATTAACAAAACCTCGCAATTTAGCCCTCTGGCTTATTGCATTTGACGATAAAACTATCATGACTTTTGAGTCTTTAATTTAGCCCTCATACTTACTGTTTCAGGTGCTTTTAACCATCTCGTTATTATTTATTTTCATTTTTAAACCTCAACTTTAGAGCAAACATCTCAACTTTAGAGCAAACATGTATGATATAACATCATGTTTTCTATCATGTGAATTTACAATCTGAATTACTCATGCCACGAGTCTTTTCATCCGGCCACGCACTGACCCTAGACAGTCACAGAGGACTCTGTCCTCGATCACCCGATGGTGCACCACATGTGTGAGTTCTCTCAAGGCGGTGTCCCAATCTCCTCCCCTAGTTGTGCGCTTTCCTATGGCGTCGCGGCTCATGAATCTCGGTGCGATGATAGTATCGACGGCACAACTCCAATCCCAAGACTTGAGCCTAGAAACACGCGACTAACATTCACTCTGTAGCGAAGCACGGGCATTGTGCTAGTAATGATAGTTTACTCTTCTATGGCCTTCCTGTGTAAATAGACCTAAGTAAATTCAGTTACCAACTCGCATGCTTATTTTCTCTTATCATAAATACCAACTACCGCTCCTATCACAACCCAATGGTGACCCCCTTTGACTTTAGCCAACACCGTGATCTCAGTTGATACCATTGGTTATCATTTTTTTAAAACTAGAAATTTCAATGGGATAACTTTTGGTGTTTGGACCTGTAATCACCTAGAACATATAATGCAACACCGTCATGGTTGAATTCGTTCTACTGCTTGGATTGGAATGAGCGGTATCAGGGAAATATGTTGAGCATCCCACTCGATTTCAGCTACACGTCCACCTCAAGAGTCGGCTGCCATTTGGTCACGACTAATCTTCGGTACACATAACACAAGGAAAATCAGTACCCATAGCAGGACAGAATTTTGGTATTGAGATTTTTGATGAGCTGCACCGTCTGAAAGACATGGGGATGGTGGCCCTGTTAACAGCAGAGCAGCTTCCACATCATCACTATCAGCCCGACATTTTTTTTCGAGAAACCTCTCGAAGAGGGCAGGGCGTTCCTGCAATTCGTATAGAAGAAAGAATTGATCCAATTTATGAGGAAGACCGGGACCAAAAACCACACAAATGCCCTGTTTATGAGGAAAACATGGCCGAAAAACCGCACAAGCGAGGGGACCATCGCCCACACGACGGTAACCCACCGAACGTCAGAAAACACACCACCAACCCCGGGGCCGTCGCCCCGACTTACACCACCCGGCACCAAAGCCGCACACGGGCCACAACGCCGCACGACCCAGCCGTCTCGTAACCCTTGCTACCCTTGCTAAAGACGACCGCCCGCAGACCTCAACATCGCGCCAAATCCGAGGCCGCCGCCCAGATATAGCAACCTGATCAAACTCCGCATTGGCCGGAGCTGAACCAGCGGAGTCGACACACCTACTGCCCTCGCAGCACCAAGTTGCGTCCTCTGCTCTACCGGAAGGAGGTAGGACCATAGGTGAATCAAGTATATAGCACGTTGAACAACCTGGAAAAAAAATGAGCATCTCAGATCTTATTAAAAACTACATCATTCCAGCAGTTCCAAATAGCCCATAAAAAGCAAAGGCACCAATGCGTATACATACATTAGTTTTCTTATCTACTCCATCAAGCCAATGACCAAACATATTTGCTACACTAGTAGGTGGAGATATTAAGAGTGAAATGAATAAGCCGCCAAATATGCCTAACAAACAGGCATAAGATGAACAAGTGCTCCACCGACTCCTAGCCAGGAAGAAAGCACATTTTTTACACCCATTGCCATTCATTTTTATTAGATTGTCCTTAGTAAGAGTAAATTTTCATTTTAAGATCCATATAAAAGATTTAGTCTTTAGAGGGACTTTAAGCTTCCAAAGGTACTTGCACAAAAAAGAGGTATGACAATGCATTATATCCGAATATATCGTACTTCATTAGAAGTCAAGCTCCACTTGAAACTATCATCATCATTGGTTAGAGAGACGTTCGTCAATCTCGCTACCAATTTAACCAAAGAGGCCCATATGTCTTCGGTGAATGTTCTCCTAACCGCAATGTTTAGAGGATTATTTGAGAACACATCTGACACAAGAACATTCTTATTCTAGCAATATTGAACGGATAGGGATACTGAACGGCCAAAGGATTGTTCCCAAGCCATATATCCTGCCAAAACCGAGACTGAAGCTCGTTACCCACAATAAAGGAACTTCTTGAAAAGAAATCGCTCTTGATAACCGTTAACCCCTTCCAAAAAGGAGAGTCATGAGGCTGCGGTTGTACATGAGGCTGCGGCTGCTCTTCATTCAATATCTTAAGAAGCCATTTGCTCAAAATCCGAATAAGAATGGCACCAGGAAAACAAGCCTGCCTACTTAATGTCCGTATCATTTGGAGGTCCAGAACTCCAGATCACCCAGTAATTTATGAACCAATGGCTATCCTAATCCGGCCGCTCTCGTGTCTTTGTCAATCAACGGTACTAGCAGGGAACAACGCATCAACGTGACTCACATGATATATAACGGTGTCATGCATATATATATATATATTTTTTTTTTTTTAAAGGGATAACCCAGCCTCTGCATCACGAGGATGCACACAGCCGTTTTATTACATAGTTTTGTAAGTACCCGAACACAGGTTCCACACTATTACATATCAAGCATCACAGAGCGTGGCGACAAACACTAGCCAGTGAAATATAAAAATGGTGAAACACTTATGCATCATTTAGTCTATTGAAGATTTGCCAGCCGGCTAGGTTGTCATCCCGCATCATCTCTCCATATATAACATGCGACTTTCACGACAGGTGTGCGCACTTGGACGACACTACTTTTTAAACGTACCATTAATCTTGGGCTCCACTGTCCTTTGCAAGTACCATCCATTCAATTTCATCAGATTGCCGCGTTAACTTCCACTTAGTAAGTAATATATGTTTTCCCCTGGGTGTTCCCATCCGGCCAAGTCACTCCCGTCTTCGTTCTCCATTATCTTACTTCTGCTTTTTTTTTTTTTTTTAGAAAAGGGTCACCCAGCCTCTGCATCGAAGAGATGCATACGGCCGTTTTATTTCTTTTATTCAACATAGCTGGCAGAAGTCTTACAACGAAACATACAAGCTGAACTCACCAACAGTGAAAACACCACAACTAGCACAAACGACAGAGGAAAACGGGGCCTTGTACCCCAGCCACAACCGTCGCCGGCTCCCTGGCTAACTCTCCGAGACAGCGCCTTGTGCATCCGCTCCGGAAATCGCCTCCTACTTCTTCCGTCCACCCAACTTCAGCGTGTAGCTCGAAGCAAAACTCTCGCCAGGCCTGCGGGCGATGCCACCAAGACACCAGGCCGCGCACCCACCCTGCGCGAGTTCACCATGTCACGACCGGTGTCGGATCCTCGCTGCACCACACCGCCATAACCCGTCATCGTCGTCGTTGTAGATGAGACTCCGCTTCACCAGCAAATCCCCGGGCATCACGTGTTCCAAAACGAGCCTCCAAGAGGGTGAAACTACACCGAGGGTGCAGCCATCGTCCGATCTGGTAGCCCAGATCTAGGGTTTCCCCCGAACTTTGTGCGGAAAGTTGGTGAATCTCGGCGACGATCCCTTCAACAAGGCGACGACACCCAAAGGCGCCGCAATCGTCGGCAAAGCCCGACTTGCACCGGCCGAACTCCAAGATCCATCGACCACCGAGATGGCCAAGATCTGGTCACCGCACCTCGCCGCCGATCCGCCCGGAGAAGACCACCACGCCACCGTCACGCCGCCGCAGGAGCAGCCACGCCGTGGCGCCGGCGACCGCGCCACACCCGGCCTGAGGACGCCACCCGCGCCGCCTCCTTGGGCAAAGGGATGGATTAGATCCCGCCGCCGCCGACGCCGGCCAGGCTTTGCCCGGCCGCGCCCTCTGGCGGCGGCGGAAGGGGAGAGTGAGGGCGGGGGGAGGTGTGGGCGGCGGCTAGGGTTCCCTCCCGGCCGCCGCGTGGGGGCGGCGCGAGAGGGAGAGGGGAGGGAGGGGAGGGAGCTGTGAGAGCCTCTGAAAAACACTGCCCTCCTGTGGTCGCTCTAGGGATTATCGTGGATACGCGTGTGTGGCTGCAAAGACGTACCGATCCAAATGATCTTCTGCTAGCAGCAGTACAAACTAAGCTAGAGGGGATGTAGAAGAAAGAAAGATAAATAGTAGTGTGCGTTGGGTAGCTTCCACCGATCATACACTCATACTCAAACTTTACTGTTCCTCCTCCCATCCGAGCCGCCTAACACAAGCTAGCAGTTGTCTTTCTTCCGCAGACATTCAAATTTTCCACGAGTTAGCACGATCAAGGTTTTATGTATGACAACGAAGCATGCCACGGGTTGGATCTTTAAGTGGATTGATGCTTTGGTCGATGGCGTTCTAGGAATGAGCGGCACTGGGAAGATGTGAGCCGGACCATCAAAGCCGGACGCTTCATTGTGGGCAAGAGCTTCTCTCCATGGGACATCTAGCCAAACTTGGCAGGAACCCGTAAACTGATAGTCCGCATCGTGCGACACAGACAGGGAACAATGAGCTGTAAGACTAGCCCAACGCTGGTAACATAGCTGGTATCATAATCTCCAGCTCAGCAAAAACGTTGACATGCCAGACAATTAAAGAAGAGAGATGAGGTTACGATAACATAAGTGGATACCGTATCATGGCGTGGGTTCCGATAAAAAATAATGGCAAAACGATCCCGTGCGAAGCTAGCCTTCTTCTTCTCTCGCTTCTCCCCTCGATCTCTCCCCGACCAGCTCGTCCACTCCTGCCCATCGCCCCAGCAGCCTCCATCTCTGCTCTCCGCACCTGCTGCCGGCGGCGGCGCCGGCCGGCGACGCCACCACCTGAATCATGCGGAGATCTGGCTCGCGCAGTGGGACGGCACAGGTCCGGCCGCCGGCGACCTCACCAGCGCAGCAGTTTCCCAGCGCCCCGTTCAGCTCCTGCTCTCATCCCTCTCCACCACCTCACCTCCAGCCCGGGACCTGATGGCTCGAACCTGATGGCTTGTGGATGATTCGGTTCAGCTACTGGATGATTCGGTTCAGCTGACAAGGTGTGAACCTGATGGCTTGTGTGAATGTGCAAGAAACAAATCATTCGGTTCAGCTAGTGCATTTTTTAGATGCGAAACAAATGATTCGGTTCAGCTAGTGCATTTTTTAGATGCGAACTGTGTGCATGTGGTGGTCTGTGGTCAGTTGCATTTTTTAGAATTGAATTATGTGAGCTGATTGAGCATATTTGGAAAAAGTTTCGGCGACGATAGATTATAGTATGGTCTTGATCTTGTATCACTAAATATGTTTTATATATTTTGATGATATTATATTGGCATTTTATTTATTATACATCCATTTTATTTTTGTGTTCTTGTAATTATCCTTGTGTACCAACAAATAAAATTTCATATTGCTACATACCACAAATAGATCACAAAGTTGAAGTACTAGTATAGATCCACAAAATAATAAATGAAAGCCTCTATGTTACTACACTTATGATACTACCCATTGTGGAGGTAGTAACATAAAGTAGTATCATATACATGATACTACTCTATGTTACTCCCCATTGTGACTAGTCTAACCACTGATCACAGTTATATTAAAGCTTCGTGTTCGTTTGAATGATGCTCCACCGCTGAATTCGCATTAAGAATTAGAACCATGCATTTTTTTAGCGCGCTCATCAAGACTTGGAACATATTTATGCGTGTCATGAGCTATAATATTTCGCTCACCCGACAACTTCCGCTTTGGTGCAACCATCTAGACACATCAGCGGCTGAGATGACACGATATCCCGTCATTTTAAACGTATAATACGTTTAGTATAACCAGCCCATTGAAATAGCGCGTTTTTCCCCGTAAGCCAGCTCGGTCCGGCTCGAGCCGATTCTCGCAAAGATTGAGCCGCGCCCTGATCACCAGCCGGGGAAAAAGAAAGAAACTTTGTGGCTGTCGGAATGGAACATGGATCTCTGGTCGTTGAATAGGGAGCAATGCCACTGGGATAACTTTGTTTCTTTGATATATTATGCATCTTATTAAATAATATCTCAATGTTCTATGGAGCTGAGAGTGTGTTGCAGAAGGCACATTTTCTAGGTCAGAAGATTTCCATCGTTTTTGACTCATTAATCATTGAAATTGAGCACTCCATTATTCAAATTAAATCTAAACAATCAACAGCATGAAATTGAAATGCCATTTGCACTTTCCCCTCCTCCCCGTCACTGTAGAGAGAGAGGCGAAAGGCGACTTTTTTTGGGCGACTCCGTCGACTCACCGCGTGCGCGCCGGCGGCGCCGCGGGATTCCTCCTCTCCGTCTGCTGCTTCGGCGGCGGGAGGGTGGGGGATCCCCGGCCCCGGCCTGTACATATGGTAGAGTAGGGTGGGGATTCCGCCGGCGGTGCTCTGGAGAAGTTGGCGCGGCTGGGGGTTGGTTTGGTGTCGAGAAGATCTTCTCCGGCGGTGAGTTTCTTCGGAGCTTGGCGTCGTCTTCTTCGACTTGCAGGTGCTGGGGGCCCGGTGTGGCTCTCGTGTACCTTAGTTCTCCGCCAGATCTGTGGTGGCGGTGGATCTGGCGGCCGGAACCTAGGACCGGACGAGGTCGGCGGCTTCGTCCTGCTTCGATTTCGATGGTGGCTGCGGCAAGGTGGTGTTGCCGGAGAGGGAGGGCGTTGGCCGTGCCCGTTCACCGGCAAAGGCTCCGTCGCGGGGCGGCGGACAAGCTCTGCGGCCTCTTTCTTCAAGGAAGGCGCTCTCAGGCAGCGGTAAGAAGGTGGTTGGCGACCTCCGTCGTCGATGCCGGAGAAGAAGACGTCTTCGTTTCTGGTTCTGATTCCCCCGCGTATTGTACTCTGTTCTTTGTTCTTGTACTGTATACGTTGTATGTGGTACGTTGTTGAATATATGTGGGCTTTCTAAAAAAAACATGAAATTGAAATAAACAAGCGTACTATCGCGTCCCAGTTTATAAGTCCTGCGCGTATCCCTAGATCATAAATTTGATCAATATTATATATTTTTTATAACGCAAAAATTGTACCATTAGAAAATACAAAATCTAAATTTTCTAATGATATGTTTTTCATAATATATTTCTCATTTTATCTTGCTAAAATTCACAACCTAGATATACGTGAAGGACTTATAAACTGGGACGGGGCACAGAGGGAGTACATAATTTTATCTGGTATCTCCTCCCATAAATACATACGGCTCTTATTTCCTACATATCATTCTCTCTCTTCCTTGGCGCTTCTTATTAATTGCTCCAATTTAAATTTGCAACCCAAGGCTGCACACCTTGACTTCTCCTAGCACCGCTCTCTGTTGGAACCTTTTGGTCACAATCAAACTTATGCTCCTAGTTTAGCTAGT
Source organism: Poa pratensis (assembly GCA_947311845.1). NCBI lineage: Eukaryota > Viridiplantae > Streptophyta > Magnoliopsida > Poales > Poaceae > Poa > Poa pratensis. Next base: position 22,269,240 of record CAMZMU010000048.1, read on the forward strand.
GTGTCACTGTTGAAAACTTCAATGATCGTTGGTGTCATGGAACCACCTGGCTATACTATAGTGCAACACCACCATGGCCGAACTCGGTTTTGCTCGGAAATGGTTCAACTCGTTTAACTGATTGGAATGAGAGGCATCAGAGAAAGATGTTGAACTTTTTCATTTGGTTCGGCCACAAATTTGCATGAGGGTTAACTGACTTGTGTGGAGCAATAAAATTATGTAGACGTAACAGTAGTCATACAAGCAGCATAGGAATTAGCAGAGAAGAAGCACATATGTCTCGTGGCTTCAAGTCGAGACGTAAAGGTGGAAGCAGCAGAGAGCGTAGCATCGTCACATGTGCTTCCTGGCTCGCAAGTACTCGGTGAAAGAGCTGTACGTATCACAAGACAAGTTCGAACTTAGCATCGTCATCTTCCGGGCCGCTGGACCTCGGACCATTCGCTTGCTGGCCCAGTGCAGCACAGACATTGCAACGGTTTCATGTAAACTCACGAACAACGAGTCGGAACTTTGAGTGATTAGTAATTGACGTTCCTGCACTTATGCTAAGTTTTTATTCGAAATGGAAGCAGAGTCCCAGCCTCTGCATCATGGGGATGCACATTGCTTTTTATGCTTTTATATTAAAAAGAAAGTATCACACTAGTATGAGTAAGATTATTGCAACTCAACGATCAGTGTGGCCACGTCAATCAACTAGCGAAAAAAGTCTAGAAGAAAAAGACTACACATGTTGAAGTCTTCTAATATGTTGTCACCCATGTTGTAGCAGATAGCTCGAACGAGCGCCATGATACGAGAACATCCATAAGAGCCTGCTCCTCTACCAGAAGGAGGTAGAACCATAGGTGAATCCAGTATATAGCCCGTTGAACAACCTGCAAAATATGAGCATCTCCGATCTTGTTAAAAACTATGTCAATCCGGCAGTTCCAAATAGCCCATATAAAAGCACAGACACCAATGCGTATGCGTGCTTTAGTTTTCTTATCTACTCCATCAAAATATAAAACAAAAAAATCTACTCCATCAAGCCAATGACCAAACATATTTGCTACACTTGTAGCTGGAGAGAATGCCAAAAGTGAAATGAATAAGCCGCCAAATATGCTTGACAAACGGGCATGAGATGAACAAGTGCTCCACCGACTCCTCGTCGGGAAGAAAGCACATTTTTTACAGCCATTCCAATTCCTTTTGATCAGATTGTCCTTAGTAAGAATAACTTTTCGTTATATGAACCATATAAAAAATTAATCTTTAGAGGGACTTTAAGCTTTGAAAGGCACTTGCGGAAAAATGGGGTATGACCATGCATTATATCCGAGTACTATGATTTTACAGTAAAAAGTCCATTAGAAGTCAAGCTCCACTTGAAACGATAATCCTCATTAGTTAGAGAGATCCTCATCAATCTCTCTACCAATTTAACCCAAGAGGCCCATTTGTCTTCGGTGAATGTTCGCCTAAAAACATTCTTATGTCTAGCAATATTGAACAAAGAGGGATAATGAACAGCCAAGGGCTTGTTCACAAGCCATATATCTTCCCAAAACCGAGTCCGGAGCCCATTACCCACAATATAAAGAAACCTCTTGAAAAAAATCGCTCTTCATAGCCATTAACCTCTTCCAAAAAGAGTCATGAGGCTGCGGTTATACTTGAGCTAATGGTTTACTACTTAAACATTTGTTATGTAATAATTCCTGTGAAACACCCTCTTCATTCAGTATCTTAAAAGCCATTTGCTCAAAAGCCGGAATATGAATGGCACCGGGAAAACAAGCGTGACTACTTAATGTCCTTATCATTTGGGGGTACAGAACTCCAGATCACCCAGTTATTTATGAACCAATGGATATCCTAATTTGGCCGATCCTCCTAGCTTATATCAACACATCCCATTCGACATAAACACATCCGATGGTGTATTTGTCGATCAACGGGACTAGCAGGGAACAACGCCGTGACTCGCATGATATATAATGGTGTCATACATATATGCCCATTTCATCCCGCATCATCTCTCCATATATAACATGTGTGTGCACTTGGGACGACACTATTTTTTACACGTACCATTAGTCTTGGGCTACACTGTCCTTTGCAAGTACCATCCATTCAATTTCAGCAGATTGCCGATTTCACTTCAACTTAGTAAGTAATATATGCTTTCCCCTGTGTGTTCCCATCCGGCCAAGTCACTCTCTCGTCTTCCTTCTCCGTTGTCTTACTTCTGCTAGCAGCGGTACAAACTAAGCTAGAGGGGTATGTAGAAGAAAGAAAGATAAATAGTAGTGTGCGTTGGGTAGCTTCCACCGGACATACACTCATACTCATACTTCATTCTTCCTCCTCCCATGCGATCGAGCAGCGTAACACAAGCAACATGTGAGCTAGCAGTTGTATTTCGTCCGCAAACATTCAAATTTTCTGCGAGTTAGCACGATCAAGGTTTTATGTATGACAATGAAGCATGCGCGCCACGGGTGGATCTTAAAGTGGACTGGCGACTAGGAATGAGCGGCACTGGGAAGATGTGAGCCGGACCAGCAAAGCCGGACACATGATAAGGAAAATGAGTTTGCACGAAGCTGTTGAAAAACTCTACGTCGGGGAACACGTCAAGTCTCCATGGGACATTCGGTAAAACATGGCAGCAAAACTGCGAAGCGAGAGTTCGCATCATACGACACACACAGGGAAATAGCAACAGAAACCATGGAGAACTTCCCCGTCTCACTGCGATGGCAAGGTGGGGATCTCATCAATGAGTTTACCCCCGATCGCCGCGATTACAGATTTGTGCTCTTTTAGATCCGGGATCGATTGAATTGGGAAAAGGAACATAAACCATATAAAACTGTTATGTTCACTACAGGAGAACATGTTTTTAGAGGCACTTTGAAATGCCACTAAAAATACCCAAAGTGCCTCTAAGTATTTTTAGTGGCACTTTAAAAAGCGTTGCATTTAATCGTGTTGCTAAAAAGTATAGAGGCATTTGAAGTAAAATGCCACTAAAAATGAGTATTTTTAGAGGCATTTCCAGATTTGCCTCTATACTTTTTAGGGGCACTTTGGAAAATGCCTCTAACAATTTTTAGTGGTATTTGGGAAAATGTTTCTAAAAAGTTTGTGGAGCATTATACTCACGTGCCTCTAATTAATTTTAGGGCATTTATAGAATCTGCCTCTGAAAATAAGTAGGGACACTACCAAATGTACCATATTTTACAAATTCATTTGTATTCACAGCAAAAGCAAATTCATTTGTATTCACAGCAGCAACAGTAATATACTTCACAACAACAGCGACATCATACAATATCACATTATTCAGAACTGCGAAACCCGAATGATCTTCAGTTTACATTGTTCATACAATTTCACCACATTGTCGTACAATTTTACACAACAATATGTATCAACAGCAGCAAAAGGAATGACTATAGTTCAGTTCACCACTCCCTATTCATAATGCCTAAGAAGACGTAACTTGTTCAGCAACAGGAATCACTATATAGTATCCTTTACGAATGTGCCAGCTTCAGCTAGAAGAAATACAACATGAATGCTCTGTTAGTAGCAAATTATAGGATAATAGTAATTTCGAAACTAATCAGCTCTTGCTCTCATGGAGATATCAGGATTATACTTTACTATCAAGTCGGACAAAGATCATAGTCATCAGATGGTAAACTTGAACACTTAAGGTGTATTGATTTTAGCATGCAGCTCATTAAAAAACATAAAAGCTTTCAGACATTGTTTGGTTTCAACTATTTGAGATTGAAAGAGCATTGCATAATCTATGGATGCCAATGAATTAGTGCAAGAGAGCAAGATTAAATTACCCCTCTGTCGTCGCATATAACGACATGCATTAGACGAGATTGTCCTGTCTTGTCAACCGCATCAAAATCTGCACCTTCCTCAATTAAGCATTCACACATATCAGCATTTCCAGTACATGCAGCTCTGTGTAACGGTGTGCAGCCAACAAAATAGTAATTCAGTATTTAAAATTGCATGTCTGCCAAGTTAACTCAAACTGCGGTGCAATAAAGATGTATAAAGTAGGTAAGTATAATAAACATATTTCATGAGAAGTACTTTACATGGCACGATGATAGCGCCTAAATCGCAAGTTAAAAGCAGCTGCACCATTCATTCAATTTGATTTAACACATGGCAAAACATCATGATTAGCAGAAACTATTGGGCAGTGGGCACGACAAACTACCCAGTGTTCCTGTAATAGTATTATAAGGCTAAGAGAAAATAAAACCTAAAGACTAAGCATAGTGGTGCACAAGTGTACGTGCCTAGCGTTTTTACTCTTTCAGCATCAGTTTACCAAGTGTCAGGTGGAGAACTGCAGATAAATACACGATGAAAAGGGATCGTGAGAAAATCAATGGCACAGCTGGTGAGGAGCTCTTTTGTCAGATGAACATGCTCTCCGGTGTTTGAAGCAACTTCCTCCCAACGATGGAAATTAGTCTGCAGCTTACCAATCTGCAAAAGAAAGGTCCTTATCCTCAGACCGAAAAGAGGAATACAGATGATACATGTAGGTCTACGATGTGATGTGTTTCTGGAACTATGAGAGAGTTTCAAGCGGCATGCATACAAATGAGGTTTAGCCCCAGCAGTAACAGAACATGATAGAGAAATGCGTGTGATTTGTGAAACTATATAAGAGACTTAGCAGTACCCGCACTGTAACGACTCATCTTCTGAACTATCCAATCGAAGAGGCCTTAGATTACCAGATAAAGAGGAGCAATCGCAGAGGTGTATACCGTATTAAATATTCAGGAAGCATGCTTAAAATCCACATTTACGATATATCCCCATACCACAGAACCACTAAACAAACTAGCAACAAATCACTTCAAAACATTCCTTGCTCATGGTACTAGCTCTTCTCCCCTCAGGGTCACGAACATGATCGCCGAGGTAACACGGGGCAGCTGTTCACATACATATAGTCAGAGAACCTCCCTCGCAAGCTCTCATGTTGAACATATGATATGTTTTTTTTAGATGTAATATGTTTCTTTTGTAGTGGAAAAGGATAGCATGGTTCTAACCAACATATCTGCACAGTAGATATAAGTAAGAGTCGGGACTCGGGAGACTCACCTCATTAGTAGAAGCTGTCTATCTGATTCCGAATCAATATAGTCATCGTTGTCTTGGGATGAATAGTGGTCAGTTCTGTTTGTGCCCATTAAGTCAGGATGTCTTGCCATTGCTGAATTGTTCTTCCCCTTTTCAACAGCTCTCTTGACAGTACCAACCTAGATGAGTTTGTCCAAAGATACGAGACAAAATAAATAAACTTCACATAGCCAATTGCACAGATAAAAAATAAGTGGATCCACACACACCCTTTCTCGAGCTACCACAGTTCAGCGATCCACGACATCATCACCAGTACAAAAAAAATAAGGGGGAGGCAGCGCAGGGGATTGGGTAATTCCGTGCGTTACCGAGGATGCCGAGCTTGACGGAGCCGTAGATGACCTGGAACTCAAGGGAGAGTTGGAGGAGGTCGTGGTCGACCTGGAGAAGCGGCAACAACACCACCGCGCCACCAAATTAACACCGCACCACACCAGCACCACCACCACACCAGCACCGTACCACCATAGCATCGGAGAGGCCAGGCGGCGCCATGCATCCAGGTGAGGCCGAGACAGCGAGGTTGCGTAGGGCCTCGTGGTAGATGCGGAGGAGCAGGACCACCGCCGCATTTGCTCGAACACCTAGCCCGCAAGGAAGCCACATGGCAGGGAGCCTCGGACAACAGAGTCACGAGGGCGTCGGGTCGAAGGCCGAGCTCTAGGAGAGAGCTGTAGACAACGAAGAGCAGCAGCCGAGGGTGCGCGCGGCAGCGCGGCGGCGGCGGCGGCCGAGCCCCCACGGCTAGGGTTAGCCGCGGGGTCGCACTCAGGAGCGGAGCGGCTTGTCGGCGGCAGGGAATCGACGGAGATATGCGAGGACAGTCCAGGCCCGAGAGCGGCTGCGCCGGGGCCGGCCGCCGATGGCCGAAGCCATGGTCGGCGGCGCGGGCGGTGTGAGGGGAACGGGAGAGAGCTGAGCGTGAAGAAGAGTTTTTTTTTTGAGAGAGCTGCGAGTAGCAGCTGTGAGGGAGATAGATAAATAAGGTAGGGGTGGGCCGGTCGGTGGTTTTGACCCACCAAGCCAGAGTAAGCCCACGGTACGCGCGATATAGGAAATGCCCTTTATGACTGGCCGATAGCATTAGAAATACTTCCGCGATAATAACTTTCAAAAACTACGGAAGAACTCGTCGTGTCGTGTGCCATGAGCTTTGATCGTACACAAGATCCCGGCAGCAGTTTGGTTCAGCCCAATCTTCCAACGAGATACCACTTCTCAAGCTGACTCAATTTCCTTCGGATGCAAGATCAGCGATCAATCTCCACGTCCATCGCGCAAGAGATAGCTAGCTACGGGAACCTAATCGTTCTGGAGTTCGTTTTTTTTTTTGCGAGATTACAGATGCAGATTACATCGAGTAGGCAGAAGAAATCAAGCAGAAAAAACACATTACACATCGATTCTTCTGCGTCGACGTCGCCGGTGAAGAAGACGCATCGGATACGCGCCGCCGCCACTGCTTCGAAACCTTGGAACAGAAGCATCCCCCAGGCGGACGGGAAGTTTCCGAAACTCGAACCTCGAAAGGCCTCCATCCAGCTCCATCGTCGTCGTCGCTCGCGCCATGAGCACCTGCAATCAAAGGGTCAACCAGATCCGCCGCAAGCAGATCTGGAGGGGGGAACTCCGCGCACGGCGACCCCGGAGGGCCGCGAGCACGAAGAAGAGGGCGCCGCTCCGCCATGGACCTCCACGGAGCTCCACTGCCAGAGGGGACGAACGCCGCCCGCAAACACACCGCCGACGAAGCCACCGCCTCCAAGCCGCCGCCAGCTGAAGCCCTACTACTACCTACACTATTTACACACCGGGATCCGGCGATTCCCCAGCCTCCCGCCGCCGAAGCGGCCGGCAGAGGCGAGGAATCGCACGGATCCGCGGCGGCGAGGTGGGAGCAGCGGGGGGGTCTCAACACCCAAACACACGCACGCACTAAGCTATGGTCTTTGATTCCTCCATGGAGCACATATGTTAATGTAGAATCGAATATCCATTAAAGCCTATAACATTTATAGAGGCACTTTGAAAAAATGCCCCTAAAAATGGCATCTTTAGAGGCACATTTTGAAAATGCCCTTAAAAATCGTATTTATAGAGGCAAATTTTAAAAAGTGCCCCTAAAAATACTATTTTTAGAGTCAATTTGTGAAAGTGCCCCAAAAAATGACATTTTTAGGGGCATTTTGAAAAAAATGCCCCTAAAAATAGCATTTTTAGAGGCACTCAATGAAATATGCCCCTAAAAAATATTTTTAGAGGCACTTTAAAAAAATGCCACAAGCAAAATGCCCCTAAATATAGGTTCTCTCATAGTGGTTTCACCACGATTGCATGATCTCATCAATGAGCAACCACCGACCGCTGGTGTTAGCGCTTAGTGTTCTTTAGATCCGGTATCGATTGAATGCAGCTCCACCGCTGAATCCGCATAGAGAACTAGAACCAGACATTTTTTATCGCGTTCATCAAGATTTGGAAGAGATATTATGTGCCCTTAATTTGTTCGCTCAGCCGTCAACTTCTCGAAATGTGTATTTTAATATCCCACAGTTTGGTTGCTCGTCAAATGACTAGGATATTTATTTATGTATTGGACTAATTTTTGGTTGCTCGTCAACTCTCTCCATCTCGGTTTATTAGCCATTTTTTAATTTTCTCTGCAACCTAAACAAGTGAGGACTAGCCGAACTAATCACACATAATAATAGGCAATTAACTAGGAAACACCAACAATATCCAATCGAAAGCGCATGCATTGGACTAATTAAATTGAGTATAGGGTGAACCGCATGCAGATTGGGGAGAGGAAGTGGCTGAGAGTGTTTTAATGGATGATTAGTAGTAACTGCGCCCAACTATTGATATTATCTGGTTTTCGAAAAGTGGTTAATAAACCGAGAAGGAGGGAGTATCATATGTTGATAGCTTTTCCCATAAACTTGGTAAAATATATAGTTTTACCTTTTCAAAAACTAGCAAGGTGGCCCTCGCAAATGCGAGGGCATCATCTTCAACGTAATGAATATGTTCATATATCATATATTAAACCTTTTTTTACTCAAAAGACCGAAGTCTAAATAAGAATATCCTATGACTATCGTAAAGCATGGTAGACAAAATGACACATACGTGCAATCTTTGAATTTATGAAGACAACGTGTTACTTAAAAAAATACCATGTCACATATTCTGTAAGAGGGTTTACATTGAATCATAGGTAGTGCTATTTTAGTATATATTTGTACTCTCTTCCTCATCGTCCATTCTTCCTTGTACTCTCACAGTGATACATATTTTTCTGTCATGTAACGATTACTACATGGACTTATATGTCTCATATTTTCATACCGCGATAGTATTTAATTTAAACATTTCAATCACTTTTAGGTCATCTAACATATAACGTTTCTAATTGAACCACAAAGTCTAGCCATCATGTTATTATCGCTTTTTGCCGAATCCTTATAATATTCAGTACTTTTGGTCAATTATTTGTTTTGAATGATTTAAGTCTCTTCCTGCCAAACCCACTCTTTAACTCAATTATTATACTATGTCACTCACTTGCATTTGTCGCTTCATGAAACAACACTACGTTGTTATGGAAAACTTTGTTTTGGCATCTTCATCACTTAAAGTTTTTCCTATAAAATTGCAAATTTCGGTAATTTCTACAATCAAATTTCAAGACTAAAAAATGAATAAAGTTCGTCCTCGCAAAATAAAAACATAAATTCTGACATAAAAGTGAGTTGAATCACACAATAGGAAAACCATATGAGGTTTAAGTAAACTCAGAAAATAAGATATTAAGTTATAGCGTTAAACTTTATATACTTTAGAAAGATCCACAAGTCTGTATAATTACCATGGTCTATTGATCGTGCTTTTCTAATACAACAATGTGTTGTATCCCTAAGGACCACTAGTCTAGATCAAACCGTGTAGAACAGTGAGATGGAGGAGGATGATCACCTTCTCCTTGAGCAGACGACCCCGGTACGCCGGACATGGTGGAGGCGGCGATGACGGTAGTGGGTAGCAGTGGCGGCGGTGGTGGTACTTCCCGTCGGCTCGCGCTAACCCTAGATCGGTAGGGGTGTCGGTGGGGGGTCTGGCACAGCGGCTAACCTCGTGACCCGTGCTGCCGGTCCCCCACCTCTTTATATAGCACGGCGACAGGGGCCCACCAACCTTGGTGCGGTTGAACGCCCCCGATCAGGGCGTGGTCAAGGGTCCTGTGTGACCGTTGGGTCACACGGGAGGAGATCAACCTAACATTCTCCCCCTTGATCTCAACTTTTACTTTTAACTATATACTTTTCGCTTTACTCGTTTCATCACAGATCGATACATAGAGCATGTTTCATCGTCACAGCTCAATTGCCGATAGAATCAGACAGCTACAATATACGTCTCTGTTTTGAAACAAATCTTTACTTTTGGGCCTCTTTATTGTCCGGAAATAATATAGACTATACCATAAACCCATGTCGACTATGTGTTCTCCAAAACACACTGGGCGGTAAGCCTTTAATTAGCAGATCTGCGAACACTTGTGTGTTTCTTTTATATGTTCCTCTTATGCTCCAAGCATTTCAACATAATTCCGGACTTTCTCCTTTACAACGTATAACTCTGTGTCAATGTGTTTGGCACCACACTTGACTCGTTGTCTTAGGAGTGAATTACTTAATGGTTATTGCTGTTGTCAACCATTATCAATTCCGGGTACAGGTTTCCTTAACCATTTTGCCTGTCCCTCAGCCTCATATCATGCTATAACATGTCTTTACATCACACTGATGTAATCTTTTCATTCTTTGGAGCTTTTCCACACAAAAACTCCAAATGTGAAATTTAGCGACAATTGTGGATTTCGCTATACATTTCACAAATTCTTTCTTTGTACTCACAACCTTTTGAGAGCACATTTATAGATCTATCTTTGTACTCACAACCTTTTGAGAGCACTCTGTTTCTTTTAGCATGAGGCCGATATCTTTGATTCCATTCCAGTGATCTATATCTGGATTGGACATTGCCAAAACAACCCGGATATGAATTGTCAGGGTAATATTGAGTTTCCAACAGCTGAAGCATATGGTACCATATCCATTTGATCTGTTCTATGTTATCTCTTGGAACACTAAAGTTCCAATTCCATTACCCTTGACAATAAGAACAGGCGTAGGTTTTCTCGACATGCATGCTTTAGAGACTTCTTCTCAGCATGTCCATGCGATATTTCTAATACCCCTTTTCTTCTTTTCTTAGTAAATCTCGATACTTTTAACGACAGACACTCTACCGAGAATACTCTTTTGAGGACAAGAACTTCTTTTCTCTGCCGGTAGTAGATTGACATCACCACTAGCAAGTAGGATATCATCCACATACACAGGATTAGGGAATGAATTTCCCATTCTATAAGTTTGTAGAAAAGATTGTCCTCTCATTCTCTTTAACCCAAAATAACTTCTGATTCTAGAGACTTGCTCTAGTCCGTAAGATCCCTTGTGTTCTTTACTTTCATCTGATGTAACTCAGATCATTATGTGCCATTAGCACTCATTATAATCTGTTTATTCTCTTAGCGCAAATCTTTCGATTTAAAATCGCTTTTTACATATTTCCTTTGGAGTCACATTGGCGTTGTAGACCCTTTATAGCCTACTGTTTTGGCTCCATTGGAAATTACTTATGAGTCCCAAACATCGTCGGGATTCACATAGTCTCTAATCATTAAGACAAGTAGACACTTGTCAAAATCGATTGAGCGCTGCTTATAATTTCTGTAAATGAGGTGGGATCAACCTTCATTTAAATTTCTCTGATATAGACTTTATAGTCATCTGTTTTTCTCATATGGGGATGTTGTTGTTCTGTCATTGCCTAGAGGCAATTAATTCTGTAGTCTTCTATTGCTATAGCTCTTACAAGGACCTAAAACAAAGATCCATGTTTGCTTGTTCATCTCTATTATAAAGCAACAAGCTCCCCCAGATAAAATCTATTCGAGCCTTAGGTATGTTCATACCATGCTCCCCCAGATTACTCCATTTTCTCCAAAATGGTGTATCCTTAATCCTTTTTATTTGGGTTTATTCTGTTAACCTGTCAATCTGTCTTCTTTATGGCACTTTGAGTACCGTCCTTAGTCTCCTTTCGGAGCTGTAAAATATCCAAGAATACATCTATTTCTTTACTTTAGGGGTATCATTATTATGACCGTCGTACTCCCCGAACGATCACAATTATGCATCACATTATCTGAAGTATAGGGGAGTTTATTCTGTAACATTCTCTATCTCCCCCTCGAAATGTGGCAAGAACCTTTTTGCCACAATTTCGAAACTTTGATTATCTGCTTTATTCAATATGAAGTTATCTTTTAACGTATGGGAGTACTTTTTCCTCATTCCCTTTTCAAAACTCACAAGAGTTCTTTCTCAATGGTACTGCAAGTCACACTTGCATAACATTCTTATCTTTAGGTTCATTTGTAACTTTATTCTCTTTTGACTCATTAAGTGCTTTGTAACTATGACACATAAAGTGTGCGGTCGATATAAAAACACATGAGTCATCACATCTTCTTCCTGTCATACAGGATAAGTCCTTTGTCAAAATTTTCTCCCGCCATGCGGGTATTTTCCCAGACTTTTCCCACCACGTGGGTATTATTATCGTCTTTTCCCGTCATGCGGGTAATTAAGAGACATAGATGCCACAATTGGCTCTTTAGACTGCATATTCAATCATCAAATTCAGAAATAAATCTGAATACTCTTTTATACACATGCTTAATCCAACGTTGGTCAAATTAAGCATTCATGTTGCTCGTTTAAAAAATTTCTTCATATAGAGTACATGAAAGAAATTCGTTAAACAAAACTCTGAATGATTTATTTGTTTTCTGCATGGAGAGTACATGAAAGACATTTGTCAAACAAGACTCTCGATGATCTATTTGTATTCTTGGATTAACATCCAAGAATTCTTTTTCTTTTGCAGTCATTCTTTAGAGAGAACATACTCTCTCACTTTATGACCTTTCTTGGTCATCTTTCGGGTCACAAGTACCCATTCTTTTGCTTTCACGAATGAAAACATGAGAATCTTTGTCTGAGAAAATATTCAATAATAATAAACAATAATGAGCATAAAAATAACCCTACGTTGGTCTGGTTAAAGATATGCACATTAAATCTTTAAAACTTTCTTCTATATTCTAAATCACCGTTGGGCAGAATTAGAATGAAACATCATCTTTCTACACTAATTCTACATCACCGTTGGGCAGAAATAGAATCAATGCATAAAACTCATAAACAATATGATGATAATATTTCTAAAGAACTCTGTTTGGAAAATGACATTATCATCAACTCTATTTCAGCGGAAACATGAAATATACATATTTCTATAGTTCAAGAGCATTTCTTGATCTTTTATCTTTTCTCTGAAAATTGATCACTTTCATGCAAAATTATCAGAGATCTAGCCCTTTGACTATAGAACTCATATAATTATAGTACTGCTATCATCAACGTTGGTCAGAAAATAACAATACCATAATTAATCTGTTAAACAAGTATTTCTCTTTTTCCTCCTCTCTAATTAAATTTTCCCGTTGGTTCCAATTTAATTAGAGGAGAGTCCTTTTACTTTACAGCAGAAACTGTAAAATTATTTGTATTTCACAAACATTGCACTGTTCAACGATTAACAAATCATGATTATGTTATTAACAACGTTGGTCGTAAAATAACAGATCATAATTGTTTCAATAATTTCTTTAACATGCTCTTGTAATTTAATTCTTTCTTTATTTCTTTTACACTTTAAGAGCACTTTTATTTATTTGCAGCGGAAAAACATGAATAAAATTCATGAACTTTATGCTTTTCACAACTATTTCTGTCACTGTTTGTGCAATTAAAACTATATTACCGTTGGGCAATAAAAGAAATAAATGCACCTTTTAACACATAATAAACAAATCATGATCATGCTATTAACAACGTTGGTCATTTAATAATAGAATCATAATCATCTTTAATATCACTTTAATCAAGCTTTTAATTCTCACTTTAAATCATGATAATGCTATTAACAACATTGGTCAATTAATAACAGAATCATAATTATCATAAATATAACTTTATCACGCTTTTATTCTCACTTTATTGCTTTTATGCAATTACTTTTAACTATTTTGCAGCGGAAATTACATGAATAAAAAATTCATGGACTTTCTACTTTTCAGAAGCATTTCTGTCACCTTTCTATTCTCTAAACAAAAATTTCGTTGGATAAAATTTGAATAGGAAAAACTATGATGAAATTTGCCCAAAATTGGACAAAGCAATTAAAACATGCTTCTGTAAAGAATAAAACGGAGAAAAAACAGAAAAACTGGGCCGCAGCCCAGCTCACTGCGCGCTGTGCGCGTGCCCTGTGGAGGCCCAGCAGAGGCCCAGCAGTGGCCTGTTTGCAGCCCGCGGCCTGCCACTGCCGCCTCCACGCGCTGCGCTCGCTCTTGGCCGTCAGATGAGATCCGACGGCCATGCGCGACTCTCGCCCGAACAAAAACGGCGCGCGGCCAGCTCCCGCAGAACCCTAGCCCCGCATTTTCTTTTCCTCTTTGTCGCTCTCGCTCCCGCGCGTGACGGCGACGGAATAAACGAGCCGGCCGCCGGCCGCCCGGCTGCCGGAGACGGCGAACGGCCGCCGGAGACGACCGTACCGTGCGGCCTCCTTCCCGTTCCCTCCTTTCTTTCCTTTTCTCCATCCACTACCAGCACACTGTGAGGATTTCGCGGCCGCTGGAGCAAGCCGTCGTGGAGGAAGAGGATGGCGCCGTCGCCGACCCACTCGCCGGTGCGCGTGTTCCCCTTGCGGGTGAGCACGTCGCCGTCGAGCGGTCTGGCCGCGGCGCCCTGATGCTGTCGTTTCCGCCGAGGCGGAGGTGCACTTTGCCCCGTGAGGGGTTGATTCCTTCTTCCGACGCCACGGCTTGCCGATGCGCGTCGGATCGAGAGGGACGGCGCGGCCGTGACGGCGGCGCTTCTTTTCCGGTGACCCGAGGCCCTTCCGGTGAGTATACTTTGCCCTCTTTTTGAAATTAGGGTTAGGGTTTTGGGGTATCCACGGGAGGGATCTTTTCCTTTTCGATCTACACGTGATCTAGAACCCTCTGGCTCTGATACCAATGTTGTATCCCTAAGGACCACTAGTCTAGATCAAACCGTGTAGAACAGTGAGATGGAGGAGGATGATCACCTTCTCCTTGAGCAGACGACCCCGGTACGCCGGACATGGTGGAGGCGGCGATGACGGTAGTGGGTAGCAGTGGCGGCGGTGGTGGTACTTCCCGTCGGCTCGCGCTAACCCTAGATCGGTAGGGGTGTCGGTGGGGGGTCTGGCACATCGGCTAACCTCGTGACCCGTGCTGCCGGTCCCCCACCTCTTTATATAGCACGGCGACAGGGGCCCACCAACCTTGGTGCGGTTGAACGCCCCCGATCAGGGCGTGGTCAAGGGTCCGGTGTGACCGTTGCGTCACACGGGAGGAGATCAACCTAACACAATGAAACTCCGTTGACTTTTGATTACTTTTCTAACACAATTACGATGATATGTTGGTTTTCATCTTGTTTTACAATAATTATAAACATTTGTTGCATATTATCTACTAATAATAGAGGATCTGCTTATCAGATGTTTTGTTTTTCTACGAACTGCTCCCATGTCAATATATCTCTACCATATTGTGTTTATCTAACATATTTTATTTAAAGTTGAATGTTTTGTGATAAATAGTTAAAATTTTGATGACTCGTTATAACGTAGATGTATCTTAAGTCCCGGATGTTTTCCTTTGCTCAAACCTCGCGCTTTACGCCATATGTGTATGATTGTTGACGATTGCACTTTTGTTTTTAGAAAGAATGCAAAAGCTTTGCCTTTTATATTGGTATTGTAGACGATTGCACTTTTGATTATGAGTCGATGATTCTGTCGACATGGAGCTTTTCAATCTCGTAGTTCCTCGACTCAAGTCGTAAACGACTATGTAGGGTAACAATGTCTGTATGTATGGTCCTAGTGTGATCATGAGTATGTCACGTCGTACTTAATATGTTTCTAAATATTATTTATCTTGTGATTAACTCGTCTCAATCATGGATATCCATGTATAATCTAGTACACTTTTGTCAATATTCAATCATGGACAATTTATTTACGGACGTCACCCCTTGATACGTGATGCAGCAAGTGTTTGCAGTTTGATTTTCTTGAAAATCACCACCGAAATACGTGCAAGCTAGGTTGTGCAGTTTTTTTTTTACGGGAGCAGAAAGGAGAGCAGTCCGGCCTTACCACGATTAAGCTAGGGTGCGCAGTTTTTTTTCTTCAACAAAAAGATCGGGTTGCTTTGCAATCCATTAAAAAACGTGACAACACGATTGTGTTAGACAATCTTTTTATTCAAGTTGACCGATTTTGCACAGGCATTAAATACGTGACTGTCCGTGTTGGAAAATGAAAATTAAAAGGTTACGTCTCTAATGGTATCATTAAATCTAAACCGTACAGAAAAACTGGTACGTGCCTGTTTAACATAGAATCGTAGTTTCTGGACGTACATGTTTTTTTTGCTGTATCCTTCCAACCAACGTAGCTAGTCCGGCTGGGGTTTTAAACAGACAATGTGTTATCGTGTCAAACATTTTACGCGACTACTAATATTGGATTAAATCCTGACCATATATTTTAGATCTAACTATTAAAATTAATTAAGAGGATGTGGCTTAACGTGGTGGCTCTATTAGCTAACTCATTTTGCTTTTAGTATATGATAGACTAGCATGGTGGCTCTCGCAAATGCAAGGGCATCATCTTTAATACATAAAAAAAATGTTAAGTATATATTAATTATAAAAATAGTTTAGATATTCTGAGGGCATCATATTTCATATAAGAAAACATTAGGTGTTTATTTATCAGATTATATAAATATTTGTATGGATAGAAATATCTGAAAATGTCTAGAAAATATATGTAGGGTTCCATAGAGAATTATATTATGTGGAAAGGTTTAATTTTGTTCTAATGACCATAAATTTCACGGTTAATAAAAAATATCACATGTGTGTGGAACCTATTTTAATAATCTTTAAATCGTGGGTGAATTATCACTTCAAAATTTAGAAACTGTATCCGTGAGACAATGTATGTTATGTACGTGGATCTATTGGATCAATTCACAGAACTACTTTTACATGGCAAGCTGACATATAATTCTTATTTCATGTTACATAGGTACCTTGTGAAAATATCAAATATAGTTTGCAAATCTAATCTTGATAGATTTAGAATTAATAAAAAACATGATGTCTACATATAATAATTCGGATATCGCTAGATGACTCCTAGATGTAGTTAAAGATCTAGTAATCATGGTTTGTTATGATACCAAAACCTCGTATTAATACTCATATGATGATATATGTATTATGAAGTGACTTGAGAAGTAAAAGTGATTCTTTTGTTAAATTTGGAGGATTAATTTGCACAACACCTACTGGGTTACAACATAGAGCCGGTGACAAATGACACCAGTGTATTTATCCCGGACTCGTATACCTACAAGTTTGAACTCGGTGAAAATAACACTGACAGGCTCAGCTGCTAGAGATAGGCGGAAATTTAGTCTAGTGCCCTTTGCCAATATAAAATCTGTGTGTAATTACTTACCTTCCTCTCATTCATGTGCACCTACTGACCTACACAGTTAATTACCTCACGTCACACCACTCTTCCTTAAATTGTACTAGGCAACTTAGCGCGACGACACGTCGCGCCTGTGCAGTTGTACCGATGTTATTACGTATGAAAATTATAAAGTACATATGAACCATTCATACAACTCACCATGTCAGATGTACTGTTGGGGCACAAATTAAATTCTTAAATTGGTACAAAGGAGGAGCGAAGCATAGAAACAAAATCGAGTAGACTTGAAAAATGCCTTGCTTCACATGTTTGTTGTCCATGAATTCTCAAATATTATTAAGATCAATAAGGGGAGCATCACTAAGGATCCCTTGCCAAGGAAACCGCGGGAGAGCCTACAAAATTATACAAAGCATGTATTGTACTCCTAAGAATGTAAATGCCAACGAACGTTATACACTTTAGCAAACTGGAGCAATTTCCTCATGAACGATTGATTACTAACAAAAGTTTCAGCGTACAACATTAAGAAAAACAGAGATACTATACCGTTAGCGTCACTGATGCTTACACTGGCTACTTTGCATCTTGCTCAATACCTGGTGATTCTTCATTTCCTCCTCGCCACTCGCCGCCAGCTGGTAGACACCTTTCCGTGATTCTTTATACAACCACTCCTTGTTGTAGTGTTTAATACTGAGCTGGTATAAGGAGGCCAGAGGATCTATGCATGAAATTTCTGATGTTGTTCCCTGTATCTCTTTCAAACTGCCAAATCTACATATGCTTGTCTGCTCCATCAATCATCATGGGAGTTGATAAATATAAAAGAAGTTAGATTGCAATGTGTTCCAGATTCAGAAACCAAATAGAGAGAAACATTGCACATGAACTGGAATTGTGAGAAACTGGATCGGACTGTTGCCTCTTTTTAGATTGATCTGCGTCATCAATGGAGCACAGAAGTTGAGGATAACATGGAGTGAGATTTAGGAGGAAATATATTTGGCAGCCTACAGGAGAGTTCGCTCTTTTCTTGATCTAGAGCTCTATTTAACCAAGCCATAAGGCATTACTACATCTAGCGGCTGAAGATAGCCAAGACGCAGATCCAATGGTTAATTAGTGATCATTATATTTTCTACTAAAAGAGGGGCTTCTATCGTTGCATAAATCTGCAGCAACTTTTACAATGATCATATAATGACCTGTGATTTTGTGCAGGATAACTATAATATTCAACATGGAACATTCAAACTATCATCTACCCATCGAACTGCTTTTTTGGCGGGGTTGAATAATTGGAGGAGGCAAATAAGAGCCATGAATCTTTGATAGATATACTGCTTGTCATTTAATTTTAGTCAAGAGGACTTGCGAAGCAGGTGAAGTGCAGCCATTACCTTGATCAACTACGATTTCCACAGATCATGTGTACCATCCTGTCACAAAAGAACATAGATATTCTGCAAACTGAATGTTAGAATACATTTCCTGAGGAAAGGTTGATTACCAACAAAAGTTGCAGTGATTCGAAAATTCAGAGTTCCGCATAGCTATTCTCACCTAAAATCGCATATAGGATAAAGATATACCATGTGAAATCCCATGCTGCAGTGCATAGGTTTGGCAATTAAAAAAATCTAAGTTTGTTGCATCAGGAAGAGTATTCAGAGAGCAAGGAAACTACGCCTATAGAGGCTGAGGTTAAAGTCGAACCTGCAATAGCAGAAGCGGTTCCAGTGTCATGAATAATACGACCATACTGAAAATGGAGGTTGGTAAAATTATTTAAATGCAAGGTAAAAATTAAAATCATTATGTTATTGCTTATGTTTGTCCACATAATTTTCAAACAGTTCATAGTCCAGAGTACTTACTGTTTGATTAAGAATATATACTGTGATGCATCTGCTCAGCGCAATGGAACACATAAATCCAGTATTTGGTGAAAAACGATTTAGCTAACAATATATGGACCATTATCAGTGACATGACACACTGCTTTGAATATAAAGAACACTAAAGGGCACTCTGGTATCATAGCTGAAAATAAGTTATCATATGTTGTAGAAGTTGTTGCTCTTAAATCTAAACAGTGGAATGGCCAAGGAATTATCACAAACGAACCTAAGAATTATGGATTCCATGCTACATTGGTAAGAAAGCTTTATTCAAACATCTAATATTAAGATGACATAGACGTGGATCCCTTTTCAACATCTAGATAGAAACCTGTATGACGCAAGTATGGAATATACTTATTAAATTAACTTTGCATTGGCGACAGATAAAAATATTCTGGTAGATCTACCAAGAAAAGATTACACGCTCTGTTACATATGATTTTGAGAAATCTTGCAAGCTCTGTACAATTTAAATTTCAACATACCTTTTGTTAAATCCTGGAGAGTATGGAATATACTTATTAAATTAACTTTGCATTGGCGACAGATAAAAATATTCTGGTAGATCTACCAAGAAAAGATTACACGCTCTGTTACATATGATTTTGAGAAATCTTGCAAGCTCTGTACAATTTAAATTTCAACATACCTTTTGTTAAATCCTGGAGATACATACCATGCAGATGATCTGAGAGTTAGTGTATATCTGGGAGTAAAAACGTACATCATCCAAATCAGCTCCATAGGAATCATACACTAATTCTGTTGGCTAATATAGTCATATGGAAAAACATGTGTTTGTAAATCTTCCTGTTGAGAATCAGTATGAACTGTCTCCTTAGTGATTGATCTAGATGTACTCAACGGAAGCTTATTGCAGGGTGCCACTTAGGCGATGCAGAACACCCCAGCTGGTTCTCCTCTGCAGCCCAAGACAATAATGACAACATGAGCGACGTCTCAGGCAGCCACTCTACAGTCTCCTTCATTCCCCAAAAATTAACCCATATTTGCTCCGTATTGGTGCGATTAATTCTGACTGTAAAAGCTGGAGAACATAGAAGACATTAGTGAACGGTGCAAAAATCGAGAGATGAGAAACAATTAGAAGAAAAATTAAGGCATGGGATGTGGCCGCACTGGCCTATTTCAGCAGCCACAACAGAGACGACATGCGGAGGACGCACAACTGAATCCAATGGCTAAATTTGGCAAGGTCGAGAGGACGCCGTTGGCACGCTCATCGCTGACCATGATCTGAAAGGATCATCGCGCGGGAAGATGCCGGCGGCGGCGGCATAGACAACGTTGACTAAGATCGGAAAAGGATTCTCTGTCGGGCAAGGGATTGATGGGTATACGGAAGGGGATTGAGGCGAGGAGATCAGATGAATCAAGGATGAACTGAAATAAGGATGTGCAACCGCGTCTCATACATGCGCGTCCGGTGGCGGCGGACGGCGTTGCACGGAGGGGCGGAGAACAAGGGCGCTAGGGGCACGGAGGGAAGGTCTTACCAAGACGATAAGGGGGCCGGGGAGGCCGGAGGAAGTCGGGGGTGACAGGAGCGAGCTCGTCTGGCAGCGGCCGGAGGCGGGAAGAAGCGGTCGATCCGCTCGATTGCAGTCGTCCCGGCTCGCGTTAGTTGGTGGAGAAGAAGAGAGAGAGCGCCGGTCTCAGAGCGCCTCAGAGCGCGACGATCTGCGAGAGGAGATGCAGGGAAGCCGTACGGGCGGTGAGGTGGACCGTTTGGTGGACGGAGTCGCCGGCGGCGAGCGTTCCCGCGGCGGCGGACGGCGGGCGCGTCGTGGATGATTCCGTCGCATGCGTGGCGTTCCGGCAGCTCAAACTCGACGGAGACGGAGAGAGGACGGCGGCGAAGTTCGTGGTATCGTTGGATTCGAGAGGGGAGGTGCGAAGCAGCGGCGCCGTGCGTCGGCGTCGGCGGGGAGGTCCGGACCGCGCGAGGTGAGAGAAGAGAGGAAAAGCGAGTTCTGCCGACGTTTTTTCAGGAAGATCCCTGGACTTTGCACAAATTCCATTTCAGTCCTTTGCGGGCGGTTTTCTGCAAAACTGTTGCGCCAAAGACCGTGCGGGGCGACGTGTCGCGTTTCGATTGGAAGAAATCCCTCTGCTACAGTAGTACTGTAGCAGCTAGACCCCCGCGCACATCTGGGCCGCCCATTTGCTCGATCGGACGGCAGGCGTCTATCCGATGACGTGGAGGCGCGACGTGAGGCGAATCGGACCTACTTTTATATATAGAGGCATGCTACACCTCATATATAGTGAGCACATTTCTTTAAATCGGCTTAGATACCCATATGTGATGTAATAAAAGTTTGTTTTCTTCTCATGTACAAGCACGATTCTCTTGGAGAGCCAGTAAATCGGCTTGGATACCCATATGCGAGACAAAAGTTTGTTTTACTTTGCTTTTCTGGGAATGAGCGGTATCAAGAAGCATGCTAATAGCAAGATACATCGGTTCAGTCTAAATAGGGAAAAATCATGCGGCGCCTAGGGTAGCAAGGAGAGACAAGGGGAAGGACGCCGTGGCCTGTAGTATAACAACATTTGCGCTTTGTACACGTAGAATAGTGTGCTCGACTGGATGAATAATCCTTCATATTGAACTGTGCGACGATTGACGAGCCAAATCAAACATCCTCGCTGAGAGAACTGAAGATTTACGCGACAACCAAGCCTCCTTGCCGTGAAATCCGGTACATGCCTGAGGGTTGTCTCCTGCAAGACCCACCTTGGAGCGAGAAATTTCCTTTTTTTTTCTTTTTGACGATCAAAACAGCGAGCACTGTGATCTTTTATATTAAGAGAGAGCAACTGAATGACGTTGATGTTTGACGTTTGTGACGCGGGGCAAAGGATGAGCGTGACTCCACCCGGCGATCCGCCGGGCGGCGACGGCGAGCCCGCAGAGCGGCTCCCTGGCCGGTTTTGGGTTGGCTCGGCTGTCACGCCGCCGGTTGCCGGGACCGGACGTCGACGCCGGAAAACCCTCGCGCCGCCGGCGTGGGACGCAAGCGCCACGGGTTCGCGATTCTCGTGCCTAGGCAAGCTGGACACGGCGCCGTCGGGAGTCGACGAGGTTGAAGACGATCACGTAGCGGTGCGGGTGGCCTTGGAGTCCCTGGAGGAAGATGAATCGCCACGATCCGGACAGACGGTTCATCCGGTGTCTCACCTGTCCAAGGCGGAGATTGTCGAGCAATTCTGGGCCGATGTCGGGTTTCGTCGCCGGCATCTCGGTTCTGGGAGGAATCCTCAACTCCGACCTCAGGTGAGCGAACTAACAGTGCTTTTGCGTGCAGGGAGGAGAAGAAGGTCGAGGAGAAGAAGGTCGAGCAGTGGTCGAGAAGCCGTGGTCCGGCCGCCGGAGTCCGCCTCTCGCGGCCGCCACCGAGGATGGGCGCGTGGCGCGGCCCGCTGCCGCCAAAACGCTCCTCGCCGCCGCCGGTCCTCGGTTCCTTCATCGACAAGGCGATGGCATGGCGGGCGAGCACGGCATCTCGGACGAAGGGTTCACCGACGACGGCGGCCGCGGAAAGAGCGCGCGGTGATCCGTCATCCACGCCTCGGTCAACGTCCGGGAGGTTTCAAATTTCGGACGGCCTGACTGTTGGGGCCACGAGCGCTGCTTCGGATCCGAGCCGTCCAAATCCCTGGGCCCATCTTCGCCGTCCGTTAGGGTGCTTTTGGCTCCGTCCCTGTCCACCGCCTCCTCGACACCAAACCCTACCGCCTACGTCGACGCATCTCACTGCGCCTCCGAGCTCCGTCCCCTCCGTCGACGCCTCGCCTCTGCCGCGTCCACTCTGGGCGCGGTCTTTCTCCTCAGTCGTTGCCGATCACCCGCTGCCGGAAGTCATGGCCGGAGCGCAAGCACCTCGGCCTCAGCTTGGAGGCGGGCTTGGCATCAGCAGCCTCCGGGCGCTCCTCGACCTCAGCATTCGGCGGCGGCGGCGCCTCGTCCTCAGCAGCAGCCGGCTGCGCCTTGTCCTCAGCAGCCGACGGCGGCGCCGTCTCGTCCCCAGCATCAGCCGGCAGCAGCTACACCGCAGCTCCCGGCGGCGGTGCCCAACGCGTTCGCCGGTCCGTTCTTCAACGGCGGGTCGTCCAGGGGGATGGGGATGGCGCCACTGCCCTTCATGCCCCTCCAGAGGTCGTCGCAGCTGTATGGGCCGCCTGCGTACCTGCCTCCGACGCAACCTGGGTACATGCCGCCGATGCCGCCGATCATGAACCCCGGGTACCCGATCTACCAGCAAGCTCAGCAACCCGCCATGGCCACAGGGCCTGCGGCACCGCGTCTTAAGAGGAAGAAAAACAAAGTGGGGCAGCCGGGGACTCAGGGCCAGCAGCTGATGCCACAAATTCAGTTTCAGCAACCCTCGTTTCAGCAGCAGTTCGTGGGGCAGCAGATGGTGGCCCTCCTCCCATCCCGGGTGTGAGTGTTCCCACCGTCACGGAAGCAGTTGGCATGGCAGCAGATGTTGATAGCCTGGATTCTTCTTCGGGCAAACTTCCCGAGTCTTCGACAGGGGTAAGGGCAAGGCGAAAAAAGGGAGCAAGTGCTTCAAGTGTGAGGCGGACTCTCATTCCACCAAAGCCTGCCCGATAAAGCACTATTGTTTAGTTTGTGATAATGCAGCTCATCCCACTATCAGGTGTCCGACTCTGCGGCTTCCCAAGCCCACGTGTTTCACCACGGGCTCGGGAGTTCTGGAGACTATGTTCGTGCAGTTTCCTGACAGTGTCGACAAGCCACATCTGATTCCGTCGAGTTCGCCCACTGCTCTGATCTCGATCATGGGTGACCCGGTGCCCGCAGCTGCTATTGAGAGTCTGATATCCAAGGTGTGTTACTCAGCACAGTGGACGTGGAGGCTTTGCCCCACGGAGATAACGGTTTTCTCATTGGATTTCCGTCAGCCAAGGACCTACACAGGGTGGACGGAATTCAGCTGAACATTCCGTCCTCTAACTCTCAGGCAACTATTTCTGTTTGGAAGTCCAATGATGATGCAGTCCCCATCAGAGTGCTTGAGAAGGTCTAGGTTCATGTTCAGGGCTTCCTTATGCACTGAGACACTTTCTAGGCTTTTGGGCGGTGGGTACGCTCATTGGGACGACTCTTGACGTGGATCTTGTCACTTACCGGAGCCGTGGTATTGTTCGCATCCTTGTGGGCATGCTGGATTCGAAGGTGCTGGAGAAGCGCACTGCAGATGATGGGCAGTATGTTGGGGCGTCGTGTGTGGTGAGACTCAAGGAGTATGGGTTTTATTTCAGCCGTGAGCCTGCTGATTTCGCTCCAGCTACCGATTTTGTTCCTTTCTTTTGGCGCCGTAAGAGTGACGATGCCGATGATGAGGAGGGCAAGGAGCATGGTTTCAAGGTCTAATTGGGTCCGGATAACTCTAGTGGTGCCCTCTCCAACCACATGGACGTTGATGCTAGTACATCGTCCGAGACTCCGGCTGGTAACAAGTCCGCTGCACCTGGTGATGAAGTTGGTGCTGTGTTGGCTATTACTCCGTACAACTCTTCACCAAGCACTCCGCGGGTCGTGAGATCATGGAGCTGATTCGTCGTTCCACACCGCGGCTGTTGCGTCCCCCGCTGGAGATTGTGCCGACAGTAGCACCGGTTGGCGATGGAGTCGCCGCCACAGTTGGACTGCAGGGCTCGGGTAATGCTGAGGCTTCGACTGGACCATGGCCAGCAGCAGCGGATGGGCTGGGCCGTGGTGCGCAGCTCGGAGCACACGCTGCAGCCGCGGACGGGCTGGGCCGTGGTGCGCAGCTCGGAGAGCGGGATAGTACTCCGGCAACCGCCGGGCTGGTCGGGAGGAGGCTGCTACACCGCCTTTGCCTCCTCCGGCCGCTGCGCCTACGCCACTCGCCTCGAAAGAGGCTATGGCGATGGGCCTGGACTCCGGCACAGTTGCCAGGGCGTCGCGCAGGAACTGGCGCCCCTGGCGGGCAGTGAGGGATTGGTCTCCAAGGGGGCTTCTACGTCGCCACAGCCTCCTTTGGATGGACTGATTCCTGATGCTGCTCGACGGGTGAGGCATCGACTGCGACACAGGCCCACTCGCCCCGAGTGGTGCAGGTCGGCCCTGTGGTGATGGCTGGGGAGGCTGCTACTTCGACCAGGCCGTCCCACGCCATCACTACTCCGGTGGCCATGCGTACGGAGGGGCGCAGCGCCACGCCTTCCACTCCTCCAGCACGTCGCAGCGGCAGGTTCGGGGTGGATGCGGATGGCGCTTCCGCCACCGATGAGGACTCCTTATCGAGGGCCATGCGTCGTAAGGTGGCGCGTAACTTGGACTATTCTGGTATGGATTTAAATTCAAAGTCTTTTCTTTCTTGTCGCCGCATTCTATTAATTCTAAACTGAGTAGTGTAGGTTTTAATCTTGGTAATAGTCAATCTCAAATTAATGTGTCAACTAAGGTCTTGAGACATATGGAATTTGACCGTCTCACGGTTATTCCTAAAGTCTCGACTGGGTTGTCGTCCCCCTACGATGATGAGGATGAAGCGATTGCCACAGCAGATGGTCAGCTGATTTCTCATCTAATTGGTGAGGTGTTGGAAGGGGGTTTGGATGACGACGGTTTGAGCTCATTATATGAGCTAAAAGCTTCCGGTCGGAAATCCAAATCTACAGCCAACATGTCCCGGAAACGGAACAAGTTATCCAAATCCCCCACGGTTTCCCGATGAATGGCATGTTCAAAAATAGCAGAGGTCTTGGTGACTTGGCTAAACACTTGCACTTCGCTGATTGTATTCAGACCATAATTTGGATTTCTTAGCGATTTCTGAGACGGGTAGACGTGAGTTCCCACAATCTCTTTTGAACCGACTTTCGGCGTGTAGAGTTTGAGTGGCACTCGCGGCCTCCTCATGGACGTTCTGGTGGCATTTTACTAGGCGTCAGGACTGACACCATGGAAGTGTTGGATGTTACGGAAGGCAATTTTCATATCAAAATGCACATACGTAACAAGTCCGATAACTTCATTTGGAGTCTTGTCGCCGTGTATGGGCCAGCTCAGGAAGCGTCTAAGACCTCTTTTCTCGTTGAATTGGTAAACCTATAGAAAGATAACCCTCACCCTTTTCTCATTGGTGGGGATTTCAATCTGCTGCGGTTTTCGTTCGAGAAGAGTAAGGGTAGGTTCGACAACCGTTGGCCTCTTTTGTTCAATGCAGTCATAGACAGCTTGAACTTAAGAGAGATCTCGATGGTGGGAGACAGTTCACCTGGGCTAACTCTCTCCCCGAACCCACATACGAGAAACTAGACCGTGTACTGATGGATTCCGATTGGGAAGCTAGGTTCCCATTGGTGTCGGTACGGGTTCTACAGCGTATTGAGGGTTTGTCAGATCATGCTCCCATCCTATTGACCACTGGAGTGCCCAGACCGCAGTGTAAACCACGGTTCAAGTTTGAGCTTGGCTGGTTACACCGCGAGGGCTTCTATGACATGGTCAAAAGAATCTGGGAGGCACCGTAGCGGGGACTCGCCTATCCAGCGGTGGAATAATAAGATACGTGCTTTACGTACTTACCTCGTTGGATGGGCTCGCCATACTACTGGTTTACTTAAAAAAGAAAAGGCACGAATTTCCTCGATAATCGATGCTCTAGAAGCATTAGCAGAAGTTTGGCTACTATCTGCGCAAGAAATTGAGCTAAAAAGCCAGTCAAACGCGCAGATAGCGAAACTACTGCGAGAGGAGGAGTTAAAATGGTATCAACGTTCTAAAGCCCAATTCATTCTAGAAGGGGACTCGAATACTCGCTATTTTCATAGTATTGCCAATGGCAGACATAGGAAAAAGCGTATTCATTCTCTGATTCAGGATGAAGGAACGATTGAGGGCCATGAACAACTAAATTCGTATATTACAAATTACTATAAAGGCCTGTTCGGTGACTCAGAGGACAATTTCTCTCTGCATGAGTCTCGAACGGAGGATATACCCCAGGTTTCAGAAGAGGAAAATAGCCTACTTACTAAACCCTATTCAGAGGAGGAAGTGAGGAAGGCAGTTTTCCAAATGAAACACAATTCAGCTCCTGGTCCTGATGGCTTCCCTGCTGAGTTCTATCAGAACTTTGGGATGTTATCAAGGCCGATTTGCTTCAGTTGTTCACCTGTCTTCACAATGGACAATTAGAGTTGTTTCGTCTCAATTTTGATGAGATAATTTTGTTACCTAAGGTTAACGAGGCAGTAAGGATTCAACAGTTTAGACCTATATGCCTTCTTAACGTTAGTTTCAAAATCTTCACCAAAGTGGCCACGATTCGACTCTACACTGTTGCAGATCATGTGGTTCGACCGTCTCAGACGGCTTTTATGCAAGGCCGCAACATCCTTGATGGAGTTGCGATCCTACATGAAACAGTCCACGAACTACATAGGAAAAAGCTTAACGGGGTAATCCTGAAAATTGATTTCGAGAAAGCTTATGATAAAGTGAAGTGGTCTTTCATCCAGCAATCTCTTAGGATGAAAGGTTTTCCGCTGAGTGGCGCGCGTTAATTAATAGCTTTGTCTCCGGAGGAAGTGTAGCCATCAAGGTCAACGATGACACTGGCAGATACTTCCAAACGAAAAAAGGCCTACGACAGCGTGACCCGCTATCGCCAATACTATTTAACATAGTGGCGGATATGCTAGCTATCTTGATCGAACACGCTAAAATCGAGGGTCAAGTTGAAGGAGTTATTCCACATCTTGTCGATGGTGGATTATCGATCCTTCAATATGCCGACGATACAATTCTTTTTATGGAGCATGATATCGAAAAAGCCTGTAACCTTAAGTTGATTTTGTCAGCTTTTGAGCAACTTTCGGGTCTTAAGATAAACTTCCATAAAAGTTAATTGTTTTGTTTTGGTGAGGCCCAAGAGAACGCCGCCTTGTATGCTGAGCTTTTCGGCTGTGAGCAAGGACAATTTCCTATCAACTATTTGGGAATTCCGATCCACTATCGGAGACTCACAAATGCTGAATGGAAATGGGTGGAGGAAAGGCTTCAATTACGTTTAAATAGCTGGAAAGGCAAACTCCTTTCCCTGGGTAGAAGATTGGTTCTCATAAACTCGGTACTAACAAACATGGTACTGTATATGATTTCATTCTTCCAACTGCCTAAAGGGGTCTTAATACGATTGGATTATTTCCGATCTAGATTCTTTTGCCAAGGGGATTGCGAGAAGAAAAAATATCGACTGACTAAATAGAGTGTGGTTTGCTGCCCTAAAGACCAAGGAGGGCTCGGAGTTCATGACCTCGCGGTCAAGAATAGAGCCCTGCTAGGTAAATGGCTATTTAAACTTCTTTCCGAAGATGGAGTTTGGCAAACCCTACTTAGGAGAAAATATGTTGGAGATCAAGCTGTTTCCCAGGTGCTTTGGAAACCGGGGATTCACACTTCTGGGCAGGCCTCATGGCTATAAAGAAGTTCTTTTTTCCACATGGATCTTTCTCAATTAGGGATGGATCGGAGATTCGGTTCTGGAGGATATTTGGCTAGGCCAAGCTACCCTCAAAGAACAATATCCGGCTCTATATTCTATCGTTCGAAACAAAAGTGACACGATCGCGAAAGTGCTAGGTACGTTCCCACCAAATGTTTCGTTCAGAAGAAGTTTACTTGGAACAAGGCTAGCATCCTAGAATGCTTTGCTCATCCGATTGGATTCAATCCAATTGTCGGAAGGCCCAGATAAGTTTCAATGGAATCTCACGAAGAACGGCAAATTCTCGGTTAATTCTATGTATAGAGCACTTATTCTACCCGAAATCCCAGTCGATTGTTCTCATAATAACAAACTTTGGAAGATGAAGATACCACTGAAAACTAAAGTGTTTGCGTGGTATTTACGTCGAGGGTTATCCTCACCAAAGACAACCTTGCCAAACGCAATTGGCATGGAAGCAAAAAGTGTGTATTCTGTCAACATGACGAGACCATTACACACTTATTCTTTCAGTGCGAGTTCGCTAGGTCTATATGGTCAGCCATCCAGATAGGTTCTACCTTACATCCACCTAGTTCTGTTGCTAACTTTTTGGCAACTGGTTAAATGGAATGGATCCTAGGTTCAAACTATTCAGTAGGGTGGGAGCGATTGCTGTTATTTGGTCGCTATGGCTATGTAGAAATGACAAGGTCTTTAACGATAAAAATGCTTCTCTTATGCAGGTTATTTACCGGTGCACAGCAACGATACGAGCATGGTCTTCCCTGCAGCGTGCGGAGCATCGAGACTTATTTTTGGAGTGGCGTCGAGACTGGAGGCTGCGGCCAGGGAGCTTTTATCACGGCATGGGTGGAAACATAGACTCCGGATAGACCTACCAGCATTTTAGGCGGATCTACAATTTCTCATTTTGATATGTAATTCGCCTTTTATCTTCTGTTATCCGACTTGTGTGCTGGCGAACTTGTGGCTGTGTGCATCTCAGTTATGCAGAGGCCGGTGTAATGATTAAACCTTTTAAGTAATAAAATCCCTTTATCAAAAAAACAAACTGAATGACGTAGAAGTTACAGTACATCATCAGCTAGGATGCGTATAAACCGAAAAGGTAAAGGAAAAGAAGCTGAGCTCCAGACAGTGCTTGCAGGCTGTTAAGAGCAATGAGCCATCACTACTTGAGGTCAGTGGTATTGATATCTGGTTTCAGGTTCATCGAAAACTCATTAGTCAAGCAGTAACGCCAGACACCAGCAGCGAAGGGACAAACGGCAAAAAGGTGTGCAGCAGTCTCATTACCTAGGTTGCAAAGAGGACATGAATAGTTGTGTGGCCAGTTTCTCTTGGCCAAATTATCCGCAGCTAAGAATTTTCCTTGGATCGCCAACGAAGGAAAGAAGCGTACCTTTCCTGAGATTTTGATACGCCAGATGATGTCATTGTAAACACATTCAGTTCTGCCCAGGAACTGCATTTTGTATGCTGAATTTGCTGATGAGTAAACACCATCCGTGGTCCAATTCCGCTTGGTAGTGTCCTGATCATCAGTTAGGGTGATAACTTGAGTGAGGTGCCAAAGATCAACGTATTCTCTGATCACCTGCTCCGAGGGTTTTGACTTGATGACCGATCCAACGCTGGTTAGTGATACCTTGTGCCACTGTGATTTTTCTGCTTGAATTGTGCTTAAAGAGGGGCAGGGAATCTATTTTTCAGTGGCACCCTATCAAGCCAGTGGTCCGTCCAGAAGGAGGTTGCTGCATCATTTTCTAAGATGATTGTTTCTGAATACCTGGAACAAATTCAGAGTCTCCTGTGAGAATTGCTTCCCGACACCACAGTTGTAGTTTTCAGTGTACTGAAAAATTGGCTCACCCTACTGTAAATTTACACTAGTGGTTTTTTTTTTTTGTTGCCATGACAATATGAGTAGTAGAATGGACGTTTCCAAGAGCTTTTTCTTGTTTCGAGTGACATAAAATCGTTTTGTATGTACTGATCACTTCCTCTTATTTATGTGCATCTACACTATTAAATATTTAAATACCTCTAGCGCTCATGAATATTCTTTACAACATTTGCTACACCTCACATATATACGTGTATGATTCCTTTTAGTTTCTTTTAATGTGGAAACCTGATTCCCTTGGCGAGAGCGTGAAGTTGCCTTAGATGTCCATGCAAAGGCAAAATTTAGTTTTCCTTATTCCTTCCTCGAATGAGCGGCATTCAGGAGCATGCCAATACCTTGACAGTTCGGAACAGTACAAAAAGGGAAAAAAGCTATAGCGTCTAGGAAAGCACAAAGACTACAACAGCCAGCAGCGGCGGTGAACCAAGCTAGTGAGTGATGAGAGATGGCGGCCTTGGGGCAAGGAGGAGAGAGGGGAGGAGTGGAGGGGCATACGGCCTCGCTCTTTCTCCCTCAGGCCCCGCTTGGTATGTTGTGAGTATTTGCGAAGCCGTAATAATTCCGGTCCTTGCGTAGTATTTTCTGAAGGACCTCCCGTGCTCCGTGAAAATCTCCACCGGTAAGTGTTAATTTAAGATCCATCCAAGCGGGGCCTCATTGGAAAACGGGGGTCGGGTTTTTGGATTAGTGATACACACAGTTTCAAGTATTTTGTGGAATGTTCGCGATAATACCTGGCTAATACTCTAGTACAAAATGGAATATCAGGATAACCAGGATTAATTTGAGATCTGATTGTGATAATTCGTGCTAATCCCATCAAATACTCTAGTATGAGCCCTTACACGCAAAATTACTAATGTCTTTTAACGTCAGTGGTGCACTTGGACTCTTATAACCTCTCCCTCCCATGACTCTTGCTTCCAAGATATGGTTCAAACTCATATGCACATGCACTCTTCCACATATTTGTCATGTGAGCACGCAAACTCGATGCAACCTTTTGAAGTTCACTTTATAAGCATGATGTAACCTTTTTAATCAAATAATCAATACACCATCCGCCAACAGAGGTTTAACAAAATCAGACGTATTGTCGAGCTATACAAATGGTGGAATGATACTTGCTGAGCAATAGTTTGCATTAGCTTCACAAAACTAAAATAGAAAATGAGGACCATGAAAATTAGTAGATATGCTATATGGAGCGTGCCTCATCACACAAATGCATTTTTATTTCACTGTGTCCGTTGTGACACGCATCTCCGACTGGGGGTCTCATTGGAGTCATTGGAGTCGTTCTATGCTAGTGTCATGTTCTTTAGAAATTTGTTTATGAATGTATCTCTTAGAATTAGTAGTATTCAGAAACCACACATGACAAGTTTGTTTCATGAATATGGTAGATATTTATGGAAATCATAATACTCTTATGGGTTTCATGGCGAACCCATGACGTCTATGTATTTATGGAAATCATAATACTCTTAAGTGTTTCATGGCAAACCCAACACGTCTATGTAGCGTTATCCACCAATATTATGGAATATCACAATTATCTTTGACAGACGATATGTAGGTCCTATGACGTTAGACTACACAGTGTCCCAATATATTCACAATCGCAATGCATAATCGTACGATCGTGGCAACACCAGCTTTTATAATCATTGTAGAGGGTTACGTGCAAATTTGAAAGTTAAGATCAATGCTTAATGTCTAGTTTTATAGTTAAGAGGATAAAGTGCACTTGACAAGGCAAAGTGGAATGTTCCTAAAATTTGGACAATTATTGCACCGAGATACCTACTGAGTTACAACATTGAGCTGTTGACAACTGACAGCAATGTCTCTATCCCAAACTCACATACTTACAAGCTTGACCTTGGCGAAAAAATAACTCTTGACAGGTTCAGCTTGTAGAGATAGGCGGCAACTAATTTTAAACGCCCCTTCCACCAGGGTGACTAATTAAATATATAAAATGAACGTTTTTGGAGCTACTTTTTCTTGTTTGAAGAGTGACATAAATGTGTTTTTACTAATCCCTTTCTGTCCATTACGTGCAGATACACTCTTAAATGCCTATATCTATCACCACTCTTTTCCTTGCAATGTATTCTACACGCTCATATAGAAGTGCGCTTCTTTATGTTTCTTCTCATGTACAAGCTCGCTTATCTTGGGGAGCGAGGGCGCAAAATCGCGTTAGATACCTAGTATGTGGGATCCTATTGTTTGTTTGACTTTGGTTTCCTTCGGAATGAGCGGCATCCAGAAGTATGCTAATAGGTCAACGCACAAGGTCAGTCCAAATAGGAAGAATAGCAGACAAGATAGCAGCAAAAACAGAACAGGAATGCCCCGTGTACCTATACTAAAATAGTGTTTGCGATTTTACATGTACAAGTGTGTGCTCCATTGGATGAATAATCCTCCCTATGAAATGTGCAAATCTTGAAGCATGAATCGGCCAGGGTGTAGAGGCCTCCAAGAACTAAGTGTGAAAAAACACTACGGTTTTCGTAGGTTTTATTTTCCATGTTAAATAAACTAGGGTGACGACAAATGACTTTGATGTGTGTTACTAAATAATCAATACATCATTCAGAGGTTTTACTCTCCATGTCATGAGTGCCATCAAATGAGATTTTCTCTCCAAGCATGATATAACATTTGTTACTAAATAATCAATACGTCATTCGGAGGTTTAACAACGTCAGACAGATCGTCGAGCTATACAAATGATGGAATGATTCTCGCTCAGCAATAGTTTTGATTAGCTTCATCGGACTTATTCAAAAGTTATGTGCATGCAAAGTAGTAGATATGCTACATGTGGTGTGACTCGTCACACAAATGTTTTTTATTTCACCGTGTCCGATGTGGGAGGCATCTCCAACTAGGGGCGCCTTTGGAGTCGGTATATGCGTCTAAAGTCTTTAGGCATTTTTGTGACGATTTCATTGTTTTAGAATGAGTAGTATATTCGGAAACCACACATGATACGTCTATGTAGCTTTGCACACCAATACTGGAACATCACCATTCTTCTTTAACTGGCGATATCTGGAGATCCTATGGCGTTAGACTATACACTAGTAGAAACGAGACCTTTCGACTAGCGCCGATTTTGCCTCTAGTCCCGGGTGGCTTAAGACCCGAGACTAGGGGGGGCACTAGTCCCGGGTCGAAAGATTTCCACTCGTCCCGGGTCGTGAGTGAGCTCTAGTCCCGGGTCGTATTACAGCCCGGGACCAGAGGGTGGAGGCAACTGCTCGCCTGGCGCGAGCCCCTCTAGTCCCGGGTCGTAATACGGCCCGGGACTAAAGGTCCGAACGGTTTGCCTCCCGCGCACCAAGCGATCAAAACGCACGGAAACGTGGTTGCTACAGTACCGCGGCCATTTCTGTTGGTCTCCCTCTCCTCTCTTCTTCCCCCCCATCCTTCCACCATGAATCCAATCACTCGCTACGGGAAGGTGCTCGCACATGGCAAGACCAATCTCAATGTCGTCTACACGAACGACAGCGCCAAGGTGCCGGATTTTCTTTCCGATTTCAAGTATTGGCTTGAAGAGGAGGAAGACAACAAAAAGAAGTTCATGGGTCTTGATCTCGAGTACACGGCCGATCAAAGAGATGTTGCCGTCATCCAACTTTGTTTCAAGAAACATGTCATGGTCTTCCAGTGGGCAAGGTAATACGAATAGTAGTGGCTAGCTTGATGATCTCCATGTAATCTAATAGATGACGGTTTTAGTCCCTCTCTTATATATATGGGATTTTATATGTAAATTAATCCGGGAAACCGTGAAAACGGGAAGCCGGGAAAACGTGAAACCGGGAAGCCGGAAAGCCGGGAAAACGTGAAACCGGGAAGCCGGGAAGACGGGAAAACGTGAAAACTTCCCGACTTCACGACTTTCCGTACCGACTTCCCGACTTCACGACTTTCCGACTTCACGACTTTCCCGACTTCACGACTTTCCCGACTTCACGACTTTTCGACTTCCCGACTTCACGACTTTCCGACTTCACGGGAAACCGTGAAACCGGGAAGCCGTGAAAACGGGAAGCCGGGAAAACGTGAAACATGTGTTCCACTTCTTATTATACATACTTGTGCATGCCGAAATATACTTGTTGCAGCAGTATTTAACATGTGTTCCACTTTGTTTTTGCAGTAGTGACAAGCACTGTCCAGAACTCATGGAGTTCCTTCTTCGCAGCGGCATACATTTTGCTAGCGTTGATATAACGAATGACAAGATCAAGCTGAGGCCTACCTGGGGTATTGAGATACCAGCTGCCTGCCACATTGATCTCCAACGCATTTTCAAGCTTGAGAATGACAAGACTTCAATGGCTAATATGGCATTCGCCTTGATCGACGAGGAGTACGCTGATATGAAGACAAAATTCCACAACGATCAGCACAAACTCTGGGAGAAGACCCCACTTGACGCTACCAACATTGAGTATGCAGCAATAGATGCGTACGTTGCATACGAGGTGTACCGCCAGATTAGAATCGTCAACTATGGGCAGCGTCACCTAGTACCACCACCAGTGCCCCATGGGTCTCCTGCTTGGGGGAATTCTGATCCGGAGGACGAGTAGTGTTTGCAATGGCGAACACTTTTATATCTCTATTATTATGTAGTGCTTGGGTCTCCTGATCTATTATCATATATATATGCGTGTATCTTTAATTATGCTGTAATGGATATCTGAACTATTATTTGTATTAATTATGTCCCTGTTTAAGTATGATGTGATCAAGCTTTCTGAAGCTTTTGATGTATGTGCTGAATTTTTAGATCATGTAATTCTATTATAGTTGTTTCTACATGATAGTACTTTTTGTGAAAAATGTTTGTGAAACTTTTGTCGAAAAATCAAGTTTATTATTTCACATAGCAACTAGTACACATAAAAAGACTCTATGCAAGAGGATATCTTTATTTAATCCGGTTACAGCTGGAGTGCATCACGCTTACATCTTTATTTAATCCGATTACAGCTGGAGTGTATCACACGCTTACATCTTTATTTAATCCGGTTACAGCTGGAGTGTATCACACGCTTACATCTTTATTTAATCCGGTTACAGCTGGAGTCCATGACATTTTTATTTAACTAACTTCTGCCTCGTCCTAAGCCGCGGGGTGCATCACGAGCGCTCCTCACCCAAAGAGCAGGAACCATCACAGGGCCAATACTCACATGAGAAGGATCCCTATACAATACCTGTCATGTATTAGTATACACCGTATCCAACATATACATGTAGCGACGAACGTGCGCATCCTCCTCCCTGATACGGCGACGTACCACCTCCTCGGGGGCCGGCTCCCTCTGGAACCTCCCTGGCCCATGCGACCTCCACCAAAGAAGATCCGGGTGGCTCGTGAGTGCCTGCATATATATATCAAATGCACCGTTGGACGTATGACGGGAGTCCGAATGCTTCGTATACCAAAATGAACACTAGATAGGGATGTTGTTGGTGATGTGTAATAATGTATTAAATCTTTTATGTAACTGTGTTCTGAAAATTGAAACAAAACACACGGTTTCCCCTGCATACCGCCCGACGGTGGCTCGTGAGTGCCCCTTTCAGAACCACGTCGGATCGAAGTTTCCTACCTTCTCCAGTGGCCACTCTGACCGGCAAATCGGCAAATCATCGCGTGGTCGTGAGACGGCAAATCGGCCTTCGATCCAAACAGCGGCAAGACGTCTCTGATGATCTGCAACCGTCCGAACAAGTGTTGGAGATGTTGCAAATCATCAGAGATCCTTGCCGCTGCTTGGATCCGACCGAGGGGAGGGTTCACCTTCAGCCTCCGCTCTAGGAACTCCTGCCTCTCAGAAATCTTGCTCTCTGCTCCCGTGTACTGCCAATGATCGATGGATGCTATATATAGGGTCCGTGTGCTTCTTTAGTCCCGGTTGGTAACACCAACCGGGTCAAGTGGCTCACGAAGTGGTCGTGATAGTGCTGATCCAACAGCTCACAATCCCTCAAAAGAAACGCACCCCTGATCCAACGTCTCACAAGCGCTTGAAAGAAACACACGATCCGTGTGCTTCTTTAGTCCCGGTTGGTAACACCAACCGGGACTAAAGGCGGGCTTTGCGGTCACGACTTGTCAGTCACGTGTCCTCCCCCAGCGCTGCCCTAGCCACGTGTCCTCCCCTAGCGCTGCCCTGGAGGTCTTTATATATTGTCGCCGACGGGGTAAACCCTAATCCACCATTCCTAGCCACGAACGCATCGTCTCCACGAGATGGATCCGCCATGCCCGCCGCAGCGCCTTCTGGACGAGGTCGAGCGTGCTCGGCAGAGCGCGCTTGGGCGCTACCGCGGGAGCCTATCCCGCCGTATGCCCACGAGCCCGGCGTGGAGAGGAATGCCCTGCTACCGGCCTCCTGCTCCGGTGCCGGAGGAGGTGCAAAGGACGTACGATCCCGCGTGGTCCGCCGTCCCTGACCCCGACGAGGATGCGTACGCCGCAGGGTGGCGTGGGGATCCGCGGCCGTACCTCCACCAGTCGCCGCCGCCCCTCCCGACGAGGAGGATGACGACGACGACTTCGACTGGAGCGACCATGGGGAAGAGCGCGGCGGGCCGCAGATGCAGGAGGCCCTTGAAGCCTCCATCCGGTCCGTCCACGATGACCGTGTACGGCGAGCCAGAACTGCCTGCCAGCTCAAGGCGAAGGAGGCTTCCGAGCTGGATTGGGCTCTGGATCTTGCCCTCCGCCGCAAACGTGCGCGCGAGAACCGGGCGGCCGCGAACGGGGCTGGCTCCTCCCGCCGTTCCCCCTAATCCTACGGCCTCCGAGCAACAAGTCCGTTTATGAAGTAACGTAATTGTTAGTGATGTGTAATAATTTATATTTAGAAGTTTTTCATATTTAAATTCATATTCAGAAGTTTTTCATATTTAGAAGTTTTTCATATTTAAATTCATATTTAGAAGTGTTTCATATTTAAATTCATATTCAGAAGTTTTTCATATTTAAATTCATATTCAGAAGTTTTTCATATTTTAATTCATATTTAGAAGTTTTTCATATTTAAATTCATATTTAGAAGTTTTTCATATTTAAATTCATATTTAGAAGTTTTTCATATTTAAATTCATATTCAGAAGTGTTTCATATTTAAATTCATATTTAGAAGTTTTTCATATTTAAATTCATATTTAGAAGTTTTTCATATTTTTGCGCGCAAAAATTTGAATTTTCACCCAAAACAGAGCTCTAGTGCAAAAATTTGAATTTTTGCGCGCTGGGGGACTCGTTTGCGAAAACACCTCTGGTCCCGGGACGTGGCACCACCCGGGACCAGAGGGTACCCCTCTCGTCCCGGGCCATGGCTCCGCCCGGGACCAGAGGTCCTCTGCTATATAAACAAACGCGTTGACCCGGGTCGAGCCACGACCCGGGAGAACATCCATCTACACCGGCCCCCGCCGCCGCCGCTCTCGACGACGCCGTGAGGCTGCCCGACGCGCCGGCGCCGCCCTCCGCCTCCGCCGCGCCCCCCTCCGCCTCCGTCTCCTCTGCGGCCGCGCCGCGTCGCCCTCTGGCTCCGCCTCTGCCGCCACGCCGCCGCGTCGCCCTCCGCCGTTGCCTCCGCCTCTCTGCAGCCGCCACGCCGCAGCGCCGCCCTCCGCCCTCCGCCTCCTCCGCCCACTCCGCCGCCGGCGGCCGCCCTCCCCCGCACGCCGCAGCGCCGCCTCCGCCGTTGGAAGAAGAGGTATTTTTTTTCTTTTTTAGCTAAGTTAGTTGTAATTAAGCTAAGTTGGTTGTTAATTAGATTATCTAGTTAGATTTTAGCTAAGTTAGATTTTTTTAGCTAAGTTAGATTTTTTTTAGCTAAGTTAGTTGTAATTAAGCTAAGTTAGTTGTTAATTAGATTATCTAGGTAGATTATCGTTATACAATACACATGAAGATCGCGTTGATGACACATACAAATTAAGTCGGGAAATCGTTAAGTCGGGAAGTCGTGTAGTCGGAAAGTCGTAAAGTCGTAAAGTCGTGTAGTCGGAAAGTCGTGTAGTCGGGAAAGTCGGAACGGAAAGTCGGAAAGTCGTGAAGTCGTGAAGTCGGGTAGTCGGAACGGAAAGTCGTGAAGTCGGGAAATCGGAAAGTCGTGAAGTCAGGAAGACTTTCCGATTTCCCGACTTCACGACTTTCCGACTTCCCGGTTTCACGTTTTCCCGGTTTCACGTTTTCCCGGCTTCCCGGCTTCCCGGTTTCACGTTTTTCTGGCTTCCCGTTTTCACGTTTTCCCGGTTTCCCGGTTTCACGTTTTCCCGGCTTCCCGGTTTCACGTTTTCCCGGCTTACCGGCTTCCCGGTTTCCCGGTTTCACGTTTTCCCGGTAACACATACAATACACATGAAGTATCGCTCATGTTAGTTTAAATTTTGATATGGTATATTTGTTGATGTAATTTTGCTAAGTGTAAAGTTCGCTACATTTTCTTTTGTAATAGTTAAGCAATGGACGATGGAGATGTTCCTCCCTTCCAAAACAGAGAAGGGGAAGATGTGTTGCTCGACTATATTCGGCAACCCGCGTGTCGTGGGTTATCACGGCAGATGTTACCATAGGGTAACTTGATGATTGGGGCAAGGCGCCTTGGTCCTTCAGGAGATTGTCACGCTCGTTGGGGAAAAAGGGTTTACCCAGGTTCAGCCTCTCCATTGGAGATAAAGACCTACTTCCTGCTTCTATGTTATTGATCTCGAGGTCTCGATAACTCGGCTACGACAACAGAGCCGGGTTACGAGACAGGTTACAAGGGTTTCGCTTGATAGCGGTGATATCGAACTAGGGCTTAAAATCTTGTCTATCTATGTTCTGGGAGCCCGTTTATATAGACGCCGGGTCTCCCGAACTTACAATGAATACCGAGTTACATACGAGCCCGGAGTCCTACTCTAGGTTCTTCTAGACCTTCCGTAGCCTCCAAGTCACCCGGTTCCTTCCTTCACTCGGACTCCAGTTCTTCTAGGTCCTTCCTTCCAGGGACGAGTCATGTTAGGCCTATTGGCCCATATAACCCGGCCCACATCTTGTACACATCACTCGGACCAGGCCTTGGGCCGTCCGACTGATTCTTCCTTGGTCATGAGTATACCGGGTTTTATCCCCCCAACAGTAGTCCCCAAGTTTGACTTGCATAAGCTCATCTGTTGCTTCACTTGATAATCTTGATCTTGATTTGATTACTCGAGGGTAGCTGCTGATGGGATTATCCGAGTTAAACTCCTGAAAACAAAATAAAGATCATTAACACTGAATGGCCGGGTTATTTCAGACCAGCTCCTTTTGGCGGTTCTCTTATAACCCGGCTTTTCTCTCGCACTTAACCCTCTAGTCAACGACCAGGGAACATTCTCTGACACATTCTTTCGTATCTTTGACCCATAATCAAAACGGAATCTTATCTCCTCGTTTTTCACGCTCCTAGGGTTTCACCCAGGGCTATAAATAGTGGACCACGGTAAAAAGGTTTCACTTTCCCCATTCACCGCCCCTTCATCTTCAACCTCGGTCTTTCTCTCTCCTCGAGCTAGGGTTAGGGTTCCTCCAAGCTCGCCGCGCCGCCGCCGGCCATCAAGCTCCGCATTGCAGCAACGAAACGCCGGGAATCTGCTCCGCGCCAGATCTCCACGAGCTCTGGTAAATTTTTCACTCCTGCGCTTTGCTTCCATCTAGATCTTGACTTGCTTTTTCTCGGGCTGTTCTTGAGCTCGGTTTTTTTTTCATTTCTTTTCTTGTTATTTTCCAGATCTTCAGATCTCATGGCACCCAAGGACCCGAGGAAGCTGAAGGCCAAGGCCAAGGCCGTGATGGCGCCACCGCATCGGCATCAAAGAAGATAAAAAACCACCAAGCCCAGATCTGGGATTACGGCCAACTGGGCCAAATCCATGGCTACACAGTCCAAGCTTGAAGAACTGGCTGAAGCCGGTGTTCTTCCTCTTCAGTCGGAGATCGAGTGGAGAGGGACTGAAGAGAGACTCGGCCCTCCCCCAGGAAGGTGAAGTTATCTGTTTCCTTGAACATGTCACCCGGGGTTTTCGTCCCCCGGGTCATCCTTTCTTTAGGGATCTTCTTCGTCACTACGGCCTCCGGGTCTTCGATCTCGGACCCAATTCCATCTTGAACATTAGTAACTATATAGTTCTTTGTGAATCGTACTTATGCACTCCTCCAGCTTAGCTCTTTTCCTGGAGCTATTCTTGTGCAAACCTCAGCGTGAGCACAAGAATGGCCCCCTCTTGGTCTGTGGCGGTGTTTCTATTCAACGCGCAAAGGCTCTGCTATGCCTTCTCTAGAACTTCATACTCACGTAAAGCATTGGCAAAAATCATACTTTTACTGCAAAGCCAAGATACCTTCTGGTGAACACCCTTTACCGGGTTATTCGGTCGAGCCTCTCGTTATCAACAACAACATGAACTCCTTTGCCTCTGACACTGAGAGAGAAGCTCTCCAGCCTCTCCTCAAGAAAATCTCTGTTCTGGTCAAGCATGGACTTCGTGGAACCGACCTGATCAAGACTGGATGGGCTGGAGAATTCAACCCAACAGTATCCGCAAGAAACTCCTTTGCGATTACTCGGGTCATCTAACTGATCCCTCCGTTACTCGGAGAAGTCCTATCCCACCACTGCACTGAACAAGGCTATCAAGGCCTTCCTCGCTGAAAAGGTTGAGACAATCAAGGACAATGGCCTTCTGCCATTCAGTAAGAATAACCCGGCACCACCAGTAAGTCCCGACTGATAAAAAATCTCAATAACATATTCTTTCTCAATTGTAACTGATTATTTTGCTTCTACTTTTTCACTAGGAATCTGATGACTGGTGGCAAGTTGAACTCCCCCTGCCACTCCTGAGGCAGATGATGATGATGACGAGGCTCAGTCCTCGAGTGAAGAAGAAGAAGAAGAAAAAAGAAAAGGAAGAAGAAGAAGGTGAACTTGACTCCCTTGGCCACTTCTTCATAAGCTTAATTGAGAACGAAACTCAACCCAATTTATCCACTGATGCCCACTTTATAATACCAGAACCGGCTGAAAAGGCAGCCACTCCTTCACCCGGCCATAGCTCTGAAGCCACTGAATCTGCTGCTACCGGGAAAAGGAAGGCTCGCACTATCTGTGCCAAGGTGCCATATTCTCGCATATCCACAGAACCATATTCTTATCTTGCTATGCAAAAACTCAACCAAACTCTTCTTCAAAAATCTTCGCAGAGTTCTGCTGAACCCTCTACCAAGAGGAGAGCTACTCGGACCTCCCCTGGTGAGGATCCTCTTAACCCGGGAATCCCAAACCATCCATCTCCACGCCGTCCTGGTACTTCTCTTTCCAACTTTGAACCACAAAAACATCCCTCTGATAGTTATCCTTTAGCTGGTCAAATCCGAGTTTCTAAATCATACTCTCTTACAGCTTCTTCAGGCTCCAGCAACGACCTCCCCGTGACTTTCAAGTCAATACCGGGTAATACATACATCCAACTATTACTTGTATTTACTTTCATCAACTTTGTTTTCTTTTGTTCTTTCTTATATTATCTTCGTTCTTTGCAATTTCAGGGCAAAAGCTACTCTTAGTGGCTCCAAGCCCTCCCATTGCTGAGGAGGATAACTTGAAGAATACTCCTGAAAAACATGCTGAGCCGACTGATAAGGAGCAGACAACTGACCAGATGAATGTTCTCCTTCTCCTGCTGAAAAACCGACTGATCCTGAAGTCGTGATCACAGGAACTTGCTTTACTGAGAAGATCTCTCCCCTCAAAACTGCAACCAAGTTTGTTGCCCCTGAAGAAAAGTCCAAGCCGACTGATAAAGGCGAAGGCTCCACTGTGCCACACTATGGCCATATAAACTTTGAAGGTCTGCTAACTGAATACAATACACTGAAGCTTTCTGAGGGCAAACTCGTGGATTCTCTTGTCCAAGAACATCAGGTACACATCTTTTCCTCTTCATATCTTATATATCAAACCTAGTCCCCAAGTATCGAGTAAACTGTCCTCAGTCACTCGGTACTTGAAAATATATATCTCTTTTACCTTTTTT
Source organism: Poa pratensis (assembly GCA_947311845.1). Taxonomy (NCBI): domain Eukaryota; kingdom Viridiplantae; phylum Streptophyta; class Magnoliopsida; order Poales; family Poaceae; genus Poa; species Poa pratensis. The sequence goes on from CAMZMU010000048.1 coordinate 22,311,662, forward strand.
GAAAACTTCAGAATATCCCAGTCCCCAAGTTCCGAGTTATCAGTCTACGATAACATGGAACTTGTTTTACTTTCTGATTTCAAATCCTCATTAATTCTGCCTTTCACCATAACAATACTTTCAAATCCTCATAACCCCCAAGTTCCGGGTAATATGTTCACATTTTATCTGGAACTTTGAAAATGCATTATTGAATAACTTGTAAAACTTTAAAAGACATACCAGTCCCCAAGTGCCGGGTGATCTGCTCTTCAGTCACTCGGAACTTGTATAAATACTCTGCTGTATATAATTTACTGTCAACTTTCTTTCTTCATTGCCGACTGAAATTATTCAGCCCCCATGTTTCTAACTTGCTATTCTTTTTTCAGAGGTATGTGTCCCATAATGACCAAGTACTTGCCAAGACCAACCAACTCCTTGAAGTTGAAACCAAGCTGCGCAAGGAAACTGAAATCATGCTTCAGACTTGGAGAAAACAATTGAATCTCTAACTGCAGAAACACCAAACTGAAAAAGGAGTTGGAAGAGCTGGAGATAAGTACAAGATCTGCTTTGACAAGATGGTCAGTGTCCAGAAATACTTGGACACCCTGAAAGACCATATCAAGGATATCCTCAATCCACTCATTGGTAAACACCATCTCTTTTCACTTTTTTCTGCTTTACTCGGCTTTCATATACTAACCCACATCATACTTTTCAGGTGAACAGAATGCTGCCATCAGGAGATCCTATCCAGAGAAGTTGAACTGCTGAACACCATCATTCGGCAATTCCAGTTTGGCACTTCTGAGATTATGAAGCGTGTTAAGAGCAACTGTGCTCCTCCCCAAGTAATATTCGAGTCCCTGCATCAGCTTTCCACGATCCCCGAGTGGTTAGACCTCTGGACGCGCTCAGCATGCCGGGTTGGCGCAATGCGCAGTTAGCTTTAGCCAAAGCCTACAACCCACGCCTTAACCCGGCTCCTTTTGTCAAAGGATTCCCTCAATACAACGCTGATGGCACCAAGTTTGGGGGAAAAGTTTCAAGGAAATTTCTGCCCAAACCCGGCCTATTGCTTGCAAAATAGCTGAGGGCCTCAACTATCGGTTTTCCAAGATGCAGTGGATGAGAACAACACTCCAATCCCCACTCCTGAACCCGAGCATTTTGATCTGTTGGCCAAGCTGAGAGACTCCATTGCAAAGAAGAAGAAAGCTGCAGCGCCAAGTACTTCTACTCCAGTTGTCCCTGCACCCAGCCGTGCTCCACTACGCCAATCATGGAAAAGCCGGCTGATGTTGCTAAGGATACTGCAGAAGATCAAGGCACTGCACAAGCTAAGTCCCAGGCCAAAGCTCCTGAAGATAACCCGGCTTCCCGAAGCTGAAGCTGCCAAGGGAACCTCAACCGATAACCCGGCTATCTGAGCCAGTTTTCATGTTTACCTTTTCCTGCAAAACAATTATTCGGCCAATGGGCATTGTAATATGCTCTGAAATACTTTGCCTTTTATTTGATGGTGCGTCTGTGCACTATATGAAATACTCAATATTTTGTAATAACTTATACTTTTTATGGTTTAGATGACCCTTTTGGTTTATCTTTAGCTTCTTATCAGTCGGCTTTCACATGACTTTCTCAGTTGCTACTTTTTCCTTTGCTAAAACAGGGTCAAACTAAGTCCCAGCATGGGCATCATAGTTGATTGAATTAACAAGTAAGCAATCTGGTCATAAAATTGTGAGTAACATCAAACTGATAGGCAAGTTTAACCAAGAACAAAATTAAGGCTTAAAAGCCGGGTCTTAGGATTAAAACTTATGAATTTATAATTCATAAGTCCCCAAGCCCTGGATCAATGTTTACAAGTAAAGGCTTAAACTATGCATCATTACCCCACTGATCTCAAACATCTCTATGCGTGCTCTCTTGGGCAACAGCTATAGGACTTTTTTGCTAAGCACTCCTTTGGGCCAAGCTTTATAAACATAAACTATGCATAAAAAGTAAAACAACAGAAAAGATTTCTTCTCAATACTCTTCTTTATTAAAATACACCAGCAAGCCGCCTCATTAAAAACCTTCCAGTCCCCTTAGGTACCCTGGTAAGGAAAAGAGCGCGTCTGAAACCTGCTGGGGGTTACATCGTGTGTTACATAACTCGGCCTAGGTTCATGTTCACTAGGTATAATATGGGCGAAGATGAGCAATGTTCCACGGCCGCTTCGTCTCTTCCATAGGAAGGATAGCATGGTCCGTGTTGTTCTCTTCACCTTTCTCTCTCACATCTATCAGATAATATGAACCATTGTGCAATTTCCGACTGATGAGGAACGGCCCTTCCCATGGAGGAGTTAGTTTATGCATCCCTGCCTGCTTCTGTCTGAGCCGTAAAACTAAATCTCCTTCCTGGAAAGTTCTTGTCCTTACTCGGCGACTATGATAGCGCCGCAAATCCTGCTGATAAACTGCGGACCGTTCCAATGCTAACTCACGCTCCTCTTCAAGGGCATCAATCGAATCCTCCCTTGCAATTGCATTGCTTGACTCCACATAGCCGCCACTCTTGGCGAGTCATGGACTATATCACTCGGTAACACTGCTTCTGCTCCATACACCAGAAAGAACGGTGTACGCTTGGTTGATCTATTCGGGGTTGTATTGATCCCCCAAACCACTGCGGGTAACTCTTTCACCCAAGCTCCATACGCCTTTTCAATCGGAACTCGAAGTCTTGGTTTGATTCCTTTCAATATTTCCTGATTACTCCTTTCTACCTGCCCGTTGGCCTGTGGATGTGCCACCGAAGCAAGGTCTAATCTGATTCCCTTCTCTTTGCAGAATATCTCTGTTTCACCGAGTGACATGTTGGTCCCATTATCTGTGATGATACTGTGAGGATAGCCAAACCGACTGATAATTTTCTTCAGAAACGTGACAACTTTGGAAGCATCACAACTTGTAACTGGCTCTACTTCAACCCACTTAGTGAACTTATCAACAGCCACCAAGAGATGAGTTTTCTTGCACGATGTCATCTGAAAGGGCCCCATCATATCAAGACCCCAAACTGCAAACGGCCAGTGATTGGTATTGTCCTCAATTCCTGAGCCGGCACATGCTCCTGTCTTGCATATCTTTGACATCCATCACATGCCCTAACAATCTGCTCTGCATCCTTGAAAGCTGTGAGCCAAAAGAATCCATGCCTAAATGCCTTGGCCACCAGAGACCTAGATGAAGCATGATGACCACAGTCCCCAGCATGTATCTCTTGCAAAATTTGCCTTCCTTCGACTGATGAAACACATCGCTGATAAACTCCAGAAACACTGCGTTGTACAACTCACCATCAATTACTGCATAACCGAGTGATCTTCTGACGATTTGTCTCGCCATAACTTCATTACTCGGCAGAATCTTCCTTATCATATAATATAGATATGGTTCAGTTGATGTGGAGGGAACCTCGAGGCGAGATTCGATCCGTTGTTGGCCCGATCTTTCACGGCACAGACCTCCATCGCAGCAAGTAGCAATCGCGGGTTTAGGAAGACAATCACAAACTCCGCAGCAACAACACGCCAACCCTTCTAGTCGAAAGAATAACGTGGATGAACCGTATAGGCTCAGCTTGTAATCTCCTACGCGTCGCAGGACCTCACACGCCAGTAGAGGTTTTTGCAAAGATTCCTCAAGAAACTTAGGGATTTTTAGTCATCTTTCCCCAAACTCGGTACGAGGATTTTAACCCCAAACACACATCGTGTCTATTTCTTATATAACTCAAATCTCCCCTTTTACAACTCACGCATATGGCTTTATATAATAGCCGACTCAATACAAATGACTTGACTCGCAAGAAGCTAACTCACGTTTGGAATAAAACTAAATGGAATATATCTAGACTTTCCTAATTTAAATGCACACGCCGCTTGACGCGTCCAGTTCCTTGGTCGATGCCTTGTTATCAATTTCTGGCGGACGTGATCTCCAAAAGAAACAAACAATCGTGCTAGCCAAAAACTGCTTTGACCGTGCCGAGCAAATCCCATAGAAATAGCAGCGCCTCTTATCTTCTTGTTTTGCCTGTATCGTATCCCAAGCTGAGCTAACCTCCTCATTGCATGCAAACCCACCTGGATCAAATACGTGGTTGGCATTAATTCTCATATGCACATGCAGGCACCTAATCCAACGTGACACATGAATGTCCAGTCTATCATGAATATAACTTCTCATATGATTATCATCTCCATCATCAGCGACCCGAAGAAACATATCGTCGGTTTTAAACTGAACCATACTAACTCGGATAACTGATATGCCGGCCGTATCATCCTCCCCTTCTTCAAAGGAAACCGTCCTCGGTTTCAAGTCAGTCTCCAAAGGAACAACGTTGTCTCTTGATTTCACGGATGCTACAGAAGTTGCAGCAGCCGCATCCTCTTTCTTCTTTGCTTCCTTTTGCTCCTTCATCTTCTGCAGCCGGTCTTTTCTCCAAGCAATAAACGCCTTCTTCTCCATGGCCTTCAGAATATATATATTTTCTCGCGTGACAGTGTAAGTGTTAGCAAGAAAATTGTACACAACTTTGTTCTCCTTGTACCAGGGCTCTCCCAGTAGCAAATAACATGAAATCATCTGCACCGGTATCACATCGCACAAAATCTCAGAAGAAAATTTGCCGATGAAAAACTGTACCATAGTTTGACGCGTGATGTCGAGCTTGTCGTGGCACCCCCTCATTGAGTAGGGTCGTGGATGTGGTGTCGTCAACAGCCCCAGCTTCTCCACCATGTCGACACCAACCGCGCTGATCGCACTGTCGTGGTCGATCGTCGTGGCACAAGCTCTCTCCCCCACTTTACAGTAGGTGTGAAAAAGCTCAGCTCCGTAACCTTGCTCTTCCAGCAAGAAATCACCGGAAAACCTCCAATAGCTCTTCATTGAATATGAGTTGCCGACCTCCATAACAAGAAAACTGAAGAAATAGTACTAACTTGATTCCTCGTGCAGTCCAATTGATGCCAAGCGAACCACGTGATTCAAACTGAGTCTGTCCCAGTACGTCTCCAGCGGATACAACAGTAGACGAGGTACCAAAGCGACGCCGAAAAAAATTCCGATCGAACCAAAGGTTACGGAGGATGATACGGCGTCCGACGCATGTACTAAAGGTGCTAGTGGAATGGAAGAGAAGACTATGCATGAGATTCGGACCGTGGCAACAACAGGGTACGTGGATCCAAGGGAAAAGCTGAATACGTATGCCAATGATCCATGTGAGACTCCATGCGATTTGGATACTAGAGATAGAGAACGAATCAGGTTTAAAAGGAAAGAGACTTGTTTATTCGGAGTAAAACTACAGAAAATCGCCATGGCTCTGGCGGCCAATCTGTGTACGTGTATCAGTTGAAGAACCGATCTGGTTGTGTGTTCTTGGCGAGAAGATTGGAGGCATCGATCTCTAGTCTGCTACGTGAGTTCAGAGAGCTCGTCCATGTGATTCCGGCCGGTCGCTGGGTTTGCATGTTGTTTAATTAGGTTTGCATCTGGTAAACTTGATTCTGCTATTGTCTGCTACTTTGAAAATTGTGCTATTGCTGTTTGACGTGAGATCAGTACGGGAAGGAATCAATATTACTACTAGAAGCTAGCTACAAGATTGCTTATTCTGGTTTGCATCACATCGCTGTTGAGAAGTTGGAAATAGAATTATCTGCTGATTGTTTTTGTACCGTGAAAGATTGGGAATCAACACGCGGCGTCGACTAAACTAGTTACGCCGTATCATCAGTCCACTCAGGAATCTCATGCAACGCTGCTACTAACTCGGAATCTTGATCTGGACTTTCATCATCCTCTTCACCCGGAAGTTGGACTGATGGCTTCCATAACTCGTCCAGGAACACATTTGGTGGAACTGGCTCTCTACGTGATCCCAATCTTGACAAAGCATCTGCTGCCTCGTTTTTCCTTCTATCAATATGATCCACCTGGAATCCTGAAAAGAATCCAGCTGCTTCATCAACAGCCCTTCGGTAAGCCGCCATCTTCTCATCTTTCCTGTCCCAAGTCCCAGATACTTGCTGCGCTACAAGATCCGAGTCACCAAAACACATGATCCTTTTGATGTTCATCTCCTTGGCAATGCGCAAACCATGTAACAAAGCTTCATACTCGGCAATATTATTGGTGCAATCGAAGTGAATCTGAAGAACATAACTCATCTTATCCCCTTTGGGTGAAGTGAGAACCACTCCTGCTCCTGATCCCTCATACTGCTTGGATCCATCAAAATGCATAACCCATGACTTATAACTCGGCGCCTTGGGTGGTGCCGTGCTTAACTCGGTCCAATCATTGACAAAATCAATCAAGGCTTGTGACTTAATTGTTGTGCGAGGCTCATACTTGATGTGATAATCACCCATCTCAATCGCCCACTTGGCAATTCTTCCAGTAGCTTCAGTATTGCACACAATGTCTGCCAATGGCGCTCCACTCACCACTGTAATGGGGTATTCTTGAAAGTAATGCTTCAATTTCCGACTGGCCATAAAAACGCCAAAAACTAACTTCTGCCACTGGGGATACCTCTGCTTAGCCGGAGTCAAAACCTCACTGACATAATAAACCGGCCTTTGAACCAGATGCTCCTTTCCTTCTTCTTTTCGCTCCACCACAATAACTACACTAACTGCTCGGGAATTTGCAGCTATGTACAACAGCATAGGCTCCTTTGGAGCTGGAGCAGCTAAGATTGGTGCTTTCGATAATGTTTCCTTCAATGCCTCCAGGGCTTTATCAGCTTCCTCATCCCAAACAAATTTATCTGACTTCCTCAAGAGTCGGTATAAAGGAATTGCTTTCTCTCCCAGTCGGGATATGAACCTACTCAACGCAGCCACGCAGCCCGTGATCTTCTGGACTTCCTTCAATTCAGTCGGCTTTCCCAACCTATTGATTGCTGCTATCTTTTCCGGGTTTGCTTCAATACCACGCTCGGACACAATAAAGCCGAGTAACTTTCCTGATGGAACTCCAAACACACACTTTTTCGGGTTAAGCTTCATCTGAAACCTCCTTAAGTTAGCAAAAGTTTCTCTCAAATCATCAATAAATGTCTCAGCCTTCTCTGTCTTGATCACCACATCATCAACATACGCATGCACGTTCCGATCTATCTGCTTCTCAAAACAACTCTGGATGCACCTCTGATAAGTTGCTCCAGCATTTTTCAGTCCAAATGTCATGTTCTTGTAACAAAAAGCTCCAAATAGGGTGATAAATGATGTCTTCTCCCAATCTTCCTCTGCAAGCTTGATTGATGGTATCCTGAATATGCATCCAGAAAACACAAAAGATCACTACCTGCCACAGCATCTATGATTTGATCAACCCTTGGTAACGCAAACGGATCCTTCGGACAATGCTTGTTCAAACTTGTGAAATCAATACACATCCTCCACTCATTGTTCTTTTTCAACACTAAAACCGGGTTAGCCAACCACTTTGGATGTAACACTTCCATAATGAATCCTGCGGCGAGTAAACGAGCTATCTCTTCTCCTACAATCCTTCTTCTTTCCTCATTCAATCTGCGCAATCCCTGTTTAATCGGTCTTGCTTTAGGATCAACATGTAAGCGGTGCTCAGCGAATTCAGTCGGTATGCCTGGCATGTCACTAGGTTTCCATGCAAAGACATCCCGATTCTCACGGATGAATTTGATGAGCGCGCTTTCCTATTTGTCAGTCAGGTTTGACCCGATAGAGAACTGCTTGGACGAATCACCCGGCACGAAGTCAATCATTTTGGTATCCTGAGCCGCTTTGAATTTCGCCCTCTCTTCGGTCATTGGTTTCTTTAAAATTGTCCCATCATCCGGGTTTGTAGTAGCCTTGTAGTAATTCAACTCCTCTTCCGCACAAGCTTGTTCTGCCATAACAGCATCACCTTCCTCACATTGTAACGCCATCTCACGACTGTCATTGACTGTGATAATACCATTTGGGCCTGGCATCTTCATCTTTAGGTACACATAACACGGCCTTGCCATGAATCTAGCAAAAACGTTGCGGCCAAAGAGAGCATGATAAGGGCTCTTCAACTTGACCACCTCAAAACAAATCATCTCAGACCTGAAATTATCCTTTGATTCTCCAAACGCAACCTCCAATGTTATTGTTCCCTCTGGTCTTGCCGACTTTCCAGGAACAATACCATGAAAGATAGCACCTGAAGGGTGAAGCTGCTTGGCTGTGAAACCCATCCGGATGAATGTATCCCAATAAAGAATGTTGATGCTACTACCTCCATCCATAAGAACCTTGTGTAAAATATAACACAAAACCTGAGGTGCAACAACTAAAGCCAACGCTCCAGGTGCATCTACACGGGCCGGGTGATCCTCTCTAGACCAAGTGATCGGATACTCGGACCACTTCAAATACCTCGGGACTGCGGGAAGAATAGCGTTGACAGCTCTCTTCTTCAACTTCTGATCTCTCCGACTAGTGCTGGAAACTGTGATATGATACTGTCCACGATTTAACTCCTTGGGGTTTTGCTGGAAACCTAACCCGGCTGGTCCGTTATCCGGGCCGGGTGGTCCTCCATTATTTCCTCCAGCTTGTCACTAGTAGGAAAACCATTATAGGTAGGTTGTATTCTGTGGCGCACCCCTAATTGGTGCGCCACAGAAATATAATTCTGTGGCGCACCAGGCCTGGTGCGCCACAGAAATGTGACTTTCTGTGGCGCACGTGGCCAGATGCGCCACAGAAATATGACTTTCTGTGGCGCACCCAGCCAGGTGCGCCACAGAAAGTCACATTTCTGTGGCGCACCAGGCCAGGTGCGCCACAGAAAGTTATCCAGGGGGCAGGTAAAAAATTGAAAAAAAAAATTCTGTGGCGCACCAGGCAGGTGCGCCACAGAAAGTTGACATTCTGTGGCGCACCAGGCAGGTGCGCCACAGAAAGGTCACATTCTGTGGCGCACCAAGCTGGGTGCGCCACAGAATCTCATTTTTCAAATCCCACCCCCCCTGGATCGCCTTTTTTAGCCTTGCAGGAAATAAAAGAAAATGAAAAAAAATTCAAAAATTAAAACCCTTTGACATGTGGCTAGGTATGAGTGTCTAGTACGTGTAGAAATTTTGAAATATAAATTTTGACCTTTTCTGCAACAAATGAAAAAGAAATCTTGTAACGGCCATAACTTTTGCATACGACGTCGAAATAACGCAAATAATATGTCAAAAAAATCGTGAGAAAAAATCCGAATTCGAATCCACCCGGTCAGCAATTCACACATTTCTCAAATTCCAAAAGAAAAAAAAAAGTTATTTCAAACAGACGATTTTTCGCAGCAAAATCAAAAAAACTCAAAAAATTCAAAAAAATTCAAAAATTCCAAAATTTCAAAAAAGACACAGAAATGTATAACAAAGAAGATTGTTGACTTTTCTTGACTTTTTTATTTTTTTGGATTTTTTTTGGATTTTTTAGATTTTTTTGATTTTTTTTGGATTTTTTGGATTTTTTGAATTTTTTTAAGTTTTTTGAATTTTTTTGGATCTTTTGAAACTTTTGAATCTCCTTTTGAAAGTTTAGAAGTTTTTGAAAAATCTGAAATTTAAAAACACACGTTTATAACATATACATAACATATACACATACAAGACTTAAGAGGATACATATGATATATATCAATAAGAACTTGAGTAGCACAAGGGTAGGTGAAGTGGGTGGAACTTAGAAGTTAAGCGTGCTAGGGTTGGAGCAATTTGAGGATGGGTGACCTAGCGGGAAGGTATCAGTTCAAAAAATTCAAAAAATCTGGAAAAAATTCCAATAATTAGGATTTTTCGTATTATTTCATATTTTGATTTTTCTGATTTTTTTCGAAACTTTTTATTTTTTTTGGAAGTTTTTGAATTTTTTGAATTTTTTCATAATTCTGTGGCGCACCAGGCAGGTGCGCCACAGAAATGTGGATTTCTGTGGCGCACCAGGCCAGGTGCGCCACAGAAAGTGGATTTCTGTGGCACACGCCCATGGTGCGCCATAGAAAAAATATTTAGTGGCGAGGATTCTGTGGCGCACCCAACAATTCTGGGGGTGCGCCACAGAATCCATTTTTGGTGCGCCACTGATAAGGCTTTTCCTACTAGTGTGTGGTCCGTGGGCCGGGTTATTTACATTACCTGGCCTCGGGCCGTTTCCTCCCATATTCATCCTGGCAAACTCCTCGTTCTTCCATCTCTGAAGATCAACACACTGGGCCAAAGAGTGATTTGCCGGTTTACCGTTCCTACTATGACGTGGACACGGCATGTTGAATGCTTCCTGGGGGTTAGCCGGTCCTCGGAAATTTCCCCTGTAATTGCCATTGTTGTTATTGCCTCGATAATTATCATCTCGCCGCTGAAATTTGTTATACCCGGTGTTTGTGTTTGCCACCAAATCTGAACCACCCTCGTGCTGCCTTTTGGAGTTATTCCCATTGTTACCATTGTGATTATTGTTCCTGTTGTTGTTGTGGTTCTTTCCTCCGTTGTTGACGTTTCCTTTTCCCTTATCTTCATCATCATCCCGGGTCTTGTCTGTGGACGCGTGCTTATGAGTCGCTTCCATCAGCTGCCCCATGGTGATTGTTTCTGCTTCGCTAGTGGCCCTCAGTCGACCCATCTTCTGAATTACCGGGTCATATCTGCAGGTTTTCTCCATTGATGACACGGCCGCAGCTGGTGTAATCCCCTTTGATGAGCGAATGATGGCTGTAACTCGGCGCATCCAGTGACGCGCTGACTCGCCTTTCTTCTGGAAACATCGCTCCAAATCCTCTATAGTGAACAACTTCTCACACGTGCCCTTGAAATTCTTGACAAATAATGCCTTCAACTCATCCCAAGAATTGATAGATTTCTCAGGTAATCCATTGAACCATAACTTTGCTGCTCCTTCACTCATCATCAGGTACATGTATCTCGCGCACAAGTTGGCTGTGGCATTGCGAATACTCATCGCCATCTCGTGACTGCTGAGCCATGTTTCTGGATCCATGCTGGGGTCATAATTCGTCACCTTGCTTGGCTCTTTAAACTTCTCAGGAAAAGGTTCACTCTTAATAGCATCTGAAAGACATTTAGTTCCAACCGGGTTAAGTAATGAAGAAACTAACGGCAAACCTGACCCGGTATTTGGTGCGTTGCCCATCACTCCTGCTTCAGGTTGTCGTCCGGCTCCTCCGGCGACACCTAAAGCCGCGTTTGCGCTCGCCGCACGCCGTGCTCTTGAACTGTTGACAATTGCTTGGGCCACAGACTGGGCCGGGGCCGGTTGATGTGGTCTCGGCGCTGGCTGATTCTGGGCTGGCCTCTGCTGATGATGTCCCAAATGTTGAGGCTGCGGCGCCGGGTGACCTTGATTCTGCTGTCCGTTCCTGACGCCTGATCCGGCTGGCCTTGGTGTTTCTCCGTGATGACTCCGGTTAGCTCGGCTATTGTACGGTGTTGAATGTAACGCTCCACTCTTATCCGGCATGTTTCCCTGCTGCGTGATCGCGGTTTTCAACATCTCAATTGCCCTGCGCGCTTCGTCTCCCTCTGGCGATTGATCAATCGGCATGCGGCATAATGCTAATGTCGCTGCGTACACGTTATCAGCCGGATTTGAGTAGTGACCACTGGGCGTGTGGAACCGGTCTGCTGGTGGTGGCATACCACCCGCAGCTGCTGTGTTCTGATTTTGCTGTGCTCCAGCCCGAGTGTTGGGTGGCACCCCGTTTCCTCCCTGATTTGCTCTAACCATGATTCCATGCCCGATTCCAACTGGCGCTGGCTCAGGCCGAGTGACATTGGGAGCTCCATTTGGTGATGTAAAGTTCAATCTTGTTGGATCTAAGGTCAAGCCTGGCATCACCCGGGTCTCGTGCCTCCTCCGATGTACTGCTGTAAGATCTTCAAGGCGATTCTGCACTGTTATCCTTTCTTGCTCCACACGGGCTCGATCCCGTTCTATCTCTTGTTGCTCATCAAACATGCGCTGCTGCTCCGCCAATAAAGCCTTCTGTTGATTCTCCAGCGTGATTCGTAACGTGTCCAATGCTGCGCCCGGGTTGCTGCGTTATCTGGTGTGATTGGGGTGGTAACTATTGCGGCGTCAAAGTCCAAGGGCCTAAAAACTGGTGGGATTTCCATCACAACCGGCTGTCCCGAGCCTTCACCCGGTTGAAAAGTCGTGAGATGCTGAATTCTTTCTCTGTTTTCTCTGGCCGCGCGCGTGGCATCGTCCTCGCTAACTGAAGTTTCTGTCCCATCATGGTGGTTCCTCAGGGTGTACACCACAGCACGCTTCATGGTCCTTGGCTCCGACTCATAATCTTCCTTATCAGCCACGTACCCAAATCTCTCGTCAAACAACGGTAAGATCGACTCAGTATCTGTATCCAAATCTTCCTCACGTCGGCACTCCGGCTCGCAAGCCTGGATGTCCGACTGGTGTTCGAAACCTCCTATTCCGACTGACTCTTCTCCATCAGATTGGACGATGGTGGCTGCCCCTGAAACGGAGTCGCACATAACCTCGTCATCAATTTGCTGAATTGCATTAACCATACATACGAAGACGTTGATCCGACCAAACGGGATCACCCGGCCGGTATCCAGCAGATCTGCCTCTTCCTTCCAGCCGGAATCGTCGACGATGCGCTTTCCGTGCTGATCCATCCTGACCTCGCCGATCGCGAGGTTCTCCATCCCTCGCAGAGCTTCTCCCTTGATGAGGACAGCTTTGGTCGCAGGCCCCACGGTGGGCGCCAACTGTCGTGGGGTTATCACGGCAGATGTTACCATAGGGTAACTTGATGATTGGGGCAAGGCGCCTTGGTCCTTCAGGAGATTGTCACGCTCGTTGGGGAAAAAGGGTTTACCCAGGTTCAGCCTCTCCATTGGAGATAAAGACCTACTTCCTGCTTCTATGTTATTGATCTCGAGATCTCGATAACTCGGCTACGACAACAGAGCCGGGTTACGAGACAGGTTACAAAGGTTTCGCTTGATAGCAATGATATCGAACTAGGGCTTAAAATCTTGTCTATCTATGTTCTGGGAGCCCGTTTATATAGACGCCGGGTCTCCCAAACTTACAATGAATACCGAGTTACATACGAGCCCGGAGTCCTACTCTAGGTTCTTCTAGACCTTCCGTAGCCTCCAAGTCACCCGGTTCCTTCCTTCACTCGGACTCCAGTTCTTCTAGGTCCTTCCTTCCAGGGACGAGACATTTTAGGCCTATTGGCCCATCTATAAGCCGGCCCACATCTTGTACACATCACTCGGACCAGGCCTTGGGCCATCCGACTGATTCTTCCTTGGTCATGAGTATACCGGGTTATTATCCCCCCAACACCGCGGATGGTGATGAACACATTGGAGCAGAAGAAGATGGCTCCGAGTTTTTGAACGACTCCGGTCCGGGAATGGAGGTGGAACGAAGCGTCCAAGGGCAAACTAGCAAAGTTGGTGAACCCCCGCAGTCCGGCGTGGTATATTAAGCTTCTATTTGATCAGATGTAAAATTTTGTTTGTATATATATATATTAACAAATGTTTCTTCTTTTTAGACCTCCGCATCGACCCAAACTAGTAAACGAGGCCATGCCAAAGGGTTGGGAATAAAAGATTATTTCAGAATTGAGTCAGTCTCTTCAGATGGCAAACCGTTGGCGCCTCCGAAGAGCGCATCTAAGTTTGTGCATCAATGTGGAGTTGTTGTCAGGGACAATGTTCCGATCAGCCTTTCGGAATGGAATCAGATAAAAAACTTAGAGGGCAATTATTATGTCACCGAGAGAACTAAAGATATATGTTGGAAGAAGCTCATGGCACATTTCACTTTGCCGGTGTTGGATAGTCCCGAAAGGACAAAAGCCATGACGGACAAAGTCAAGAATTGGGCTCTGAAGAAGATGGCTGAACAATTCAATAAATGGAAGAACAGATTATACCGTGATTGGGTCGACAAAAAGAAAGTTCCAGATTTTACTGGGACACTAGAGAGGCAGCGGGCTCACTGGCCGGCATTTCTGCAATACAAGGATACAGAACTAGCCAAGGAAAGATCGGCAAAGAATAAGTTGAATGCAGCGAAGAAGATATATAACCATAAGTTGGGTGGAGGTGGCTACGTAACTGCCGAGCCTAAGTGGGATCGGATTGAGGCCACTATGCGCGAAAAAGGGATCATTCCAGTTACAGATTTGTGGCCCCGTAGGGTCAGAAATTGGATACTTGCTCATGGGGGGGAGTATGACGCATCAGGCGATGTAATAGTTGATGAAACGAAAGAAACTCCTATACCCCGGCAAACAATTCTGGATGCAATCGCCGATGCTCGTGAGGGAAGGTTTTTTCCCGACAGAGAATACGACGAGCTGTGGAAGGCCCTCGGTACTAAAGAAAAAGGAGGATCTGTTCGAGGCAGGGGAGGTGTGACGTGGCATGAAGGGTTTCCTGAGGACCGTGACTCTTATAGAAGCCGAGAAAGAGCAAAGAGGAGGAAGGAGCAGGAGCAACACGACCGGTTGAGCAAAGTGGAAAATATCATTAGCCAACAACAACAGGAACTAGATGAATTGCGGCGCGTGCAATCTTCTCGAGGGGCAACTCATCAGCTGCAGCTGCAAGATGAGGGTCCGTCTCAACGGAAAAGCAGCGTGGCTTCCACGACGGTCGGTGCTGATGAGGCATCGAACCAAACATACCCCGTGGATTCTATCACTGAGAAGAAAACTTGTGAGCTACATGAGGCAGTGAGAAACTTAACCATGAAGGCGGCGGACGGCTATGCTTTACCTTGTGAATCTACAATACTGTATGTGGCAATGAGATTCCAGATGGCTATGCTCGTGTCGGCGTGGATCAAGTTTACCCCGGATTTGAATCACTCGAACTTCATCCCTGGAGGTGATGATGAGAGGACACTGGGAGATGTCCAGGGTGGACTCATTCTATGGCCCAAGAAATTGATCATGTTTCCAGGCTGGACACCGCCGCCAAGGCCACCATCGCCTTCTCGATCTCCGTCGCCGCGTCAGCCGACTCCGTCGCCGCGTCACTCGCCGCGTCAGCCGACTCCTGAGCCGCGTCAGCCGACTCCTGAGCCGACTCCTCAGCCACTAAGGCTAACGGTCGAAAGGGGATGAAGACCACCGCCATGGGTTCCCGACCCAAACCCCGACTTGAGCCCCTGCCAAAAGTACCGAAGGTTCCTCCCCCGAGACCTTACGACGTCGAGTGTACTCAAGAGGAAGCCAGGGTGTGGCTACAAACAGAATCGAGAAGACAGTTTGCAGAAATGGCTGAGAAAAGAAAACCTAAGCCAAAGGAAAAGTATTCGGAAGCTCAAACACAATTTGCTGTTAGTTTCCTTACTCAGCCATCGCAAATTTCGATAAATAGGCCAGATGACTATGTACGGACTATGAGGAAAATTCCACCCGGCGGGAAAAGGAGAAGAGATGTTGCCCAGCTCGGACATCAGTCAAATCAGTCCATCTCCCCGCTCAAGGTGGCCACTGATATGGGCTCTGCGCTTGAGAACGATAGCGCTTACCGCGCGCAATTTGCTGCAGATATTGGTATTTCACTTTCTCAACTGGATGCAGATGATATCCCCCCCTCCCCCCTTATGGGACCTACTAGATGGACCTGGGAATACGGGAAGGATCTAGTGTCACCTGATGAGCTCCAGAATCTACCAACACAAATGACAAGACTGCATAAATGGTACAAGAATGTCACAAGTGAAGGTCGAATATTGATCCCGGTGAAAATTACAGATGAACATTTCAACGGTGCAGACGAGATAACTATACCTATTGAAGAAATCTATCAGTTATACCAGCTTGACGCCCTCGACTTGAGCATGCTCACTACCTATTGTCTGTAAGTGATTCAATTCATTTATTTTCTAAAATAAAGTCTATAGCTTAGCTCGGTCATTGCCTGTTCTAATTATGCTCACTACGGTATTATGCAGAATGAAGAGCGATGAATGTGACAGAAACCGAGTGTTTGAGATTGGGTTCATCGACCCAAGCCGAGTTAATGAAAAATTGCTACGTGACCACCACGAGGAAACGGTGAACACCTTGTTTAGGTCCATCCGGGACCAAAATTATAAAGGGAAGATATTGTTTCCTTACCACTTCAGGTAAGAGTCTTACTGTCTTGTACACATTGGTTTTTGCTTTCTCGATGTTAAGTGTAACTGATTAGTTACTGACATATATAAACGTGCGCAGCGCCCATTACATTCTGTTAATCATTCAAATCGATAGAGCAGAAGTTGAAATCTTGGACTCATTGCACTGGCCCAAAGAGCGGCACGAATATATCCAAGGAGTGCTCAAACGGTAATTTCAATCTTTATCGTATTACATCGGTCTCTTTCCTTCCATTCCTGAGATATCAAGTAACTAATTAATAACTCATTTATTCAATTGTTTGATGGGCAGGGTTTGGAAGCTTTCCGAAATGCTACACCTGGTCAATTTAAAGAGGAACTTACTTTTGTTTACCCCAAAGTAAGTAGTACGAGCTAGGTGTTCGCGCATCCCTTTTAATTCAAATTTCAATACCATCGTGATGCTTGATTATTATTTGATTGAAATCTATTCTCGTGTAGTACTTGGATAGGCAGCCTCCCGGGACCAATTTGTGTGGATATTACGTCTGCGAGTGGATTCGCACGATAGTCTCTGAGCGGAACCCAGGGACATTTATCGAAGTAAGTGAACAAATAAATTCACAATTTCATTTTATAACCATCAATTGTGTTGAGTGTCATTCATAATTTCTGTTATGATGATTGAAATTCATATTAATCTCCCTTCTTTTATAGATGGATCGAATGCGGAGGGACCTGCAACTAAAGGACCGCTTTCGACCAATTTGCGAGGAAATTGCGGGCTTTTTGATGAACTATGTCTTAGACATGAAGGGAAAATACAATGGCACCAGATCAAATTAGATGACGGGCTCTAGTAGTGGCTTCATGATCTCCATGTAATCGAATAGATGACGGTTCTAGTCCCTCTTATATATGATCTTTATATGTAAATTAATCCGGGAAAACGTGAAAACGGGAAGCCGGGAAAACGTGAAACCGGGAAGCCGGGAAAACGTGAAACCGGGAAACCGGGAAGCCGGGAAAACGTGAAACCGGGAAGCCGGGAAAACGTGACGTCGACTTTCCCGACTTCACGACTTCCCGACTTCACGACTTCCCGACTTCACGACTTCACGACTTTCCCGACTTCACGACTTTCCCGACTTCACGACTTTCCGTTCCGACTTCCGACTTCCGATTTCCCGACTTTCTCATAAAGCTTTCTCTTACGAATATTTTGATATGCTATATGTATTTTTCTGATTTACAGATAATTAACCGTATTTTTTGCAAATTATTCATAATATACAACAACCGAAACGAAAAAAGCCACAGGCTGCCACGTGGGTGCATCTCTAGTCCCGGGTTGTATTACAACCCGGGACTAGAGATCCTCTCGCACTCGCCATGTGCTGCCCCCGCGTGGAACTCTCTGGTCCCAGGTCGTAGGACACCCGGGACAAGAGGGGGGGGCCTCTAGTCCTGGTTGGCATGTACCGGATGTCCATCCGGTCCCAGAGGCCTCTACCACCCGGGACTAAAGGCCCTGTGTGCACTAGTGATAAGGTCTACGTACCAACCTATCCACAATGGCAGTGCATAACCACAGAATCGTGGCAACACCGCCTTTTAAAATTATTATATAGGTTATTGCATATGTCTAGCTGCGTGATTAAGAAGGTTAAATGCACTTGAGTAAGGTACAGTACAAATTTCCTACAGATTGGAGGTTTTTTTTTCGCAACTCCTACTGAGTTAAAACATTGAGTAAGAGACAATTGACACCAATGTTTTAACCCGACCCCGAACTTGCATACATACAAGTTTAACTCACTGAAAATAACACTCGACAGGTTCAGTTGCTAGAGATAGGTGGAAATCTATTCTAGTGCCATTTCCACCACCGCTGCCTGCATAAATAGTGGAAATAGACGTTTCCGGAGCTTTTACTTTCTTTAACAAGAGGGACATGAAATATGTGTATGTACTAATCAATTTACTCTCATTTATGTGTACCACTACCAGCTGACCTACAACACTAAATACATTCGCCTCTCACCACCACTCTTCCTTCCATTATATGCTACAGTGCCTCATATATAGACATCACGGTTGTTTTCTTTTCTTCTCATGTACAAGCTCAGTTCTCTTGAAGAGAGCGCAGAATTTCCGTAGATATACCCATGTCGGAGGTAAAGTTTGTTTTACTATGCTTCATCTCGGAATGAGCGGTATCGAGAAGCATGCTAATACCTCGAGGTGCCACTTTAGTACCGAGAGGACACAAGACCGTGGCGCCCAGGGTCATAGTAAGACTATGATCAACGAGCCATGTGGCCTGCATTATAGAAGTGTTTAGTTTTTTGACATGTGGAGTAGTAGGGTTGTGGACAGTGGAGGACACACAGGACACATAGGGTGAACCTGGTGGAGACTGCAAAATTTCTGTAGAAGTGGTAGTTTGCGCAACGAGATGCCCTGAGCATGGTGGAAACTGCTATTCCCTCACTTACAGATAGTAAAGTCTGCACAACAGCACTTATAGGCACATTCTTCTGCTATATAATAGTGTTTGTGGTTTAACATGTAGAAGAGTGTGTGCTCGACTTGGTGAATAATCCTCCCTAAGGAACTAGCCAAATCTTGAAGCATTGATCGGCCAGGATCTGGAGGTCTCCGAGAAAAGTCCGTTACCATACTCACGTAACTTTATCCACCAATATGGATTTTATAACGAACAATTTAGCTCTGTCCACCAATATTTCAAAATCATCATTCATTTTAAATACCCGATATGTGGGTGCCCTATGACGCGAGACTAAACAATCTCCTAATTAACATAGAAAACTCGACGAAGTCTCTAGATCTATCTATGCTTCATCCCTCTGAAGGTGTGGGGAAAAAGATCAAACAGATTATTGATAAAAATGAGGGTTTGATCCACACAGGCCTATTATTTGTCCATGACCTTAGACACTGTGGCACGGCCACACCTTGAATATTATCCCTGAGAATTATTTGCAATTTTAAAAATAAGATCAATGTTTGATGTCTAGCTAGTTTTATTGGTAAGATGGTCAAAGCGCACTCGAGAAGGTAAAGTGAAATTATCCAAAAAATATTGGAAGATTGTAGACATCCGCTAAGGTACAATGTTGATCCAATGACAAGCAACACCCAGTGACGAAGCCACACACTAGCTGGGTAGTCAATTGACTACACAGTTATTTGGGTATACAAGCATAAATCATGCAGAAATTAGCGGAAAAAACCGTATAAATACATATGTTGACTACACAATCTCTAATTGACTTCAGAAGGTTACAGTGCTGGCACCGCCAATGGCAACACCAATGTCTCTAAAGCGCATACCTGCAAGTTTGACCTCGGTGAAAAATAACTCTCGAGAGGTTCAGCTGGTAGAGATAGGCAGCAATTTGTACTAGCGTCCTTTCCAGCACGGTTGACCCGAGAAATAGGTGAAATGATAGTTCTAGAGCTTTATTTTCCCCGTAAGAGTGACATAAATTACATGTTATTTACTGATTATTTTCCTTTCATTTATGTGCAACCTACACTATCAAAGGCATCCGCTGTCACCACTCTTCCTTGCAATCGATGCCCACCTTCTATATAGACGCACACTTCTTTTCTTTTCTTTCCTTCCCATGTGCATGCTTGACCCTCTTGGGAGAGCGCATAATCACCTTAGGGCATCTCTAACCGATGTACAAAAATCGGTTAGAGGAGTAAAAGATGCTCTTTTACTCATCTAACCGCACCTAACCGAAGTCCAAAACACGTTAGAGGAGTAAATTTTTTACCCATCGGTGCCGCCGACTCCTATATTTACTCATCGGTGCGGCCGATGAGTAAAAGATTCCCTCCCATCTCCTCGCGTTCACACCCACTTCCCCGTTCCTCCTCGACATCTCCTCTGTCTCCGGCGACCGCCGCCTACGATTCCTCCCTCCCGCCGGCACCCCAGCTACCCGCGATGGCCGGATCCTCCCGCCGGCCATCTCCGCCGCCGATCCCGAGCGCTCGCCGGCCCCGTATCCCCCCGCCGCGAGCTGCAGCCTCCTCGACTTCCGGACGCCGTTTCCCTCCATCTCCTCGTCGATTGCCGCCACCAAAACGCCGTCGGCAGGCCCGCCGCTCCGCCGGCACCCTCGACCTGCCGGTGCCGCCGACGCCGGTCTACCGCGGCGTGCGGCAGAGGTCCTAGGGGGCGTGGGTGTCGGAGATAACCGACCGCAACACCGGGAAGAAGGTGTGGGTCGGCTCCTTCCAGTCCGCGGAGCAGGCGGCGATGGCGTACGACATCCAGAACGTCCGCCTCCACGGGAGCGAGTGCGGCGAGCTCAACTTCCCCTTGGAGGTGCCGGAGCCGGTGCCGCCAGAGCTCGAGCCGGAGGGGCTCCGCTATGTCTCTGCCCGCGAGCGGCGGGAGGACAGGGAGGCGCGCGAGCTCCCCGAGGCAGAGCGCCGCGACACAGCGATGGCGGCCAAGCTCGCCGGCTACAACCCAGAGCTCGTCGAGGAGGAGCGGAAGGCGCTGGAGGCGTTCGCCGAGGCCAAGCGGAAGGCCGACGCCACGGCGGGGAAGAAAGTGAAGAAGGAGGAGGAGGCGGGGCCGTCGGCAGCTCCGGCGCCGGCCACGGTGAAGGAGGAGGAGGCCACGATGCCGGCGGTGATCGAGCTCGACTCCGACTCCGACTCCTTCGATTGGGACGATGATTAGGTTAGGTGGTCGAATTCGGCCGAATTTTCTCAAATTCGGCCGACTTTTGGTTGTAATATGTATAAACTTTGTTAAATATATGTGTTAGTTTTAAATTCGGTTGATTTTCGTTGAATTTGGTGGTTTTTGTTTGATTTACTCCTCTAACTATTGGGGTTCGGTTAGGAACGGCAATCGGTTAGCTGCGTATTTTTACTCCTCTAACGAAATTTCGGCAGTTTACTCCTCTAACCGATTGGGGATCGGTTAGAGATGCCCTTAGATACGGAGTATGTGGGATCCAAAAGTTCGTTTTATTGTGCTTTCCTTCGGAATGAGCGACATTCAGAAACATATGCTCATAGTGCAATACATCCGGCTTGTTCAAATAGGAAGAATTGTGCATGGGAGAGCAGGAGCTGCAGCACCGGAGGGTGCTGTTCTACGTTAGGATAATGTATGTGCTTTTACACCTACACTAGAACAGTGCATTCGAATGGATGAACAATCATCCCTATGAAACTGTCCGAATCTTGAAGATTTGATCGGGCAGGATCTAGAGATCTCCCAGAAGTAAGTGTGAGGCAATCTGTTCGTTTTGGGAGGCTTTATTTTCCACGTAAAGGTTAGAGTGACAGCAAATGATTTTGGTGCGGTTCATATGTCGAGCACACGGTCCCACAAGCTAGAATCAGGCGTCGGCGCACGGCAGCCACAAGCCCCGGCGACCCCACAAAATCTGCTTGCGCACGCCCAGCCGGCCATGCCGGATTCCTTCGTGCCAATGGCCGACAATCACCATTTGGTAGAGATTTAAATATGGACTAGATATGAATCAAAATTAGTGTACCTACGCACTCAATATGTCTACACACGTTTATTCTGAAGAAAAGTTAGAATGCATTATCAAAGTGAACGGAGGGGGTACACTAGTGGAAAAAGGGCTTCTTGTACCAGGTGGTAAGGATCTCTGGTCCCGGATGCCCACCCGGTACGCCACAATCGGGACTAGAGGCCTTCACCTCTAGTCCCGGGTGGCTTACGGCCCAGTACAAGAGAGGTCCACGCGGGGCCGTGACAGAGCGCGTGGCTTACGGCCCGGTACAAGAGACTCTCCACGTGGCGGCCTCTGCCTTTTTTTGTTTTTCCAGCTTATTGCTACGATTAATCTTGCAAAAAATATGGTTAATTAATTACAAATCAGAAAAATAAATATAGCATATCAAAATATTCATAAAAGAAATATTTATGAGAATTCGACCGGGAATAGTGCCCCGTCTATTCGATTACAACCGGGACTAGATCCCGTCTATTCGATTACAACCGGGAATAGAGTCCGTCTATTCGATTACAACCGGGACTAGAGCCCGTGTATTCGATTACATAGAGGTCGACCGGGACTAGAACCCGTCTGTTCGATTACATGGAGATCGTTTCCTGGACCCGTCGATGGCATTGTATCTTCCCTTATTGTTTATGACATGGTCCATCAAAAATCCCGCAATTTCCTCTTGAAGTGGTCGAAAGCGGTCCTTTAGTTCCAGGTTCCTCCGCATGCTATCCATCTATAAAAGAAGGAGAACAATGTGAATATCAATCATCATAACAGAAATTATGAATGACACTCAACACAATTGATGGTAATAAAATAAAACTGTGAATATATTTTGTTCACTTACGTCTAGAAATTTCTGTGGGTTCCGCTCACTGACCTCCCGGCGAATCCACTGGCACACGAAGTATGGTCAAAGTGCACTAGAGAAGGTAAAGTGAAGTTTTCCTAAAAACTTGGAGGGTTGTTGCACAACACCCGCTAAGCTACAATGTTGACACAGTGACAACTGACACCAATGCCTCTAATGTGAAATTGCGTACCTACAAGCTTGACCTCCACGAAAAATAACTCTAGAGACACTAGTAATGATCGGGCAAACGCACACGGTCGACTTTGGCCATCGCACACGAGTATAGCACCCGTCGCTATCCATGGGTGGGTGATAGGGGTGGCACATCGCACACGGGTCGACTAACCGTGTGCGATGATGCAAACTTTGCAAACGGGCGCAGGAAAACGCTCGTGTGCGAACCGGACGTCATCGCAGACGTTTTTTCCTTACTTAATCGCTTGTGTTAAGCAGCATCGCAGACGATTTTATTTGTTTAGGTGTGCGGCTTTATTCAGCATCGCACACGATTCTACTAACTGAATCGTCTGCGTATGTTGTCCAATCGCCCACGTTTAACAAAATATAACTGTGAGTAGTCATTACCATAATTGCATTATTTCATCCAAATCACTGTATCGCACATCAGAATCACATAATTCATTGAACATTTCATATATATAAACAGTGGCACGTCGCAATCAAATAATTCATTGGACATTCTAGAAACCATCAGTACTTATATAATACATTGGGATACATATATATCAGTTCATTGGGATATATTCATCAGAACAGAACACTCTTGGTTACATCTTTACCTCCGCGTTGTGTTCCAAGCGATATATAGCTGCCACTGTCTTCCAAAGATACTGCCAGTTGGCACTTGTAACTTGTGTCATTGTGACTCCCCTGTATAAGTATAAATAAAGGAGTCAATTATATTGTTAGAGCAATAAGTCATATAGTTAGACTAACAATGATGGATTTGCTTTACGTCTTTGCTTCAGATAGCAGCCACGCTTTGTTTTGCCAAATTAAGACCTTGCAGTAGCCATTTTTGATCCTTAACTTGTTCAGCACCATCAGTTTACTCTTCTCGCCACCACTGTGATATTTTGGTGGCACCGTACAAGACACTCAACTAAAAAAGTTCTTATGCAGTGCACCAAAACATCACAAAAGCGACGGATATATATATATCCTTCTCTTGCGAGAAGCTCTTGGGACCTATATATCCTTCTCTTGCGAGAAGCTCTTGACGGTGAATGCATCGTTGTCATCGTTGACCTGTTGATATTGCAGTGTGAGAGTGTAAACACCGACAAGCTAAATGGTAGAACAAATAATTTATGTGCACTTACCATGCATCGTCAAGTTTAAGGAGCATGACAACGATGCAACCGTTACATACAAGGTCCTATACACCTCTGTGGAAGATAATCACCTTCCACAATTCAACCTTTGGGGTACGTGATCATGTCGTGCTATATCAACACTAGCTCCACTTTAGATCACGACTTCACCCCAGAGGAAGAACCCACGGATGCATGTGCCCTTTGGTTACTTCTTTGCTTTAAATTTGCTAGCTCTGTGCTAAGCTGGGAGCAAAAAAGTAACCACATCTTCTTGTACAGTGCCACCAAAATAAGATCCCTATCATAAAAAGCTAGATACAGTTAGAAATACAATGGAGTTTATGGCATAGGGTTTATAAGCTAGATAAAGTTATGAACTAAACTTACTAAAGTGTATAAGCCTCAGATATAACCCTACTAGAATTTAGATAGAGTTTATGGCATTGGGTCTAGGTCCTGAATATAATGGAATTAGAAACAAATCCTTGACCCTAAACCTTAAACCCTATTAACATAGTAGTACGGGTTGTAATATTCATCATCGGCATGCATGTGACAATATTACTAACATATTAGTATGGGTTGTATATTCATCATCGGCATGCATGTGACAATATTACTATAATAAACGAGACATGCATCCCTAAAAATAGATCTAATTAACAAATAGATCCGGTCGGACAGAATGTAGTAAATCTAACAAATGGATCCGGAATCAGGCCCATAAAATAGTGCACATGAGTACTTATCAGTTTAAAAAGCAAGAGAGCAGTTCCAATCCACAATATTCTACCGAATCCGGCATTGCTAGCCGTGCTAAAGTAGATCTGGGTACGATTCCATAAAATAGTACACACGAGCGCATGTGTATACACGAGTGCATGTGAATCCATGGGACGATGAGGACGAAGACGAACGATCTTGGGCGTACGACGACGATGTTGAAAATGTGGTGGCAGGCGTGGACGACACGGCGCAACCGTGTGAAATAGCGGCAACTCCGGCCTTCGATATGCACATGTTGCCGGCGTCATTGGCAAACTAGCTCGGGATAGATCTAGGTTACGCTCCGTCGACCAGGTGAGCAGAGTGTCCTAAAATGGGTGGGGGGCGGCTGTGGAGTGAACTGAACTCACAGTAGCTGCTGGTCCCAACATATACAAGAAACAAAGTAGGGTTGCGTGAAGATGGGACCTGGTGGGCCTCAACATCACACACGGTCGGTGAACCAAAACGCGTGTGCGATGTCCTCATCTACGCTTACAATAGTATTTATAAACGTTTATGCGATTCCCATCGTAAAACCTAAAAACAGATGTAAAAAAATCATGGTTAATCTAGTGGCCTGTCTGATCTCATACTGGCCCCTAGACCAACCATGGCTGATAAGCGGCCGCGCAGCTGTGCTTATAAACCGGTCAAACGCGCTCTAAACTAGCGAGGTGGGACTAAACAAGATAAGTATCCGTACGTGCGACTAAACTAATGGGCCTACAGGTTATTGCACACGGTCGCTCCAAAACAACTGTGTGCGATATTGTTCCATCGCACACGCTTGCGGTACATAAAGCGTTTGCATTAGATATCCAGATTAGTAAAATATCAGCGAGAATTGATGCGTCTACATATTTTGGGCATCAGTTAAGGCCGATGTGCCCAGAAAAAAAAATCGGCCAGTATTGTTTCCCTAAATATGTATATATTCACATATTTTCGGAAAGAATACTGGCTAACCCTGCATAGGGTGCCATATTCACGGTTTATAAACCGGTCGTATACGCTCTAAACTAGCGATGTGGGACTAAACAAGCTAACCTGTCAGTACAGCGGCTAAACTACTGTGCCTACTTTTAGATTTCAGTAATTGCACACGGTCGGCCCACCTAAACGCGTCTGCGGTACCATGCTATCGCACACGCTCTGTGGTGTAAAAACGTATGCGAAAGGACATCAAAGCACACGCTGTATTGTGAGAAACCATGTGCGATAGGTATGAATGAACCTTGGAACTGCCATTTTGGGAGCGGCGGTTCTCAATGCGCTTCATTGTCTCGGAATTTTAACCGCACTCTTCTGCAAATGTAATGTGATATCACCGCTTCACTCCTCATTGCCATCTTCTTCCTCCGTACTCTCTCCTGTTCCTTCTCGCTACTATCTCGATCCAACCTCTCAGCAGCCATGGACCCCATTGACTGGTCGGAATACTAGTGGCTGAGGGGTGACAATGACTCGGGGAGCGACGGCGACAACACTCCCCCTCCTTCTCCTGCAAGCGACAACGATGACTCGTCCAGCAACGGCACGTTGAGCCCCATAGGCTCCGAGATTGACGACTCGGATCCTGAGTTGGTGCACGGGGAGCATGACGACGAGGAGGAGGAGGAGAAGGAGGAGGAGGAGGAGGAGGAGGAGGAGGAAGAAGACGAGGAGGAAGACGAGGAGGACGACGGCGGCAGCGACAGCGACGACAGCGGCGATGAGGACAATGGCGGCAAGAAGCGTCGTCGCCAGGACGATGGCGTGCAAGGGCCGCCGTCGAAGAAGAAGAAGAACTAGGCTATAATGCTAGTTCTAGTTATTAGAACATATATAAATATGTATTTTTATTTTCAGTGTTTTCAGTTCTTCGAAGAAGTAATATATTTCAAATTAATTACTCTGTTCGACTCTATACTACTTATCTGTTATTGCACATGATCAGCATGTACAAAATCGTGTATGATAGTAAGAAGTAATGCATACGCTTAGCAATTTATAATCGTATGTGAACGTTCGCACACGGTTCCTGAAATATAACCGTGTGCGAAGTTTATTCCCGCAATCGGCTTCCAACCTACTACATACGGCTACAATTCGTAAGGGTAAGCGATAAGGGAGAACGCACACGGGTGCCTGCATTCGTATGCGATCGTGCGGTATTAAATTGCCCGATCTTTACTAGTGAGAGGTTCAACGGGTAAAGATACGTGGCAAATTCGTTGTAGCGCCCTTTCCAGCACGATTGACCCGAGAAATTGTTGAAATAAAAGTTTGCCGAGCTTTATTTCCTTTGCTAAGTGACATAAAATCTATGTGTATTTGCTAATCACTTCCTCTCATTTATGTGCACCTACGCTATTAAGCACTACATCGACCTCGATCTCATTGCTCTTCCTTGCAATATGGTACACCTCATATATAGACGCACACTTCCTTTCTTTTCTTGTCACGTACAAGCTCGATCCTCTTGGCCAGAGCGCATAATCGCATGAGATATACCCATGTGGGAGGCAAAAGTTTGTTTTACTTTGCTTCTTCTCGGAATGAGCAGCATCGAGAAGCATGCTAATAGGTTGCAACAGCACTATAGTCCAGATAGTAAACATGGTGCATAGGAAAGCAGGCAAACCAGCAATTCGGCGCGTGGTGCCATGCAGCAGAATAGTGTTTGTGGTTTAACATGTAAAAGAGTGTGCTCGATCGGACGAATAATCCTCCACATTGAACTGTCCAAATCTTGAAGCATTGATCGGCTAGGATCTAGAGGAGTCAGATATCTAAGTGTGAGGCAGTAAGTTTGTTTTCGGCCGCTTTATTTTGCATGTAAAGATTAGAGTGGCAGCAAAATGACTTCGGTGTGCTGCGCATATGGCGAGCACATGTCGGAAGGCCTGAATAAGGCCCCGCCGCACCACAGCCACAAGCCCGACGCCCCCACAGAATTTCCGGCATGCGCCCATTCTGGTTACGTGCATGCAAACAACTCTCTCCGTACCACAATATAAAATCTGTTAGGTATTCCAATGCGGACTACTGACGGATATATATATATACACATTTTTTAGTGTGTATACTCAATTTTATCTGTATGTTGTCCATATTAGAATAGCTGAAACAATTTATATTATGGAATGGAGGAATAGGACATACACTAAATATGCGGTGTGCCTCATCACACACATGACTTTTTTATTTCACCGTGTCCGATGTGTGAAACATGTCCGACTGAGGGCATCTTTAGGGTCGTTTTATGCTAGCAATGTTAAGTCTTTAGGATTTATTGTGATGAATGTCATTCTTTAGAATGAGTAGTATTCGGAAACCATATATGACAAGTTTGTTTCACGAATGTAGTAGAGACTAATGGAAAGTATAGTTCTTTTCTGGGTATTATGGCGACCCAACATGTCTATGTAACTTTTTCCACCAATATTTGAATATCTCAATTCATATTTAATAGATGATATGTGGGGCCCTGTGAGACCTCCTAACATATCCACAATGGCCTAACAATTTGTGCACTACCATGGCACCGTGGCACTGTCACCTTTAAAAATTGTTCCTGATGACTATGTGCAACTTTAAAAATAAGATCGATGGTTGATGTCTAGTTTTATACTTAAGATGGTCAAAGTGAGATAGAGACGGTAAAGTGAAATTCTTTCCCAAAATTTGGAGGGTTGTTGCATCGCACTCGTTAAGCTACAATGATGATCCAGTGACAACCGACATCGGCATCTGTAACGCAAAGTTGCACAGCTACAACTTGACGTTGGCGATTTTTTTCGACAAGTTCAGCTGGTAGAGATAGGCGGCAATATTTTTTAGCACCCTTTGCAGCATATGGTTGACCTGAGAAATAGTTGAAATAATAGCATGCAGAGCTTTTATTTTCTTTGCTAAGAGTGACAAAATATATATACATATTATGTCATTTATGTGCCACCTACTTGTTAAATGCATCTGCCTCTAACCACTCTTCCTTGCAACTGATGCTCACCTTCTATATAGACGCATGTTTCCGAGAATGCCGTTTTGGCTCCCGGGAGCATATGCTCCCGGTATTTTCAAAAAAAAATCAAAATTTGAAAACTTATCAAAAAAATCTGAAAAAAATCATGCACGTACCTGAGCATGGTACGCACCGCCGTGAATAATTTCGCACCGAAATGTCACCGTATGCGCCCTGGGAAAAAATGACAAATCCTGTCAGAAATTTGTCATTTTTTCCCAGGACGCATACGGTGACATTTCGGTGCGAAATTATTCACGGCGGTGCGTACCATGCTCAGGTACGTACATGATTTTTTTCAGATTTTTTTGATAAGTTTTCAAATTTTGAATTTTTTTTGAAAATACCGGGAGCAAATGCTCCCGTGTGCCAATGCGAATTTCCGCATGTTTCCTTTCTTTTCTTCCCATGTACAAAGCTCGTTCTTCTTGGCGATAACACATACTCTTCCTCTGTTACCAATGTGGGATACAAAAGTTTGTTTTACTTTACTTTCCTTCAGAATGAGCGGCATCCAGAATCATGCTAATAGGGCAGCACATCTAGGCGGCCCAACTGGGATGACTAGCGCATAGGAAAGCATGAATAAGACCACAGATAGGCGCGCTGCCCTGCAGTAGAACAGTTTTTGCTGTTTAGCACGTAGAAACTGTTTAGCACGTAGAACAGTGTGCTCTCATGAATGAATAATCATCTCTATAGAGAATCTTGAAGCACTGATCAGCCAGGATCTAGAAGATACCCCGAACCAAGTCTGAAGCTGTACATCGGTTTTCGGCGACATAGTGTTTTGACTCGTAAGTATAGATGCACCTGTTATGAAAGTGAATTTTAAATGCATTTTAAGAATTTCAAAAAATTCTAAACAAAAATTTCGGATGTCATCTAAACATTCTATATTGGCATAAAAAGATTCGCGAAAAAGTAAAAAAAAATTGTGGGCTGTGTAACAAAGATTAAAAGAATGTCTCGCATATGTTTATTGTGAAGCACCGGAATTTTTCTTTTTACCCAAGCCACAAAAAATGTCTTACTTTTTGTAAAACTTTTTGTACGAATATAAAATGTCCTGATCCAACACTTAATTTTCGTTTGAATTTTTTTGAGATTTTAGAAAACGATTTTTGAGTAGTGGGTTCATTTATACCTACGAGTCAAAACAGATTTTCCGGTTTTTGGAGGCTTTATTTTCTGTAGAAAGATTAGAGTGACAGCAAATGACTCTGGTGTGTGCATATGTCGTGGGTCCCACAAGCCAGAATCAGGCCCCGGCGCACGGCAGCCACAAGCCCCGGCGACCCCATAAAATCTGGCCGCCGGCGCCCACCCGGCCACGCCGGATTCCCTCGTGCCAATGGCCGGCGACCACCTCACTTCCTCTTATCCCCGCCTCACCCACTCGCGCCACACTCCTTATCCCTTCCTACTTACAAACCCACAAACTAGTCGCCCAGCCCAGCTCGATCGATCGCGAATCAAACTCCTCCACACGCCTCGCCAGAGCGCGCGCCAGGAACACCAACAATGGCCGCCCTCACCGCCTCCATCGCCACCTCCACGGCGTTCGCCGCCAAGCCGCGCCTTGCCCGCTCTCCCGCGCGCCTCACCGTCTCCTGCTCCGCCTCCAACGAAAGCACCCCCTCGCTGTCCGCCTCCGTCAAGACCTTCTCCGCCGCCCTGGCCCTCTCCTCCGTCCTCCTATCCTCGGCCGCCACCTCCCCGCCCCCGGCCGCTGCCGACATCGCGGGCCTGACCCCGTGCAAGGAGTCCAAGGCCTTCGCGAAGCGCGAGAAGCAGTCCGTCAAGAAGCTCACCTCCTCGCTCAAGAAGTACGCGCCCGACAGCGCCCCCGCGCTCGCCATCCAGGCCACCATCGAGAAGACCAAGCGTCGCTTCGACAACTACGGCAAGTTCGGCCTCCTCTGCGGCTCCGACGGCCTGCCCCACCTCATCGTCAGCGGCGACCAGCGGCACTGGGGCGAGTTCATCACCCCCGGCGTGCTCTTCCTCTACATCGCGGGGTGGATCGGGTGGGTCGGCAGGAGCTACCTCATCGCCGTCAGCGGCGAGAAGAAGCCCGCCATGAGGGAGATCATCATCGACGTCGAGCTCGCCTCCAGGATCATCCCCAGGGGGTTCATCTGGCCCGTCGCGGCGTACCGCGAGTGGATCAATGGTGACCTCGTCGTCGACGACGCCGACATCGGCTACTGAGCATGCGTTGCGTGGTTGGTTCGCTAGTCGGTCCACTGTCAGTTGAACTCTGCTCGTCCGTCCACATGGGCTCATGGCTCAGTTGATTAATGGTGGAATATTAATCAATGTAGCTTTTTTGTTTTCTCAGATGGGCAGCGGAGGATTGCTGGCTTCTGATGTCTGTCCGTGTGGGGTTTGGTGTAGGAGCTGATAGGATCATGGAGAAACGGAAGCTCTGTTGTACTTAAGAAACTGAAGGAAGCTTGTACGGAGTATAACTATTGTGTTCTCTCTTTGTGTGTATTTTACCATGTTCAAAGCATTGATAACGATTTCATGATGCTGAGCATACTATGACTCAAATTGTTGACAACGATTTATTGATGCAGAGCATATACTGTGACTCAAATTGTTGAGAACGGTTTCTTGATGCAGAGCATACTATGAATGAAAATGGTGAACATAAAAGAGGAGACTCAACTTAGAAATAGATGGATTAACACTTTAACAGGATTATACAAAGTTCAGCACTACGAATATTTGCTCCAGTATGCAATACAAGCCAGCTATTTTATTTTCCTGAAAGAATGAGTTCAAAGAATACAATTTTTCCGTCGATACAAAAATAAACATTGCTATACAAGGCAAATGCTCTAGTGTAAATAGAAATCGGAGAGGAAAGCTCTCTTTTTGAAGAAAAAAATGCTCTAGTGTTGATATGAAAATACATTTTGCTACTTACAAGACTATTTATACTACAAAATGAATTTCTGATCACACTGAATACTTTAGTCTGGTAGAGGAAAGCGATGTTCATCTTTAATCACTGGTTGCTACCATCAGAGTTCATAGTCGTCAAACTGGCTGTAGGATGCCAGCTCTGCTGAAATGCAGGAAACACACCATTATGGTCCAGAAATAAAGGAAGAACTTGCATTCAGTCATAAATTTAAAAATCCAGTGTGTATACAGTTCCACATTAAGCGTGCTGGCTCAAGTTATTATGAAGATAAACATTAATTTATCCTTCTCATTAGTATGGTGCGAGATAAACTTCTTATTGGAAAGAACAGCTCCATGATTTTAGCAGTTGAGGTAGTATCAAACAGAATTTATCGCTATGTTTATCATGGGTATCAACATTTGCGTACCGTCGCAAGGTGGTACAAATCCCTGGCCTTCCATGTGTGCTTGTTCTATCCATTCCTGAAATCACAAGAATAAACATGATCATGACAAAATAAACGGGGAAAGAAACCTAAATCCATCTGATTGCTACGGCATGATATGCTTCAGTTTGAGCCCAGATATATGTTCTGTTTCGAAGAGTAATTCCTATAAAATATCCAACATATTCAAATTCAAACACATACTTCAATTGAAGACAACCCAGGGAGTGTGTCAGTCTGCACATGGCTGCGTGAAGAGATTCTCACACTAACTCCACCCGATGAAGTGCCAAGAAGTTCTAGAATCCAACAATGCACAAGGGATGAGTGATTTGAATATTGATTATCTAGAACACTAATGCAGTGAACTATAAAAACTAGGGTGTAGCAAGCACACCTATTACAGGATAAGAAGTATCAGAAGCATCAGTTGTCGAGGATCTTAAGTACCCACTGTATTGGGAAGTTAGACCCAAACCAGTCACTGAAGAATCATCTTGGGCCTACATGAAGGAAATTTTATCTTGTCAATGAAAAAAATATGAGGCAGAATAGTATTATGTCACAGCCTCACAAGTATCTTTGCTTACTGGAGAAAAATTGTGGGATGGAATTGTTAAAGGTGCGGAGATTGATGTCTGACTATTAAGTACATTTCCATGGGTCAGGTAATGTGGAATTTCATTACACGGCACAGAAGGATCCAGCTGACATTGTTCTACAGAAAGTTGATGGCCAAAACTGTGAGTAGCAACAATAATAGTTTTTATGATAAATCAACAATGGACATATTGATGTCTGATAATAAAAACTCCAGTAACACGCATCTCGTTGTGTGTTAGAAGAAGTCACCAAAAAGGCGAAGATGTTCGCTATCGAAATCGGGCATGTGCTTAGTATTCACCTGGATGAATAGTCTCCTCATAAGTGTATCCTGGAAGCCGTAATGTTTCTTTATTCGAGGGACCACCATCTTTGTTTGAGAAGAATCGTACCGGTGAGAATCCATTCCCCTGCAGACGTTGTTGTTGCTCGTCAAATTCTGCAATAATTAGAATTTTTGTGACACATGTAACAACAAGGTGAGGATCAGTGATTAATATAATATTAAATTCACCTTGTATGGAACTACTGGCATCACTGTTCAGAAGCACTGCAGAGACAGGGACAAGGAGGCCATTGCTCATGAAGTAATCAGGAATAAGACCCACTGAGTTCTCCAGTTCTTCAAACCTCTTATGCGCAGACATTTTCCAATTGTTCAATTTAAGCTGTAACAGAAAATATCATTAATGTCATCTCCATTACAATGCAAAAGCGCATGCCTGCATGCATGGATACAGCAGAGCAATAATACTAAACGAAGTTAATTCTGCCTGTTTCCAGCCAGCCATCCCAGAGATAAGTTAGTCAATAGCTGTTCACTAAGACATTCAGTGGTGATACAGTACGAAGTATTCCAATTTCCAAAATCAAATCTTGTAAGTGTGAGTGTGTGACAATATTTGCGAGGTAACTGCTAGAGCACTGTTTTTTTTAGCGAATATCAAGAGCCTAATTGCAATGGAAGTGGAGCAGTGTTAACTGTAATACCTGCCACAACTCATCAATGTCATTGACACTGTAAGGAATATAGACTCTATTGATCATCATACCGGAAAGATCATAAAAGTCATTGAACAAGAGTTCAAAATTTTCCTCTTCAACTCTATATGAATAAATCTCATTCCCAGGATCAGATGTTGTGGCATGTTTAATCATGGTACTCCAATCCTCCTTCTTCATGCCAGTAAGCTAATTACCAGAAATTAAGAGCTTTCTTAGAAACTATTATGATGATACAAGATATTATAATGCACATGAATACATATAACATTTTATTTCTCATCCAGACAAGGATTAACTAATATCTACTGCAGGTCCTTTGAATTGTTTGAAGGCTGTAGAAACATAATTATAACTGCATATTTACCTTTTGGAGACCAGATTTATCTCTGTGGTAACAACGCATCAAGTGCTTTACCGTAGTAATATTTTTACCCGCAAGGTCATTGCAACGTTTTCCCTTCAGGTACCGCTTCTTCCTTATATGGAGGATAACTCTTTTCGTTTGCTGAAATAGAGAAGATTAGTTGTGTTAAGTTAAGATTGATACGGTTCATTTCCTATTTTGCATCTGATGGTAATGGTATTAACCAATTGGTCAATGTACACGGTAAAATACGATCGATGTACCATGCAAATTAAATTATTGTTAATCTAACAGCTAATATACAACATTGGAAATCACAACGTTTCCCAGTCTTCCTGCAATACCCAGGAAATGTACAAGTTAAAATAAAACCTGTATCTCTATTCATTTAAAGATCTCGATTGGTGACGGCGGTCCGTCCTTTTTTTTTACTTAAGCCTGGCAGCCCTAAAGAGGAGCATATTCTTCAGAGACTATGAGAAAAATAATGTATCATTGGGTAAGTAAGTTACACAGTGTATTAAAATTTCTAATTCAATATGGTTAGAAGTGTCTAGTGTTCAGAATGAATATTTTGATATACTCACATTCACTTCGGCGGTCTTTGACAACAAAAGGATCGGTGATTGCTTCTTGGACTCTGACAGCAAGATCCTGCCTTTTGACTCTTGCCACCAATCTTAACTTTTTCCTGTAGGAGCTCTCCGTAAAGAAGAAGGATCCAAGATAGGCCTCACCATTTCTTAGAGTAACAGTTTTCAAGACTGACTCTTTCCCTTTATACCTGCAATCACAGCTGCTCGCCGCTCACCGCCAGGCGCAATCTCCGTCGTGACGCCTCTGCTCGTCGCTCGTCTTAACCCGTACAAATTCGACAACCGGCTGTCGCACAAATTGCCCTCGGTTAGACGATGGTGTGGCGAGCACGAGCTCATTGTTGGGAGGGCCAGCTATAGCCTCTCAATTTTGGACCCTGAAAACGAAGAAAACGCATCTGATGGTAGCCAGTACGTACGGCGAATCTGCCCATGGCGGTGGCCGGCAACACACGCTGCCGCTAAGAAGAGGCGTCACGAGGGAGATTCGGCGTGGACGCTGGGATACAGGGGCAGCGGCGGTGGTGTAGGCGTCGCGCTAATGGGTAGATCGATCTCGTCCGCGACGAACCTGGGATCGTCGTGGGCGGGGAGCACCACCGCGACCGTCCTGAGCGCCAGCGTGGCCTGCTCGACGGGGATCTACAGTGCCCACGGCGAGCGTCCCGAGCGCCAGAGTCGCCTGCTCGGTGGGTGCGAATGCGTTCGCGGGCGTGGCGGCGATGGAGCCATGGAGGGGGAACGATGATTTGGGGCCAGAGCTAAACACGGTCTGTGTGATTAGAGGAGGGAGTAGACGATTCGATTAGAGACGATTTCGTCTGTCCGGCCGAGACAGGACACTTCGTTCTTTTGTAGTAGAGATTATATATTCTCTAGTTTTTTCTAGCTATAATTCATCAGGCCCACTTAAGCCTGGGCACAGTTTGGTTTGAAACCGGCCAAACCATGAAACCGCACCGCACCGCACCGTATTAGCAGTTTATGTCGGGTTAAACGGTTTGACAGTTTGAAACCGCGATGGAAAAAAGCTAATGCTGGTTTGAGACGGTTTGGAACCAAGTCAAACCATCCAACCCGTCAGTTGCAAGCCAGGGCAGGGGAGCGGGGGGCTATGGGAGGGAGGCCGGGGCGTGCGGTGGTGTTGGGAGGCCGGGTCCGCGCGCATCTACGGTGAGGCCTGCCGGAGCTCGAGGGCGTCGCCGGCGCGCAGGCGCTGGGCATGGAGGCGGCCCTCAGCCTCGAGGCGGAGCAGGTTGCCGTGGTGGAGAGCGGCGGCGGTTGGCCGCGGGCGAGCAGTGCGCAGGCGGCCGGCCGGTGTGGTGGCGTGCGGCGGCTGTTGGCCGCGGGTGAGCGGCGCGCAGGCGGCCGGCCGGTAGTACGCTTACGACCCGGGCTCCTCCTCTACAGGCTGCGCCTCGCCGTACGCGCGAGTCTTCTGCTCCAGAGTCCAGACATGTGCATTCGCCGCCGATGGAAGCCGAGCCGTGCGGGAGGCGCCGGCGCGCGGCACGAGGAGCTCCGCCACGGACCGGATCGGAGCCGAGCCGTGCGGGAGGCGCCGGCGCGCCGGCCTCGAAGCAGGGCCAGGTGCAGCTCTCGGCGACGATGTCCGCGAGCTCCATCAGAGTGACGCCACCAGGTCCTGTCCCAAGCTCTTGGCGACGATGTCCGCGAGCTCCATCAGAGTGACGCCACCAGGTCCTGTCCCCGGCTGGACGCGGCCGCCACACGCGCGGCGTCGAGGACGGAAAGCTGCTCTGTATCGGCGGCTCGAAGCGCAAGGCTTGTTACAAGGTGCGGAAGTATACACTGGCCGGTGTCAAACCGTATAAACCGTATAACCAACCCGCACCAACCCGTCGTGTCAATTCCTATCTAACAGTTTGAAACCACACCAACCCAGGTAAACTGGTAGCTGATGGTCCGGTTTGAGGAACCAGCGGAAACCGTGTTAAACCGGGAATGCCCAGGCTTAGGCCCACTTGATTCCCATGAAGTACTCTACAGTACGGAGATTCCTCTTTTTGTCGCTTACGCTAATCTCTGAAAAAGAAAGACGGACCAAAATGCTGGGGGGGGGGGGGTGGTGGATGGCACGTGCTCATATTTTGGGTGTGCATGTAACATTATTGTTTGTAACAATTTTTTCCAGGGCCTCTGAAATTTGTGAAATGGATCACTCCCGATGTAACCCCTTTGGCCAAATTCGTTTCAATACTCATCGCCAACATATTGCAAAAGGAGATTTATCGGTCTCCGTGTCGGATGTGGCCCGAGAGGTGATGGGCGTATCCGGCCGCCGTCGGTCATTTTTTGTCAACTCTTCAGCTAGATCTGCGGCTAGATAGCGGCAGAGAGCCTGTGTGGCACAACGTATGACCATATGAGCGAATGTTGGCCGCGACGGCAAAAATTGTTGTGGTTAACCATCTCACATTTGGTGGGTTGACTTCCTTATCCAGAGTTGTCTACATATAGGTGACTTATTGTTTCATTATGTCCAAATTCATTTTTCTTACATCTATAAGCATATTTACTTATTTGTTGATTTTTTTTTTAATTATACATTGGGTCGAGCGGATCGTGAAGACTTTTTCCGTTGTCTAAATTTTTTTTGACCCGCTACAAAAAAAATACTGAGCATAACATTTTTTATATGTGTATGTACCATTTTTAAAAACGAAACATCTCATTTTGCAACATTTTCTTGTGAATTTGTAAAACTTGCAAAGCGTAGCAAGAATTGTTGTAACATTTTTGACACATCTATGTAGGAAAAATAAACACCAACTCCCCATTGGTCGCACAAAAGTGTTGGAAAAGTTGTGTCACCTGCACCCAAAAAAAAGCATCGAATAAAAATGTCTAGCGAATTTATTGAAACACATCTCAACATTGGAGAAACTCTTTGTAGCATACATCTGAAATAACATTGCAACATTTTACATGTGGATACACACCCAAACAAATAAGGCAAGTTTCAAACTAATCGCAACATCGTTTGCAATATCCAAAATCCCAAAAAGATCGGTGACCTCCACCATCACAACGATGCATGGCGTACCAACCTAACCGCTCTGAAGTCACCTGCGACTAATCCAGCCCGTTGGAGCCCCGCGGGTGGTAGTCGTTCACGTGTTGGTGGTCGTCGTGGTTCAGGTTCGGTGTCGGTGTTGTCGTCGAAGGCGGTTGGAGAACTTGGCAGCTTCCGTTCTTTGGGGTCGACAGGGAACTGGAGGTAGACCTTCGTGATAGCGAGACTTGACGGTCTCTGGTCGGCGAGATTCATGGTGCGACGGTGCTGGCCACAAGGCAGGAGAGCGGCAAGGAGCAGGTCGTCATTGCGAGCACGCACGGCACGGCTGGAGGCGGAGAGACGGCGTGCTTGGCGAGGAACTGGCGTGTGCATGCGATTCGGGTTGCAGGCGCATGGCCTCGCGGTCGTCGAGCTGCTAGATCGTTGGTCGTCGCGGCTAGAGGATGGAAGGCGTCAAGGCGGCAACCCTCACAGTTAGGGAGGTGGACCCATAGCTTGCTTGCTTGCTGACACTGTCTATTACGTCAAAGTTTCCCTTTTTTCATTTACCAACTGATTTGTCTGACTGAGATTTATGTCAAATCTCATTGACCACCACTACCACCTCTACAACCTCGTGCCAACTCGAAAATGGTCAAACATTGAAACGCAATATAGAGCTTCACCCTGCCATGGGTTTCTGTGACCTGTTGAGCCTGAAGTTTGATCGTGATCAGCATCAAGAACCGATGCGCCGATTCTGTCAGCATACCCCTTCTGTGCAGATTGGGGGCAGGTAATTATGCATGGCTGGCTAGTCAGGTGAAATCTGCATCCGTCACCGATGTGCTCAGCTCCGCATCCTTGTTGTCTCAATGCTCAGCTAAGTACTGGTGGACGATTAATGGATGCTGTGTTGTTGCTTTCCGCAGATGGGCGGTGGAGGATGAGGAGCTGTGGTATACTGGTATCTGTGTGGGTTTGGTGTAGGATCTGATAGGATCATGGAGAACGGAAATCTCATATACCCCTTGTGCTCTCTGTTGTTTGTATTTTACCAAGTACAAATCATTGATAACGATTTCATGATGCAGAGAATACTATGGGTGCAAATGTGTGACCATGAATATGGATCTTAACTTACAAAAAAGATGAAGATAGGAATAAACAAAGTTGAGCAGTACGAACATTTGATCTCAGTATTCTATATACAAGCCAAGTGTTCTCTGTTTCTGAATGATTTTCTTTGGAATACAACCCCAAAGTCTGGGACAGCCAGTGACAAATTTAGCATGCACAGAGCAGTTTGAAAAAAATGCCATAGCTACTTACAACACTATTGATATTTACAAACTGAATGTTTAGTCACACTAATAGTTCAGTGTAGTAGAGAGAGCCCGTTCCAGTGCGCCAAGTTTAATCACAGGTTGCCACCATCATGTCCATAATAATCAAATTGGTTGTTGGAATCAGGCAGTTCTGCTGAAACAAAAGTAAGCACACCATCAGGATATGAAACAGAAGGTTGAATTCAAATTCACCTATTTTTCAACTTTTAAACAGTGGGTGTTTCGACAGTTTGGTACGCATCAGTCAAAGCATAGCGGCTCTACTAATTATTAAGATAAACGTCAACTTGCAATCATCTTAGTTTTGAAGTCTAACGAGTTCTAACTGGAGGAAAGAAAGCTTCAAAAGAAGATATCGTTGTGACTATCATGGGCAATCGCATACCGTTGTATGCTGGTACCAAACCCTGGTCTGCCGCATGTGCTTCTGGTTCAAACAACTCCTGGAATCACAAGAATAAACGTTACTGGGACAATAGTGACTGGCTGACTGCAAGGGACTGATATACTTCAGCTTGAGCCCAGATATATCATAA
The DNA here is from genome assembly GCA_947311845.1 of Poa pratensis. Lineage (NCBI taxonomy): Eukaryota > Viridiplantae > Streptophyta > Magnoliopsida > Poales > Poaceae > Poa > Poa pratensis. The sequence goes on from CAMZMU010000048.1 coordinate 22,351,193, forward strand.
TATGTTCTGTTTCGAAGAGCAGTACAATTAAAAAGAAATACATACTTCAAACTGAGATAACCAACTTAAGTCGCCAGCCTGCACATCGTTAGGTGAAGACGTTTGCAGACTAACTCCATCTGAGGAAGTTCCAGCAACATTTCAGCACCCAACAAATGTATAATACAGAATTTATTTAAGTACTTGTCTAGAACACTGCATATACTCTGGAATTAGAAAACTTGGGTATAGCGAACACACCTGCTACAGGAAAAGAAGTACCAGGAGCATCATTTGTCAAGGAGCTTGGGTATAAATTATGTTGGTCAGTTACACATGGACCAGTGATCAAGTCGTGCTCTTGAATCTACCATCCAGGAAATATCTCAAGTTGTCAGTGAATAACTGTGGGATGGAATGGTCCGATTGTGCGATAAATATCTTTACTTACTGGCGGAAAATTGTAAGATGGAATAGTTGGCTGTGCTGATAGTGATCCCTGGCCATTTAAGATATTTTCCTGGGTCAAATGACAGTAAAGAGTTCCATTCGGTGGCATAGGACCCTGCTGACCAAGGTCTACAGCAAGTTGATTACCAAAACTATCAGAAGCAAATAATAACAATGATTTGCATGAGATGGAGCAGCAATATCAGTATGGAAGATATGTGATACAAAATTATGCACGTTTTTAATATTCACCTTGATGTGCAGTGTGCTGTGAAAACAGTGGTGCTTCTTGCTTCGAAGGACCAGCGTCATTGTTTGACAGGACTTCAGCCGGTGAGAACCCATTCTGCTGCCGAAATGGATGTTGCTCACCAAAATCTGAAATAACTTGAATTTTGAGAAACGTGTAACAAACAAGATCAGCGATGGAACACAACATTAAAATTCACCTTGTTGTGCAGCCATGCCATTAGGATATTGCCATGTAGGTCTAGCTTGTACAGAAGGACCAGCTTCATTGTTCACAGGCACTGGGGCAGGTTTGCCATTGCTCATCAAATAATCAGGGATAAGACCACCTGAGCTCTCTCGCTCCTCAAATTTCTTGTATGCGGACATTTTCCAGTTGTTCACTTTACGCTGTAACACGATGTTTGTTTATGCCATCAGCATCACAGTTTACAATGACATGCTTGCTTGTAATTTTGGATACAACAAAGCATCTAAAGATCATACCTTCATACAACCTTCTAACTCATCAAAAAGAATTAGTTTAATGGCATATGAATCTCTCGGTGCTAAAAATGTTTATATTTTCTCTGTTACTTTATGATGAATTTGTATTTTTATGGATTTGCATTAGGTAAACTAGGGTTGTCATTCGCTCCAGCCTTTGTTGAATTCCACTGCGCTTGAATGTGGAGATCCAATTTTCTATACATTCTAAAATGTGTTGTTGTATTAAAATCCCTTTTTGTTTGCAAGATCTACACACCTAGGAAATTAATTGAACAACAATACATTTTTAATCATGAGGGCATGTGCTTATTGGCAAAATAAACTCCACAATGGAAGCAGAAGCTCGAGTTTGCTTTGAATCCATGCATTGGTCCTAAGTATACAGAAATTGAGGACTTGAATCCAGGTAGTAATTACCTTTCTGCAAAAACTGTAAGGGCAGCTCCTCATGGTATAATAGGAACCCAGATTCATGTCCACGAGGACTTGAACCCAGGTGGTGGGGTTGTACTCCACTCAACCAACCAAGAAAACTAGGCTCACTTCTCTAACATAATTTTACCTTGTCTTTGTTCAGCAATGTTGATGATAGGTTAGCGAATAACTATTCAGTGTGACACTGTGAGTTATTCAAATTTTCAAAAGTAAATCTATCTACATGCCTTAGTGCGTGACAACATTTGCAAGGTAATTGCGAGCACATTATTATCTTAGTGAATATCAACTGCCAAATTGAGATGGAAGTTGAACAGTATCAAATATATACCTGCTGAAATTGATCAAGATATCTGGCTGGAACATACGATCCATTGATTATCATACCGAGAAGATCATAGAAATCGTTGTATAGGAGCTCACAATTTTCCTCTGCAACTCTATAAGAATAGATCTCATCCCCAGGATCACACATGTTGGCATGTTTAATCATTGTACCCCAATCCTCTTTCTTCATGCCAGTAAGCTAATTTCCAGAAATTAATACTTTTATTAGCAATTGAAATTCTAGAAGATATTATAGTGTAAATGAACATTTAGCATATGCAGTCCAAATATGTTGTAGGAGTAGCTGGATATATTACTTCAATACAGCACAATGATCAACTGATATCTATTGCAGATAATTTGAAACACTGAAGACTACAGAAGTATCATTACAACTCAATATTTACCTTTTGGAGACCAGATTTATCTTCATGATACTTACGCATCAAGTGTTTCACCGTAGTGATATTTTTTCCCGCAAGGACAATGGAACGTTTGCCGTTTTGGGAAATTTTCTTCAATCGATGTACTGGATCTTCCTTACATGGAAGACAACTCTTTTCATTTGCTGAAATAGACAATAAGGTTGGGTATGTTAAGACATGGTAATATAAAATCGGTTTAACTTAGCTATTTTTTATCTGATAGTAATAGTATTTAGCAAAGGATTAATATATATGCTAAATTATAGTAAGTATACCATGTTTATGAATTTTATTAACATACCAGCAAATATACAGAATTAGAAAGTTAAAACAGTGTTCATCCTCTTCTCCATTGCCCAGGAAATGTGTACAAGTCAACATAAAATATGTACTAAGCAAAGAAAAGCACAATCCCAAGCCCCAATTCGTAGTACTGCTATTGTTTGTGACAGAACTAGCCATTTCCTTCTAAAAGCAGAACAGTTAGTGCCAAGACTTCATATTCTCAGGCAAACTAATGGCATTGTGTGTAAAAGGCTGCATATTCCTCAGTTATAGCAAACAATAATGCTTCAACAAAAGAGAAAATTACAAAGTGTACTATAATTTCCACTTGGGTGTAGTATAAAAGTATTGATTCCCAGAATGGATGATTGGATATACTCACATTCACTTCGGCGGTCTTTGACGACAAAAGGACCAGTGATTGCTTCTTGAACTCTGTCGGCAAGATCCTGCCTTTTCACTCTTGCTGCCAATCTTAAATTTGTGTTGTGAGAGGTCTTCTTAAAGAAGAAGGAACCAAGATAGGCCTCGCCATTTGTTAGATTAACAGTTGTCAAGACTGATTCTTTCCCGTTAGGCATGTATATATGTTTGTTGAATTCCTCTTTGGTGAAGTCGTCTAGCTCAGTACAGATATCAGCATGAACTGGTAAAATCTCAATTTGCAATTTAGAAAGATCACCGCCCATTATTTGTTTCCCATTTCTAAATATTGCTACCTTAGCTTTCTCTCCATTCTGCCATTCTACTGGTGAACCAGTGTAAAGTGGATTGTTTGGTCTGTCAGCATCAACAAACTGTAGCTTGACTACACCAGAGCTGCCCCCAGTATCAGGAAGACCTTCCAATATCTCCCTACAAATTTAAAGTAGGATGAGAGTGAGAAAGTAACAACAAGAAAATCCCCAGATCATGTAGAATGCAAATAAGTGGTTTGATAGGTTCTAGTATCATAACATGAACCGAAAAACTAGTAAAGTGTAATTTCCTGAGAAACTATGCATATGCATGTTCCATGCTCAACTTTTAAGGGATAATTAGCATTCAGAACAGTAGAAGGAGGACATACTAGAGAAATAAAATGGCCAATACCTTGAAGGCTCATAAACACCATTAGGAAGGAAAGCTGCTTGTGGTTCCTGCATCTATTGCATGACAAAGCAGAAAGGGGTTAAGATAGGGTACAATTACAGAAAGAAGAAACATTTTACATGGATAAAGATCCAAAATACTAACCTCTGTTCGGAGAACCGACCGAACTGTATCTTCTATGGATTCTGTAACAGACCTTTTGGAATGATACCACACAATAAGAGAGAAAATTAATTAATTAACTAATTAATTAAAAAAAGTGAAAATTTATCCACCACACCCAAAACATTCAAAGTCTAATACTCAATACATAGGCACATGGAGACAATCTCCTTATATTTTACAAAGTTGTGGTTCCTGAAAGAAGATCAAATCATTGGTTTGTTCAATCCATAAATATAACTTGATAATCCGAACTTCAAATAGTACTATAGTCGTAAAGTTTGCTTTCTAAATATGAGCTTGTATGTTGGTGACAGCATTCTTATCGTAAATGGTTCTGTATTTTTCAGTGGATAAAAACTGTCAGTTTCCCACAAGCAAGCGAGAACTTCAATCATTACTTTCCTGAAATGTGTTTTTCCTATTGTCACTAACAATTAATTTCTAAAAGGGAAAAGTGTAAAAGTGTTTACTATACCGATCCAAATATTGACAATGTGTACGACATCTTATTCACATATGGACATGTGTGTGCTAGAGAACATGTGTGTACCTCTGAAATGTAGAAAACTGCACCGCTAATCCCTGAATCTATTGCATGACATAGGGGAAAGGGGTTAAGATATGGTGCGGGTACAGAAAGATGAAACATTTTACATGGATAAAGATCGAAAGTACTAACCTCTGTCCGGACAGCCGACCGCACAGTATCTTCTATGGATCCCATAACAGATCTTTTGGAATGGTAGCACACAACAAGAGAGAAAATTAATTAGTTAGACAAACGGAGAATTTATCCATCACATTCAGAACACTCAAAGTTGAATACTTAATACAAAGACTTAAGGAGAAAAATTTCATATATTTAACACAGTTATGGTTACTGAAAGAATACCAGATCCTTGGTTTGCACTTTACAAATACAATTTGCTAATCTGAACTTCAAATAGTAATGTAGTCGGAAAGTTCCCTTTCTAAATAGTACGAGATTGTGTGTTGCTGACAGCATTATTATCATAAATGGCTATGTACTTTTCAGAGAACCAAAAAAAACTGCCAGTTCCCATAAGAAGTCAACACTTGAATCATTACTTTCCTGAAATGTGCCTTTCCTATTGTCGCTGGGAACTATAGTTTCTAAAAGGGAAAACGGTTAATTGTTCCGATCCAAATTCGGTGTACATACCTCTGAAAAGCAGCAAACTGGTCCGCCAATCCCTGGAGTAGGTCGGGGAGCAGCCTCTCCATTGAGCTGAGCCGCGCGACAAGCACCATGAGGAGAACAAACAGTTTCACCATATCGAGCTGCACCTGTCGCTCGAAAAACAGAACCCACCAAACTTGTCAGCTATCTGTCTCGCCACGGTGAGCACCACTTGATGAAGAAGAAAAAATCGAAATGTCGAGAGGAACAGGATTACAGGAAGCCGCGAATCCCCCCTCCCTCACCTGGCGAACCATCTGCTCTAGCGTGACAGCTCGCGCCCTGCGGCGACCGGGGGCGCAGATCCGCGCGAAGCAAACCGCGACGAGCACCGTCCGCCGCAGCCGCTTCCTCGGGGACCGCGGCGCCTCCTGCTCCTCCGGCGCGGCGGCGTCCAGCGGCCGCTTGTGCGACATCGATCGCGTACGCGCTATTGGACGGCGGGATGGGGTTGGGCGAGGTGAGACGCGTTGGTGGAGCAGCGGGAGAGAGAGTGAGGAATGGCAAAGCGCGATGGTTTGGGGCTTTGGAGCCTAGCTTGGCTGCTCCTATATAGAAATGGAGGGAAGCGGGGCGGGGTGGAGAGCTCGGGCGTCTCGGCCGGGCACACGCGGCTCGGGCCGGGGATCTCGTACCGCGTGGCGTGCGAGGGTGGGACTCTCGGGGTGGTGGTGCGATGGCCCGCAGGCGGGCGTTTGGGTTTGGCGATCTGCGGCGCGGCCGGCCTCGCCGCCATGGCAGAGGAGAACTGGGCATCGCCGTCGCCAGTTTCGAGGAAAAGGTTAGGGGTGCATCTAGGCTGACGATGCACCCGCTAGTTTCTTAGTTTAACTGCAACGACATTCATCCATTGACGTCTCTTCACTGTGACGGGAAATTCGACATCGACTTTTGAGTTGCACAATGCCAGTGAATGTTTAGTATAGATCCTGAGGGCGGTTTCAAAAAACAAATAATGCCGTATTGTGGCTTCGCCGGATGGTTAAGGCAATTTTACCCACAGGTACCCCCGCACAATTTTATACAAATGGGTACTAGTACACATGCCCTACCCGTTAAGTCGTGGGTAGGCACGGGTATAACCTCGTATCCGTGGGTATACCATACCTTACTGTTTATATCACTCGTGGAGGTCCAAAATTCATTCTCGTGAGCTTGTGAACCTATGTTAAAGTTGTCATCAATTGTCAATTTAGGAGTTAAGAAGTACTATATGTTATTGACTTGCCTCCTCAGTGTTAGAGGAGCCGCTTCCCTCGCCATATTGATTCAGAATCTTAGAAAAGTAGGAGAGAGGGAGAGAAATAAGAAAAGTACATGCGAGGTGGTCATTAGCCGACCCAGGAAAAATTCAAAATCCGGGCAAACACTTAATTCCGGGGCTTATTATGCCAATTCATTATTAAATAGTCATCAAATTACCTATGCCGACCGGAAGCCCGGGCAACATGTACGCTAGGTCCGCCACTAGAAAGTGGACGGGGCTTGCCTACGCCCCGCCCCTGCGCCCATCCGTGCGCCGTACCGATCCAACGGTTCCTCTCGGACGGGGCTTGCCTGCGCCCCGCCCCTGCACCCATCCGTGCGCCGTACCGATCCAACGGTTCCTCTCTTTCTCCCTTATCCCTTCTTCTCTCGAGAGCTAAACAATATAACGAGAAGGAAATGGAAGGATTGGAGAGCTGTGCCTCGCCGGCGATGCCGCCACATGGATGTGGATGTGAGGAACGATGAGCTTCAGACCCCGCACGGCCGCCACGCTGGCGCCGGCGACCATGGGGATTCAATTCTCCCTAGCCCGTACCTCGTTGCCATCGCCGTGCAATTCCTCAATGCCGTAACTCTCATCATGGTTGTTGGATTTGGTGTCCTAATTGTCCGTCAGCATGAGAACGAGTTAGTAGAACAACTCGAGCAGTTTGACGACTGGACGTGCTTGGCAATGTCGAACTGCCTCCTTGTGCTGGAGATGCAATGGCGAACTAGGCGATTGGAGCTAGCGCAGGTAATCAATTGGTCACAGAATTTTCCAAAAAAATCAATTGGTCACAGGGGTAGAGGGCGACGAACAGGAGCGTGTGCGATTCCGAATTGTCTTGCTGCACCTGCATCTTCTCCGTCGCTGGTCGTCTCTCCGATCTGCCATGGCTTTTTTTTTGTGACGATGCTTTTTGTCGAAATAAAAATTAATTGGGGACAGGAAAAGGGAAGACCGTGGATGCGTGCGGGCGCACGGATGGGCGCATGGGCGGGGCACAGGCAAGCCCCGTCCCTAGAAAGTGCCCCACTGAGAGCATCTCCAAGCATGTCCCTCAAATCCGCCCCAAACGCCCGGGCGGACAGCCCGGATGGCATTTGGGCCAAAATCCTTGACCCAACCAGCTCCCCTATAGTCAGCCCAAACGTCGGGCTGTCCGGTACACCCCAAAGGCAGCCCATATGTAGGGCGGTTTAGGGCCGCCCGGACGCGTCCGCCACGTCGGATCTGTCAAGGCGGGCCTACCCAACTTTCCCCTCAAATCGGCCGGAATTCCCCTTCCACCACCGCTCCGTCCAGTTTTGCCCGCCCACTGTTCTCCGCCGCCGCCCCCGTCCGACCGCGCCGCCGCCCCCGAAGGCACAGACTCCGCGCCCAAGTCCGGGGCAACCGCCGGAGCCCTTTGGGAGCCGCCGGAGCCCGTTTTGACATAGTTTTCGGTACGTTTTGCATCGGCGGACATCCACCTCGCACTCAAAGTGTTTGTTGAAACGCCGGAGCCGGATTTTTGAGAATTTTTTCATGCATGTAGGCATGAATTCTTCGTCCGATGAGGACCATGATTACTCGGCCGTCGATGACTTCATTTACAAGGAGTTCGTCGAAGGGTCGAGTGATGAAGACAAGCTTGACGACGGAGACGAAGAGAACGCCATGTCCATGATGAGCATGCAAGAGGAATTGGAGAAGAAGGAGGAGCATGTTCTTAACTTCAAGGGATCAATTAAGGGGCGTATCACCGTGAAACGTGACAGGCTCAAAGGAGCTCGAGATCTCTATGACGATTACTTCAAGCGTCCGAATCCGGTGTTTCATGAGGGTTTTTTCCGACGCCGGTTCCGGATGAGCTCAGGGCTGTTTGAGCGCATACAGGAGGAAGTCACAAAATATGATGATTATTTCAAGTTGAGGTATGATTGCTGCCGGAAGTTATCCTTCTCCCCTATGCAGAAATGCACCGCTGCTTTGAGGATGCTCGCCTATGGGAAAGCTGCTGATGCCGTAGATAAGTATGTCCGAATGGGAGAGAGTACATGCATTGAGGCTATGGAGCACTTTGCATACGCTGTCGTGAAGGTTTTTGGGCCAAGATATCTGCGAGAACCTAATGCTGAGGATACCGCAAGGCTACTTGCACTAGGAGAAGCAAGAGGATTTCCTGGAATGCTAGGTTCAGTGGATTGCATGCATTGGCAATGGAAAAACTGTCCAACGGGATTGCGTGGGCAGTACCAAGGGCACAACAAGGAGGCTACAATTGTACTTGAAGCTGTGGCATCCCAAGACTTGTGGATTTGGCATGCTTTTTTTGGCATGCCCGGTTCTCACAATGATATCAATGTGCTTCAGCGCTCTCCCCTGTTCAAGAGGCTTTGTGATGGGGAAGCTCCACCATGCAACTACACCGTCAACGGACACGACTACACCATGGGTTACTATCTTGCAGATGGTATATATCCTCAGTGGGCGGCTTTTGTGAAAACTATAAGTAATCCCACTACTCCCAAAAGAAAAGCATTTGCAGCTGCGCAGGAATCAGTTAGGAAAGATGTGGAGAGGGCATTTGGTGTGTTGCAGGCTCGTTGGGGCATAGTTCGTGGAGCGGCTATGATGTGGGATCCGGAGGTTCTATGACAGGTCATGACTTGTTGTGTAATTTTGCACAACATGATTGTGGAGGATGAGGGAGAAGGGGCTGCTCGCATTGACTTTGAGAAGCCCGGAGAACATGTCCACCTACCTGAACAAGAAGCAGAGTATGTCTTGCAATTCCTTGAGATGCATCGACAACTTCGTGATCAAGTTGTGCACACCCAACTACTCACAGATCTGGTGGAACACATGTATGTCTTCATGGGGAGGGACTGATTTGTCCGGCTACTTTTATTTGTTTAAGTACAATTATTAATTGTAATAACATGGTGTGAACTTTTTTAAAACATCAAAACTATCTCTATGATGGACGTTGCATGGCTTGCATGGATTTGGGCGTCAATTTTTGTGCATTGTGGTTGTAGGAGCCCAATTTTGGGGGTCGTCCGGTCGGTGTCCGCGGACGCGTCCGGGCGCGTCCGGGCGCAGTTTGGGGGGCGGATTTGAGGGCTCCGCTTGGAGATGCTCTGAGAATATTATTGAATATGGGGCAGTAGTAGGGTATTGCCATCACAGGTTATGCTTTAATTATGTTTCTGCCATTTGAGTTGACACGATAAAATAACATCCAGGTGATGCCATTTGTGAGATGACATGTGTCGCATAGCTTGTTTTCTATAGAAAGATAATGAAATAAGATTACTACCTCGATCCCCCGGAAAAAAAATTAGAATATATAAAATAAAACATTCATTGGTTTGTGCTACAATATACATATAGTGGTAAAAAAATACAGGTATTATAAAAATATCTCTAGAGACAAAATTATTTGTATGACTTTCAAGATTCAATTTGAGTATTAAAACAATATGGGTGATCAAAGGTTTTAAAAGTTTGTCTAAAGAAATGGGTAAAACAATACATTTCTATTAATTGGAAAGGGGGACCAAAGTTGTCTATGACTTTACAAACACAAGATACTTATAGAGTTACAAATTGCATAGGAACTTTTACTTTTGTTAATAAAAACCAGTTGACAACTAGAAGATTTTTCCTATGAATACAACTCTTTTGTATCAGATAAGGCACTAGTAAAAGTATAAAAGTGTGGTTTTGCCCATCTTTGGCATATATAAACTAGGAGAGTATTGCAGACAAGTCTTGGATAAACCCTTAGGTTCTTGTATAGCCGCCATGCAAGAGTACCTACCGTCGTCAGCATATGCCTAGGTTTCCAAGGGTCTAACTCCAAATATAGTGACGATTTAGTTGATCTACATGGATCACGTCTTGTCAAATCACTAGCAGTGCATTGCCAAATATCACATGTGCCTAGGAACTATTGAGTCACTTGATGTACTCCCGAGATCATGTTATGCCAAAAATTATCTGATAATATTCTTAATGCTCCTACAACCTCTTGTACACCATCAATGTCCAAACCATCAGCCTCCTATTTGCTTGAAATTTTGTTGAGAACTATTCCACGCATAATTTTTCATTACGTTTTGAGGCAAATGCATCTACAACCATTTAACTTGTTGGGTAGGCGCAATCGAATCACCAAACCTTCTTAAAGGATCCACATATGATCGTTTTGATGCTTTCGCTTACGTGTATACCGATAAGATGGCACAAGATCCGCTAACCCGTTGGGTCTAGCGTGGTGTATGGTATGTTGACCTACTATTGGCCAACACTAAATGTCCATATCCCCACTCCTAACTACTAAATATTGAAATTCATTTCTAGTGTTTTATGGTTAAACTTGATGTCGTTGCCACTCCATGGTCGACTAGGTAGCACCCTGTTCCACCTCACCCTACCCTTTGTCTGCCTCCATGTCACATGCTTCCCGTGCTTCCGTATGACCTGCTACCTCCTCTGTCGTGAGAACGCCATGTCTCGCAACGGAATGAGCTCATTGGAAGTAATGCAGTGAGGCCCACTCTCTCTGGTCTTATGTCGTGACTACAGTTCGGAAGGGTGATGTTGGCCAAGCATGTAGCAGCACGGGTTGAGCAATGAGCTTCTATAGTTGATTTTTATTACGCATTGTCATAGTTATAATTTAAGCAACGTTAGTTTACATAACAAAGCTGGAACAAAATCGTTGGATGCATCATTCGTCGTAATTGGAAAACAAGTTCATCGTGGGTGTGCTAGGTGGGCTCCACCATGAGTTCCTCATGGATCATTCATATGTCGCCAGTAAAACAGTAGCGTCTTCTACTCACCCCTCGATGCTCGGACATACTCGACCATCACAATAGTGACGACGAAGTAGTACCATCACTCCAATCACCACCTCCACGTTTGACTCAGGTCTGCCTCCTCTTTCTCTAATTAACCGTGCAGAGCAGCATGAGATTGTATTGATTGGATAAGGTGGAGGAGAAATATCGTAAGAGGACATGGATGGTTAATCGTCGTCCCGCACTAGACTGTGGATATCTCCCTATGCCACGTCATCGATCGCCCCATCGGTGTTATACATATGGAAAAAGACTATATATATTGCGGAAATCCCTAGTAGCTCTCGGGCACCTGTGCTCCTGGTGCCCAATTTTTTTTTAAACTTTATTCTTTTGCCAAAAAATCACAAAAAAAATCACACATGTAGTAGTCTACATGTGTGCTTAACTCATAAATTGGCAAAAAATAATTCGAAATAATTTGACTGTGCAAAAATAAGAAATCTGGGCATGTTTGCACATTTTTGAATTTGTTTTGTTGACTGCTGATATTTGTTATTTTCACACAGCCTGCAAATATTAACATTTTTTTTTCTGATTTTTCCTATGGTAATGAACATTCAAATCTACATGCTTGATTTTTTTCAGATTTTTATGTGTAACAAAAAAAATTTGAAAAAAAAAATTGGGGCACCAGGAGCACTGGTGCCCGGGAGCCAAAACTCCTCATTCTATATTGCACCTACTCAATAAGTCAAGTGGTTGTATATGTATCCCCCTTTCTTTTTTTTTCTGAACAGTTCGTTTTGTTAAAACCATGTCTCTTTGAATATATTTTCATAATATATTAATTGGATATTGTGGACGTTGAGAAATAATTTTTGGTCAAAATTCAGCAGTTCAGACTTCACACTTAAGACAAGACTTAGTGACATTGAAAAAAGGAGCTGGATAACCAGTTCGGCGTGGTGCCAGATCATCGTTCTCTTTTTCTTCTCCTGATATTTTGGTCAACCCAGCATTTCACGTTGTGTGATAAGGTAATTCTCTTCCTCAACCGAGAGCGTGCACAAAGCCACAAACAACACAGAACCCTTATATCTTGGACAGAATTAAGCATCCAACTTGTTGTGATCAATCCAATATATGCAATCTCCTCGCTAACATTGACGGCCCATTTGGGGAGGATACACTGCTGTAAGGCTAGCTGGCTAGTCGTCTTCCTCATAACCCACTACTCCTGCCGTCCTGCGTTGAGAAAAATGCAGAGCTGATGAACTAGCAAGAAATACGAAATCATAATTCGCGAGTAGTAGTGCGTACCAAAGACGATGATCGACACTCCCGAGACTAACATCAACGGTGGCAGAAGCGAGTGGGGAGGCTGCAGCGTCTTAGCAGAGCGCGCGAGCATGAAGAACAGGATATGGCGGGTGGATGCATATATATGCTGCTGAAAGCCAGCCGTAAGGTGAACGAAGTCGTTTGTTCGATCGAGACGCCGCGCCGCCTGCGCGAACGCGAGGAACTGCGGTGGAACTTCGTGCGATGCTTCCGTGTGATAACCCATAAAGATTAAAAAAGATTTCGAAGAAGATTTAAGCGAACCGCGTAGGGGACGGGGAGGGGAAGACTAGTCTGCTCTGAGAGGGAGGGGAATTTCTGTTCATTTTCCAGCCATATTCCGTTGGTTTTCCGGGCATTTTCTGGGCATTTTGGTCTGGCTTCGGGATCTGCATTTCGACGGGATTACCTAGCTACAGTCTCCAAATCCTCGAATTGCACGGCCGGCCTCTGTCGGATACGCATTCTTCCTGGAAATTTAAACGCAGTTTCGAGCGTTTTTTACAATGGAGACTTTTCTGCACTCCCTGTCAGGGAGATTTTCTTTAAAACACGGATATCATTACTTCAAACCACATAGTTTACATGTTACAGAGGCTTAGGTGATCTCGCCATTGATGAGTAACTGGATTGATCAGCTCGCTTACATACTCCTTGTCAGTATCCACTCGTCGTCCCATTGGCTTCATTGTCGACGAACCTGGAATCCATCTATCATTCCAGATCGACACTGTCTCTCTGGAGCCGATCCGCTTGATCAGCCCCACTTCCAGCGCCTCCCTGCCTGCTACAATGGAGCGCCAGGTTTTCGAGGCCGTTCTTGGTATCCCAGCCGTCGTGAACTCCCCATTGGGGTAATATCTTCCCCGCTTCACAAAATTAAACTGATCAATTCGTGAGACTTTTTTTTTCTACACCGCATAGAACATGATCCGCACAAAAAAAAAACGCATTGAACACCAGCATTCGGGCCTGAGTATTTTGAACGTCAACAGCTAATCATATAAGCCCATATAATAATGCAGGCCCACTACTTATAAAAATATTTTTCCATTTAGAATAAAACTATGAATTATCATCCTTAATAAATAGGAATATATACTTCTTTGAATCTTGACAGTTTTTGCGTCGTTAAAGTGAATTTGTGTGCTAGTTTGTGATGTGATATCTTCGATCTCATGCTTAGATATTGGGTTATGCAACGGATGATCTCTTGGCGGAGCGACAACACCCGCAATTGGCTTCCAGATTTCGCTAGCCATCTGCTTCTTCTGGCCGAATGGCGGCTAATTTCATTCCTTCTTGCCCTTGTGGCAGTTGGTAGGCAGATTTAGCTATGGCTCAGAGGCCAGGTCATGCAAGCTTTGCAACAATGCCGATTCCATCGCGCCAACTGTTTCGTCCGTGTCGTCCGTGGAGTTCAATCCAGGCGGTATCTACCAAGGGCCCGATTGCCTTTCTTGCATTTTTTTTTTTGCGGGGAAAGAAGGCAGACTTACACCATCGATCTTACAGAAAACCCAGAAGAAACACAAAATTACAACGCAACCCTCCTTCTTCTTCTTCTAGGTTCCGACACGGACGACGACCATGGACCGTCGGTGGCGCGCCGCTGCCGCTGCTCCGTCTTCGACCTTGGAAAAGAGCCAGCCCCGTGGCAGCCGGGAAGTCGCCGATCGCCGGATCCGTAGATCCTATCCGCAGGAACGCCATCTTCGTCGCGATGGAGCTCATCTTCACCTTCTCCTTCAACTTCGAACTCCGGATCCAACACCACTCCAGATCCGGCTGGGGCACGAAGAACTCGACAGATCCGCAGTCCGCCGAGCTCGGGGAAGTCGACCGCCGCGCGGAGAAGCTCCTGGAAGCGCCGCCGCGAGAGGAGAGACAAGCCGACACCAAAACCCGCACCACCGCCGCCTCCACCTCCATGGCGCCGCCGGCTCGGGACCTACCAGACCCTACGCTATTTACAAGCCGAGATCTACGGATTCCTCCACCTCCCGCCGCCGGAGCGGCCGACGGAGGCGAAGAAATCCGCAGATCGCCGGCGAGTGAGGTGGGCTGACAGGCGACTCTCAAAATATCGTCTCTCCTGCTACAGTGGTGAGGGAGAGGGCGCGTCCAAGTCGCGACTGTATGTGCCTTTCTTGCATTTAGTGTAGGCTCCTGTAAAAGCTAGGGATTTGGGTGTAATTTTTTGTTTATCCTAGCTCAAGTTGTAAAACGTATTTTGATGCCTATCGAATAAAATTCTTGGTCCTTCTAGACCCTTCGGTTGTTCAGAAAAAACATGACATGAGTAGAGCCATTTTAAGAATGTGATCCGTTGATTCATTTCTCTTCTTGCAAATGTGTCATAGCTGCTAGTGTGGTCATCCATCTTTGTAAGGTTTTATCAGAAAGTCAGTGCAGAAAAATCATACAACACCTATTATATGTGGTGAGTGCATACAAGCAACCAAATAGTCGCTAACATCTGGTGATCCCCACCAGGGTAGATGATAGCGAGTACATCCCCGTGTGAAGATTTTATTGAGCATGACTTCCTCATATTTATGCGCCCCTAGACTCTTAAATATCTACGACTCTCGAGACTTTTCCTTGTTAGTCTACAACTGTATATGATATGCATATATGATAAATACTTCCTTTATTATTTTCATGTAAACACAGAAGCTCGATCTCTTGGCGAGAGCACATATTTGTCTAAGATGGCTAAGTGGTGGGAGACACTTGTGTTGGTTTTGTTCCTTGGAATGAGCGGCATTGAGGAACATGTTAATTAGAAAAGACTTCACTCCCGTGTATTGAGGAATTGTTTTGTTCAGCGACCAATAACTTGTTTAGGATCACAACTTTTGTCCACTACAAATCTGTCGGTACTCCATTTCCACTATTAAGGGCTCCTTTGTTTTGTAGTAGGAC
Source organism: Poa pratensis (assembly GCA_947311845.1). Lineage (NCBI taxonomy): Eukaryota > Viridiplantae > Streptophyta > Magnoliopsida > Poales > Poaceae > Poa > Poa pratensis. The sequence continues at coordinate 22,366,607 of CAMZMU010000048.1, forward strand.
AGGAAAAGTGTAGGAATAGGAATTTCATAGGATTGAGATGGCATTCTAATTGAATCCTATAGGAATAGGAACTTAATTTGTTTGATTGTGGTGAAGAAATTAAAAAAAACCTCATGTTATTTTCCTATAAAGTTTGTACTACAAGATTCGTATAGGAATTTTTCCTATGGAAAATGATCCTATGAATCAAACAGCTTGGAACGAAAAATTCTCATAGGATTCCAATCCTACACAAATCATTTGCCAATCCTATAAATCAAAGGAGCCCTATAGATTTCTTTGATTGCAGGGGACTAGTTTCCTTGGTTGAACTAATCTCTCAAATGGGGCACCATGGTTCCCAGGCACCATGATGAAATACAGTACAATCGACGTATCTAGAGAATACCTATACCTCAGGTATGAATACCTTAGGTATATATAGGAGATACACACACCCTTGGGTATACACCTAATGTGTACCCATAACCAAGGTATACACATATTGCTGGTTTGTAAAATTAGAAGGAAAAGCAGGAAAAATGTCAAATAAACACAAAAATAATCATTAATTTAGGGAACACAAAAATATTCATGGGAGAAACTTTCTGTGATACTATATCACAAATGCAGAACACATATAGCCTTAATAACTTCAAAAGCGGCATTGTTTAAATCATAAGAGTGGGTTTAGGTGGGGGTCAGCTTGTTCTCAAACGTGTCACCTACCAAAAGAGACCATTATATGAAATGCATAACTCACAAACGGTTTGGCCTTAATTCTTAATTGGTTGTGTTGGGTGATGGTTTTGTTGAACGCATTGTTTTGAGAGCGGGTACTATCTTCAGGATGAAAACTCAAGATAAATGATCGGGCGACGACAGTACTTGTGCACTGTTTCCTTCTGGGTGCGTCATATTTGGAGAATTTGGACATCATATGTTGTCTTAGTGGTGGTTGTGTTGCTGCTGTAAGTACTGGAACTCTGTAGCGGGACTTTTCATTTTTAGCTTCTTCTTCTTTTAGCTGTGTGCATCCGTAATGCCATTAGGTATTACATTCTGGGTGTAATTGGTATGTTTGCGATATTAATATATTCTCTTTTTAGAAAAAATAATCACAAACGGTGTCACCTACCAAAAGAGAACGATCGACACTGTATCCACCTCCACCCCATCCCTCTCCGAGTCCGTCAATACCTTCTCCGCAGCCCTGGCCCTCTCATCTGTCCTCCTCTCCTCGTCCTCGGCCGCCACCTCCCCGCCCGGCCGCCGCCGACATCGCGGGTCTCAAAAACCAGCGTACAAACAGGAAACAACAGAAAAGTAGAAGAGTTTTAAACTCTAGCTTAGACACCTCACATAGGGGATCGAGATCCTCTAACGTAGTACAAAATTACTGCAGAGGGACGTTGTTGGTTGTGATCCATTCGATGCCCATCGTACGTCGTTCGCTGTGAATGACTGCCTGCTACCTATTCCGGTCGGGTGAAACAGAGTGTAATTGGCCCGTGCAGCCAATTTTTAATCATTTAAACGAGGCAATATATTCGGAAATTTATTTTGTCGCATGGGAGCATGTTCTCCTGTCACCAGTTTAAACATTTCAAATTGATTAAAGCTTTTAATTTTAAATATAAAGTTCGCACATACATCTCAACATCATATGTACACCCAAGTTCATGAAAAAACGGCAATTTTTACAGAAATTCACTTTGACTCCCGGGTGCATATGCTCTTGTTATGTTTGTTAAAATTTTAAAAAATATGAAAACAGTTTGAATTTTTTTGAAACAACTTGGGCACGAATATTTGCATACGCAACATGCGTGCAAAATTGTGGAAGTAAATGCCACCCTCTGGGATCTGTGCAAAAAAGACAAAATATGTGGCCGAAATGTGATTTAAAATTACTTTTTTTTCAAACCATGGAGAAATAAGATTTAAAATTACTTTTTTTTTCAAACCATGGAGAAATAAGATTTAAAATTACATTTTTCTGTGGTCTCATGATTCTTATTTTTTTTGGAACATACAAGTTGACATCATATGAGTACACGCCAGCCTGATAGAGCATCTCTGTCGGCGCTCCCAATAAACTGCCTGACTAGTGTACCCGACAAGCCTTGTGCCGGTCTATTAAAACCGAGTGCCCTACGGGTCGTGTCAATAAGTTTTTTTATTCAAAACAATGAAAACATTAATCCAAATTAAACAGACAATTTCATCCAAATTTAGGAGTATTTCATCATCGACTTTGTCACTCTTCGTCATCGGCTAGACGATGCACGGCTCCGGTATCACGGCTCCGTTGTTGCATTATAGTGCTGGCTTTGATCATTCAGGCAACTTTGTCGTCGACTCTTGTGTGGATGTCGACTTTGGTTGCTATTGGGACTTGATCATCGACTCGTATGGTGGCACAACCTCAGGCCAGCGTTGTGTGTTTTGTATTGTATTGGCGTCCGACTAGTTTTTCTTATATACTGGACGACTCTTTTCTACTATACCAAACAAAAGTCAAATATATCGGAAATACATTTTTGTGTCAGTGTGTAAAAAGACAAAATTGAGTGAAACAAGCTTTACACGAGACAATATTTTGTTGTCTTTTTTACACAAGCCACAAAAATTGTCGATCTTCAAACTTGGCGTGTGCACATACGATGTCAAGGTGGATGTGCCAAATTTTTGTTTGAAATATTTTGTTTTACTATTTGAAATGTTTGAACCGGTGGCAGCAGAATATATTTGCATGTGTCAAAATGAAGTTTCGAATATTTTGCTTCCTTAAAAAAATTGGGCCGCACGGGTTGGTTGCTCTGTTTCCAACCGAGCAAAACTGGTAGCAGGCAGTAGTTCACGCCAACATCGTCCGATGGCCAACGAGTGGACCAGAGCAAACAACGTCCCTCTGCAGTAGTTTGCTACTAAGTTAGAGGATCTCGTTCCACCACGTAGGAGGGAACACTATCTAGAGGCGAAAGTAAATCTTCAGGGTTAACTCTGAAAAAAAGACTGCCAGGCTGAAAGAAGCGAACAGACTTCACAGCCAACTCACAAAGCTACCACACTGCTTGAAAAACCAACTACCAAGCTAAAAGCGAGAAGAAACAAAAAGTCCCGCTCCTTCTAGATCAACCAGCTATCTACATCGTCGTCGGCCTCCATCCTTTCGCCGCATTGAAGGTCTCACTTGATAATTGCATGAACAGTTTGGCTCCTCAACTGAGCGCATTATGATTTCCCTCTTTTTCCTGCAAGACAGCCCACGATGAGATCAAGCGACCAATCATGTTGGTGACAGTAATGGGATTAGAAGGCTTAATTGATCGAAAACATGAATGATTTTGTGTTTTCCAGATCGCCCATACAATCACCGCTACCGCCACCGCAACCAAATGTCTATCTTTTTTCTGGAAACTACGCAACCATCCTCCCATCAGGTGTTGTATCGAAACCGGTTTACTTTTGAAACCAAAGGCACACCACGCAACATTCCAGACGTATCTCGCAAGAGGGTACATAAAGAACAAATGTGATTGTTTCATTGGCGCCACAAAACCGACACATCCAATCTCCTGTCCAACCTCTGTGATGTAATAAATCTTTGGTAAGAATACTATTACGAACTGCCAACCATAAGAAGACTCTTATCTTGGCAGCGACTTTGAATTTCCATAACAACTTAAAAGGAAAGCCGATAGTACCCATTTTCAAACATTTGTAAACCGATCGGACTGAAAAACCCTTCGAACTCAATTTCCAGCTGACCGTATCCTCCTCAGCTGTAAGATTTATGTTCCAACACTGGACTCAAAGAGCATCCCACTGATCAATGGTCTCTCCAGTCAAGGTGCGGCGAAACTTAAGGATAGAAAACCCCTCAGAAATCAGAAATGACTCTATGCACTGTGATCTCCATAGATTCACAAATTGCATAGAAATTTTTGAATTTCACAGCAAAAGGGAGGTCTCCATTCCAGGTCTTCCCAAAAACGTGTTCTCTTCCCATTCCCAATCTTACGTGTGCAGAAGGAATAGAAAAGATCACGTACTTTCAGGAGACCTTTCCAAAACCAAGAATCCCCCACATTTGCTTTCACTCCACTCAAAGTTTTACCTATGAGATACTTTTTGAAGAGCAAATCTTGCCACAAACCCTTAGAGGTTTCTAACTTCCATAACCATTTGCAAAGAAGGGCAATATTCATACAGCGCAAATCTTTCACTCCCAATCCTCCATACTCTTTTGGTGTGCAAACAACATCCCACCGGACCAAGTGATACTTTTTTATACCAAGATCTTCTCCCCAAAGTAAACGTGCACAAAAATAATTCATCTGTTGGCTTATTTGCCCGTTTACTATTTTAAATTCACAAGACAATGACAACAATTGCAAATAACTGACACCTACAATCTACGATCACCCATGTAGTACTTCTTGAGTTCGACCTCTAAGAAGAAAAAAATGCTCATCGATATGGATGACAGCAAGGTTGAAGCATCATCCACGACCATCAGTAGGTGTCATTCTTCGAAATATGCAATATCAACTGTCATTGTTTATTAGGCCAAGGTCTAAGCTAACCATGCATACGGTGGTGCTGCCCGGATGTAGAGGGCTAGAGGCACGTGTTGCCCTGTCCAAGTGTGTGTTTGGTTGTCGGTCTCAAAGTTTTATTACGGTACATATAACTTCCTCCGGTTTAGGTCGGCAGCCAAGTAAGTAAACATCTACAGGAATAAACTTATGAGGCAATAACATTGTTGATATAACAATTTACACTGTGCGAGCAAAATAGTAAAACAACTCGAAATGTAGGCTCAACTGGTACTACAACTTGCTCGTGAGATGCAAAACCCGTCAATGATTCAGAACAGACATGTGGAGTTTTTTTTGTTTGCGAAACCCCCCTAAAAACATTTGTACACATGTGACCTTAGTGCGGCCTTACCCATGTGGTCCCACCTATCTGTGGTGAAAGAAATAATTAAAAATTACATGTGTTGGAGGGGTTTTGAATCCGTTAAGACCGGCCACGCGGCCTACCAATAATAGGCTCAAGAATTTAAGTTTTAGGGATTTCTACCTTATTTTCTTCAGTTTAATCTTCTTGTAATTATTTTGAGACATTGTACTGTTCAAACAACGTTGTAGGAATGATCAGAGATTTATATCCCTGATTATCATTTCTAATTATTTTTTGTCTCAATGATTCTCATATAATAATTAATATATATTCTTTTGTAATTGTATATAAATGAATATTTTAATTTGCAATTATCAATTCCAAGATTATTCATAATTCATATATGTAATGATATCACAATGATAATTATTTTTTGAAACGAGGCAAAAGCTTTTGCCTTTTATATTGATATAGGAGAAGCAAACATGACACGGCCGAGACCAAAAAGAAAAAAGTCATACATGGCAGGGCGTACTAGACGAAAGAAAAGTAGCCCCGCGAGGATCCAAATCGTCCTACTCCGTCTAATCTCTTAGAAAGATATATCGTCATATCTTTAAAACGCTACAACGCGGCGCGATCTGGGGATTTGGAAGCAGATCAGGCGGAGACGTCCAACGGCGTCGGTGGCGGGAAATCGCTTCCCCCTGGGCCAGCAAGGCCAATCAAAGCTTCATCCGCTGCCGTCATGGACGGCAAGTTCAGCTTCAAGAGGGTCCTCAACCCGTTGATTGCCGAATCAGAGAACGGAGCCTTCTTGCAGGTGTTCGCGAATTCTTTCATAGCCTCCACCAGGGGCATATCTCCAAAGTTGAGTCCCATTCTCTTGTGGAGGACACGTTGCGCTTTGCCGACCGCTGTGAGTTGTGGCTTCGCCGCGAGCATGCTGCTGTGATGGTCGGGGGCGGGCAGGGCCGCATGAGCATGTGGCATTGGCGGAATAGGCGTGGGCAGCAGCGGCACAGCCGGCAGGCTGAACAGATCCGCGACGCAGCGAATCGCGATGCCTGATGAGGGAGCGTCATCAATATCGGCAACGAGGAGGTTCCCAATCGTAGTAGCCTCCGCGTCAGCGTCAATGACGTCCGCGACGAGCTGAAACTCCCTCCTCGCCAAGTTGCCGTCGTCATCAAGGCCGTCTTCGTGCGCCACCTCCTCGCTGTCCAACAGCAACTCAAGCCGATCCAGCTCGGCGAGGCATGGCAGAAGCTGCTCTATCTTCCCGTCTACAACCTCATCCTCATCATCGTCACTAGAAAAAACCCCGTCGCACAGCGTGTCGCCAGGCGAGATCAACACCGGGTCATGGCCAGTCAGCAAAGGGGAGCACGCCAAAGATGGACGCGAGACATGTCGCGATAGGACCTCCCATGTCATAGCCGGAGACAGGAGCAAATGCACATCCAGCCCACTCGCATCGTGGTCGCCGTCCACTCCTTGCATTTGCAGCAGCCCTAGGTCGGCCCTCTCCCCTTCCGAAGTCTCAGCCTCAACATCCACAAATGGGGAGCACTCCAAAGCCGGACGAGAGACCTGCTGCAGCACCTCCCCAGTCGCAACCGTTGACATGTGCAAAAGCACCTCCGACTCAGTCGCCTTGCGGTCGCCTTCCTTGCATTTGCAGCAGTCCTAGGCCGGCCCTCTCGTTCTCCGCAGAGAGCACCCCGTCCACGCTCATCTTGTAGCACCTCTCGCTGGCCAACACCCTCGACGCCACAGAGGAGTAACACACGTCTATCTCCAGGCGTGCCATGAGCACGTCCGCGAACGAGCGAAGCGTGCTGACCGGCGTCGCGCGTTGCCGAGGAAGGCTCGCCGGCCGGACCCTAGGCGCGACCGGTGGCGAGGCGAGGCGGCGCTCATGACGATCAGAGTCATCCCTGTGCCGGCGGGGAGAGCGCTCGCGCGCATCTCCGCGCCTGACGACGTTGCCGTCATCCCGCTGGTGTTGGCGTGGAAGCTCGCGCTCGGCAGCGCGGTTGTCACGCTGAGATTGGCTGCGCTTGGAGTCCTCACAGGATCTTGATCCATCCCGACGCTCATCGTGACGTCGGAGGTTACCGTCCTTGGCAGAGCGACGCTCCGGCGGTGCGCGAAGGACAGGCGTTGGCTCGCAGCTTGGTGGACGAGCCGAGCGGGTGGGCAGTGTGGGCACGGACGGCGGGGAGGAGCGTCCAAGCTTGCACTCCCACGCGCGGTGACCGAAGCGCCCGCAGTGGTCGCACTTAAGCGGGTCGCGGCAGGCGACGATCAAATCGTCACTCGCACGACAGCGGTGGCAGCGCCGAGGTGGGGATTGTCTTCTTTCATATTCTCTTTATTCAATTCTTCCCAAACAAATAAAAGCAGGTGATTGGGATTCCATTGTTGTCATTTTATATGTATATGGCTATGATGTAGCACCCGGTGGATCTTTAGCTAGCGTGTATCATCTAATAAAAAATGAACAAATGTCATGTTGAATTTGTCGCATTCAAATCAACGAATTAAACCCTAATTCATCATTTTATGCAAAATCGCAATCACTTCGGTGTGTTTCATAGAAAAAGTTTTGAAGTTTCGCGAAGTTGACATGTATGAATACAACGCACATACATATACTCTACCCTTCACGTTGGGGTGAAGTGCAAGATTTGATTGTTATGTGCATGCACCTTTTTTGCATTTCTTAATTTTATATTCTTCTTTTCAGACAGATCTTTATTTAGTTATGCTTACCTTAATCGAGACATTAAAACATTGTGTCTCAATGCATTGATAGAAGAAAAGGTTATCCACTAACCCTAAAAGGAACACACCGAAATACAACACTGCACCTTCACCTTCGGGAGAAGAGTAAATGACAAAAAACCACCACATTTAGGGCAGATTTGGGGTAAAACGATTGTATTTGTCACAGTTTTCCCAAATGTGGTGGTTTTTTGTCATTTACTCTCGGGAGAAGCTCCGCCAACCACCACCCCTGCCTTCACCCATTGTCAGGCCTTTGCCTTAACAGTGTTGAGAAGATGACTGTTTTACGCTTCGAGATAAACAACACCATGAGCATGACTGTGAACGAGGTGTACGTTCGCACCTCTGGCGGGGATTATTTTACTGATTTACGTACGACGATTGTTGTCCGATCTCTGTACGACACTTTTCACCGGAAATTCGCATTGGCACCCGGAAGCATATGCTCCGGTATTTTCAAAAAAAAATACAAAATTTGAAAACTTATCAAAAAATCTGAAAACTGACGGGAGCATATGCTCCTGTCAGGAAATTTGTCATTTTTGTACAGGGCGCGTACGATGTCATTTCGGCGCGAAAACAAACACGGTGGTGCGTACCATGGTCAGGTACGTGCATGATTGTTTTCAGATTTTTTGATAGGCAAAACGGCGCTTTCACTTTTCACTACGTGGTTACGGTTCTGTGCTAAGTAATTTCTCTCTCCCCAGACAAAAAGTAATCTCTCCCGTTCTAGAGCAAACCCAAATCCGCAATACCGAATATTTGTTGGGCCCTTTCACGCACTCTTTTATTCCCCCCAAAAAAATCAGTTGTCCACTTTCAAATACCTTCCTCACCGATTTACAAATCAATCTCACTCATAATTAATCTGCGAACACAAAATGAGTGAAATTTATCGGCCATTCAACAACATCTTTTTCCGATAGAGAGAGCTTTATTATTTTAAAAAGTTTTAAGCATTACACTGGTTTCTGCATAGTTAGGATGCACACAGCCGACATAAATCCAAAAGTTTCAAAGTAAATAAAAAAAATGAATTACATATTATGATGAGAAATTGTAAAGATGCCTATGGTGGTGGAGGGTTCATCCGAAGATTATGATGTTACCGATGTTGGGATAAAAAGTCTCTCGTTGTGTCCACCAGACGTGAACACACCTCCGTAAACAGGTCGCGATGCTCCACACGTTGGAGCGGTGACCAAGAGCGGAGCGTAGTTGTGCACCGGTGGATAATTAGAGTTGTCGAGGTTATGTTCAGCTTTGCGTCGCATGGCCCTCACCATGGAATCCTCGTCCGTGCATGACGACCCATCCGAAGCTACAACGTGTCCCCACTCCTCCTGAACGGCATCGACGTCGGGGGCAGCAATGCCATAGAAGGTTCCACCCCAACACCGAAGACACAACGGCGTACACGGAAAAGGCGAAGCAGGCATGTCCACCGTCGCGTGCGGCGTCATCGTAGAAGTCACCGAGTCCACGGCCTGCCTCACCGTCGGCTCAACGGCCTGTCGCTCCTCATGGGCCAGCGCAGACCCACCTTTCTTTCCCCTCTTGGGTTGGACTCCGGTGGAGCCCTCCACACTCTCTCCTTCCTTGTTTACAATAGCCATGACCCGCGAGGGGTGGGGCGCCTTCCAGGTCGTCGATGCGGACCTCGTCGTCGACGCTGAGGACTAAAACATTAAATTATATTAAATAAACTTTGCCGAATATTAAAAATATATTTGTAAGCTAATTATATCTCTAACAAATTCTAACAAAACACTTGGTGCACAATGTTTTGCCGAGTCAAATCTTCTTACACAGGTCGGTGTAGTCATGGCTGCTACCTTGCTAAAACACTGCGTCTAAACATGAGCAGAAGTGATAAGGAAAAAAGGTTAAAAGCAAACGCCCAGATTATTATTTGAGTGGTGGGGTCTACCTACAGGTGAGCCATCCGATCCAGGCCCCAGTCTCAGCGCAAACCCAAACCCTCACGTCACGCGAGCTGGCACGCAGGATCGTACTCCCTCTGTTCCAAATAAGACATCCGCATGTGGACAAATGTAAGTCATCTAATTTACTAGTAGAAACAGGGGCTTCGGTGCGGCCCCATTTGCACCGGTTTGACAGGAACCGGTACTAAAGGGTCCTTTAGTACCGGTTCCAGAGGGCGAGGCGGCAGGCAGGCTTTTGTACCGGTTTGTGCGGACCTTTTGCACCGGTTGGTATTACCGGTTAATATTACCAACCGGTGCAAAAGGGTTGGGCCAGGCAGCTGCAGTGGGGGGCCCCACGGCCAGACCCTTTAGCACCGGTTTGTAACACAAACCGGTACTAAAGGCCCATCTTTAGTACCGGTTTTGTGTTATGAACCGGTGCTAAAGATTTCCCTATATATTTCTTCCACCCCCGAGCCAGCTCCATTTTTGCTGCTCGAGCTCACCTCCATTTTTTGCTCTCTCTTTCCTCTCCCAATCTTGAGTTCATCACATTTTTCTCCAACATTTGTCAAGATTGGTGGCACCTACCTATACAAGGGTTAGCAACTTCATCCTCTCTTCCGGCATTTCAAGTTTAGCTCATTTTCTTACTAGTTTAGCTCATTTGATTTTTGTAGTGCTAGCTAGGTGTTTGATGAAATGCGTAAGTTAGAGATTTCATTTGTTTTATATGCATTTTGAGCTCAAATTAAAGTATGATTTGTGGTTTTTTATAGTGTCGTCCCGTCCCCTTTCTCACCGCCGTCGATCGCCCGCGTCGCCCCGTCACCGACACCACCTAGGGAAAACAAAAGAAACATAAAACAGGAAAAATCAAAAAGAAAAAGAATGAGAAAAGACCATTAGTACCGGTCGGTGATACCAACCGGTACTAAAGGGGTGGACTTCGCGCGCGAAATTGTGCCGCGGCCCAAAAGACCTTTAGCACCGGTTGGTGTACTAAAGACCCCCTTTAGTACCGGTTGGTGTTACCAACCGGTGCTAAAGGTCTTTTTTTAGCAGTTTTGGCAGGGAACCGTCCCCAAATCGACACCACACTTGCAAATTTTCCCCGACGACGCCGTGCTGCCGCTCCGCCGCCCCGACGCCACGCCGCCGTCGCTGACGCCACGCGCGCCCCTCCGACGCCACCACGCTGCCGTCGTCTCCTCCCCGTCCGGCCGTCTCTCGAGCTCCACGCCGCGTACGCCTCCGCACCGACGCCTCCGCCTCCGCCACCGATGCCGCCGCCACCGCGCCACCGCGCCACCGGCCACCACCGCCGCCGGCCCAAGCAAGGTGAGAATTTTTTTGTCTTCTTATTTTTCTCCATTTGTTGCATTAGCTATAAAAATTAGATTGCAAATTAGCTATAAAAATTAGATTAGCTATAAATTGGTTGCTATATTGTAGTTGCAATATTTTTATTTTTTCTCCATATTAGCTATAAAATTGTTAGCAAATTAGCTATAAAAATTAAGTTAGCAAAGTTAGCAAATTACATATTAGCTATAAATTTAAGTTAGCAAATTAGCTAGTAGCAAATTAAGTTAGCAAATTAGCTATAAAAATTGAGATAAGTTAGAAATTGAGATAAGTTAGCAAATTTTAGGAAATGTAGAAAATTGAGATAAGTTATTTAAATTTTCTTGGTACTTAAAATTGCTATTAGCTATTAGCTATGAATTTTGAAATTGATATTAGCTATGAATTTTAAATTGCTATTAGCTATTATTTTAGACATTGCTATATTGGAAATTGTAGGATATTGTTCATTGCATTGTATCAATTTTTGTGTAAGAAATTTAAATTTGCTAAGTACTTTGTAAATTGCAGTGACATTGAGCTATGGAGGACGACGCCCCCTTCATCCGAGACGAGGAGAAGGAAGAGCGAATGGCAGCAATTATTTTTTAGAAGACCTTGGAGTAAATACCGATGGAGAAGATTCCGATGAAGATTCCGATGGAGAAGATTTCAGCGCAAAATGTTTGAACGACTCCGGTGAGGGACTTGAGCTAGAAGAAATAAGAGACGACGACGAAGTGCCCTTAGCAAACTCCGGCGAGGTATATATATATTAAGTCTTGTTGATCACTGGATGCATTAATTGATTTATATTGCACTTATTAACGAATCATTTCTCTTTTAGCCCTCCGGATCTAAGCCTCCAAGTTCGCCAAAGACGCAACGAGGCCCGAACCAAAGGATAAAGCTTCCAGATGGTGCAAAGTTGTCGATCGACGAAGTTGCTGCTGATGGCAAACCGACGAAACCCGAAGACACCTCCCGTAGATATGTAGTTCAATGCGGAGTTCTTGTTAGGGACATGATCCCGATCACCATTGCAGAATGGAATAAGCCGGTTAAAGCCAACATTGGAGCAAGTTATGTCGACAAAAGAGCTAAAGATTTGCTTTGGGACACGCTCTTGGAATCTTTCAGCCTACCGGTAGGTCTCGAAGAGAAGAAGAAGGACAAAGTCAAGCAGTGGACTCTTAAGAAGATGGCCACACAATTCAACAACTGGAAGAAAACATTGTGGAGAAAATATGGGAAGAAAACTCCAGAATTCACTGGACATCTTGAGAAGATAAAAGATGTGTGGACCGAATTTGTGGCGTATAAGAAATCGGACGTCGCTGTGGCCCGATCGGCCAAAAATAAGTTGAATGCTAAGAAGAAGAAATATTTCCATACTTTGGGGTCAGGTGGCTACAAGACTGCCGTGCCTAAGTGGGAATCCTTTGAAAACGACCTGCGTAAAAAAGGGATCACTCCACAGACAGATGACTGGCCCGAGAGGTCCAAGTTATGGTTGTTCGCGCATGGGGCAGGTTGGACCCAGACACAGGGCTGATTGTTGCAAAGGGGAAATGGAAGAAAAAATTACAAGGGTCGTAAAAAAACTAGAGGACGCAATAGAGAAAGTCAAAAAGGGAGAATTTGTTCCCGATAGAGAGGACGACGAGCTGACACTCGCCCTCGGGAATCCTGAACACGACGGACGATGTCGAGGCAGAGGAGCCGACGTTAATAAGTATCAAGGATTTCCGGCGGACGTTGCAACTTATAGAAAGCGTTCAGAAATAAGAAGAAGGAGTTGGACCGGTTCACGGCATTAGAACAGCAGGTGAAGGGGTTCCAGGAGCAACTGAACGCACTTACCCAGACAAGGGAATCTCAGCAGCTGGTGGTACAAGATCCTGCAGTCGATGCCGCCCCATCTCAGCGGAAAAGCAGCGTGGGTTCCACGCAGCTAGAAGATCCTGCAGTCGAACCGCCGGCGGCTCACTACCCCGTGGATGATATCACGGAGAAGACAAATTGTGAGCTACACATGCCGATGAAGAACATTAGTTTTCCGGTGGCGGATGGGTATGCTTTACCAAATCAACCTGGAGCAATCTTCCATTTTGCTCCGATTCCAGCTGGCTATGCTCGTGTCGGGGTGAAAACAGTTATGCCCGGATTCCATTCAATGGATCTTGACATTCCTGGATGTGACGACGAGAAGACACTGGGAGAAGTCGAGTTTGGTATCGTTCTATGGAATAAGAAATACATCATGTTTCCAGACGCGGCGCCAAGGCCACCGACTCCTCCGAGTAGAAATCCACCACCTCAAAGTCCACCCGACCTCCCCGACGATTGGGAGCCCGCCGCGAGTCCATCGCCCGTGCCGTCCCGTCAGCCGACTGATGCGCCAGTAGTAATTTGCCAAAGCGGAAGCTGTTCACGTCGACTAGTACTATGCTCAGGAAAGACAGGTCCCCTGTCAAGAAACGTGCACGTAAACATACCCGAGAAAGTCAAGAGTCCTGAGAAGAAGTTAGCTTGCGAGATGACTTCGAGAAAATAACTACTAGCTTGCAAGAAGAGTCAAGAGCCTTTTTTGAACAGAAAAAACAGGAAAAACTGCAGGCACAACTGCACCCCGTAAAGGAATTTCTGAAGACTATACCAATGGACAAAAAAGATTACACCGTTGACTGCTTATATGACCCTCCACCGAAGCCCCTTTCAGACTATGAGCGCATTATTAACAAGCAACATAGCGCACAGATGAGCGCACAGACGGAGGAAAAAAGAAATGCGGGAAACAAGTTGCTCAGCTCGGAGAACAAGAAGTACAATCGATCCCCGCTCATCGTGCCTTCTGATAAGGCGGCTCAGCAAATGCACGAGGAGACAAGTTACGACGTTGCTCCGCTAGCATATAAATATGTTCATGGGCAGCCTCTGGTCATGGATCCGAAAGCTCTAACAACACAGTTATGGAATTTGCATAACTGGTACATGGCCGCTGCAAAAGAAGGGAAAATCTATTTCCTGGCGAGAGTTCAGGAACAACACTTCCGAGAATATGCTGTGCAGGTTGAGTTCGAAGAACTTTTTCAGATGTACAATCAACGTGCCCTCGACAAAGCTATCATCAGCTGCTATTGTCTGTAAGTAATTTATTTGTGTAATTTAATTCTTTAGTTAAGCTCTCGTTCATTGCCTGTAATTATCCTCACGACATTCTTTTGTATGCTATTAATTATGCAGAATGAAGATTCGTGAATGCAGAGTGGGAGGAATCTGGGACATTGGGTTCATTGACCCGGATAAAATTCATGAAGTCACCGTAGAACATGTGCCGAGGCCACAGAGGAATTTTTGCTAACGTTTTTAAAGCGACAAAGTACCAAAAAAGAAATACTTTTTCCTTACAACTTCAAGTGAGTGTTACTGTCTTGTACACATTCTATATTTTGCTTTTCCGATATTAAGTGTAATTGATGAGTTATGAATAACCGCGTATATAAACGTGTCCAGGTTCCACTTCATTCTGATGATCATTAAAATCGAGGTTGGAGAAGTTGAAGTCTGGGACTCATTAAGGAGAGAATCTGAGGACTACAAAACGTGCGTAATGCTCAAGAGGTAATTTCAATCGCACTATATCGGCCTCTTTCGTTCATTTCCTGATATATCGGTCAAATAACTCTCAATTCATTTTCTTTGCCGGGCAGGGTTTGGAGAAAGTTCAGAGAGGAAGAACCCGGTGATTGGAAAGAAAAGCTGGAGTTTAAGGCTAACTTGGTAAGTAGTACTTCACGTTTCAATACCATTATCATTCTCTTGATTATTATTTGATTGAATTCTATTCTCGTATAGTGGTGCCTAAAACAACCATCTGGGACGAATTTATGTGGATACTACGTTTGCGAGTACATTCGCATGATGGTCAACGAGAGAGATAATACTCGAAGAACTAGAGAGGTACGTAAACATCATTCACAACTTTATTTTGCTACCATCAATTGTGTTAGTTTCCTTCATATAATTGATTTGATCTCCTTCTTTCAAATTAAGATGGCAAAAAAGCGGAACCAGCTCCTACCAGAAAACCGCGTAAAAGCAATTGCGGAGGAATTGGCGGGATTTTTCCTTACGGAGGTCATACCTGAATCCGGAGAATTCCACTTTATCGACAAGTAGCCTCCCTCCATGTACTAGGAGTGATCTCCATATGTAATTAATTATGAGTACTTTATATGTGTACATATATATACCAAGTTGTATGTGTGCTATGTGATCTTCACGTGTGCGAAAAACTTTTTTTGTGCATCGACGTGATCTCCTCCGAAACCCTAAACCCTGAAAAATAAACGAAAATAAAAAAACAGAAACCCTAAACCCTGAAAAATAAACGAAAAGAAAAAAAAAGCAGAAACCTTTAGTACCGGTTCGTAATACGAACCGGTACTAAAGGTCCTCCGCCTGCGCGCGCTCTGCTCTGCCCACGTGGAGGCCTTTAGCACCGGTTTGTAAGCAACCGGTACTAAAGGGGTACCCTTTAGTGCCGATTTATTAGCACCGGTTGCTCAACCGGTGCTAAAGGCCCTATAGAACCGGTGTTGTTGCCCCTTTTTCTACTAGTGATTTGCAACGGAGGGAGTACATGAATCGGACGCGAAGTGTCGTATGTATAGCAGATTTGCAACGGAGGGAGTACATGAATCGGACGCGAAGTGTCGTATGTATAGCAGCGCCGGGATTAGAATAAGATGAGACCTCTCCACAAAGTCGACCCCGACAACCAGAGGCCACCCCCATTAATCGAATCCACAGGAGAGTTGGCCCCACAGATTGGCCGCAAAGAAGATGTGCCAGTTCGGCCGTGCCGTCCATGAACAATCTTGGCAGGCCAACACAATCATTAGACAAAGTTCAGCACTACGAATATTTGCTCCCAGTATTCTCTACATACGCCAAGTGTTCTCTTTTACAAAATTATTTATTTTAGAATACAGGCCAAATGTCTAGCAAATTTAGCATACATGGAGCAGTGTGAAAAACACTGTCGCTACTTACAAGTTACAACACTATCGATATTTACAAAATAAATTTTAATCACACTGAATTAATGTACTCTAGCAGAAGAAAGCCCGTGGCAGTGGTCTCAGGTTTAATCACTGGTTGCCACCGTCATGTTCAGAGTCATCAAATTGGTAGTTGGGATTCGGCAGTTCTTCTGTAATGAAAGGAGCACACCATCAGGTAAGAAGCAGGCATTCCAATAATTTGGTAGTCAACAGTTAAGCATAGCGGCACTAGTTATTCTGATGGTAAACATTAATTTTCTCTCATTTTAGTAAGGAAGTAAAAGATATTGGAAAGGATGTTTCTAGTAATACAAGCTCCATGATTTAGCAGCAACTTGCATATCAACAGAAGCTATCGCTATAGTTATCATGAGTACTGAAAATCGCATACCATCATTAGGTTCTACAAAGCCCTGGTATGCTAGATGTGCAGGTAGTTCTTGCCATTCCTGCAACTGCAGTAACAAACTTCATCAAGACATAGAAAGGGAAATAAAGGTCTAAAGCATGCGGCTGCCATTAACTGATATACTTCAGTGCTAGCTGGAGCAAAAATATTTGTTCTGTATAAATAATAATGCCCATAACATGTTCAAAAGAAAACACATACTTCAGTTGGAGATAACCCACTCCAGATGTCAGCCAGGACATGGTTAGGTGAAGAGGTACCCTGAGTAAATCCATCTGAAAAGTCCCAACGCCAACATTTTCAGCACCAATAGTGCATACTAGAGAAGTGATTTAAGTATTAATGGTCTAAAAAACTGCATACTGCATATACTGTGAAACTGGAAAAAGTGGGCTGTAGCAAGAACCTGTTGCAGGATAAGAAGTACCAGGAGCATCATTCATCAACGAGCTTAAGTATCCATTCTGTTGGTCAATTAGACTTGCACCTGGAACCTACCATCAAGGAAACATTTCAGGTTGTCATTGAAAAATCGCGGGATTGAATTATTGATTGTTCCCTGCGTAGCTTTACTTACTGGCAACAAAATGTGGGACTGAATAGTTGGCTGTCCTGAGAATGGTCCCTGACCATTTAAGGTATTTCCTGCGGTCGGATAGTAAGGAGTTCCATTCTGTGG